>CM075981.1:48243482-48716461 GCA_038087875.1 Malacoraja senta
CTGCTGAGCATCCAGTGTAATTTTAGTTACTGGGAAGATTTCCTTTTGACAATAGACAATAGTCAATAGGTGCAGGAGTAGGCCATTCGACCCTTTGAACCAGCTGCCATTCAATGTGATCATGGCTGATCATCCCCAATCAGTACCCTGTTCCTGCCTTCTCCCCATATCCCCTGACTCCGCTATGTTTAAGAGCCCTATCTAGCTCTCTCTTGAAAGTATCCAGAGAACCGGCCACCACTGCCCTCTGAGGCAGAGAATTCCACAGATTCAGAATTCTCTGTGAGAAGAAGTGTTTCCTCGTCTCCGTTCTAAATGGCTTACCCCTTATTCTTTAACTGTGGCCCCTGGTTCTGGACTCCCCCAACATCGGGAACATGTTTCCTGCCTCTAGCGTGTCCAAACCCTTAACAATCTTATATTTTTCAATAAGATCACCTCTCATCCTTCTAAACTCCAGAGTGTACAAGCCCAGCCACTCCATTCTCTCAGCATATGACAGTCCCGTCATCCCGGGAATTAACCTTGTAAACCTACGCTGCACTCCCTCAATAGCAAGAATGTCCTTCCTCAAATTAGGGGACCAAAACTGCACACAATACTCCAGGTGTGGTCTCACTAGGGTCCTGTGCAGCTGCAGAAGGACCTCTTTGCTCCTCTTGTTATAAAGCCCAACATGCCATTCGCTTTCTTTTGGTTCATATTTTGGCCATTAGACCACAAAAGCTTCTTAGTTTCATTAAAAATGCTCTATATTCAGGATTTGACTCCTTTTAGTTACTGTATTGGAATTTGAGTGCCCCTTTTACACACCACATTTGCCTGGCATTAAAAAACCCATAGCCCTAAGTGCCTCTAGAATCACACAAGATATCTTTGGTGGGGAATATTACTGCTAATTAGGATGTTCGCTGTCTCATGCTTGTGTCAAAGTGGTCTCTTCTGTTCAAACAAATTAATCTTATAGCGCTGAAGAACCTGGGATTATTACTCTGCCTGACACTGTTTCCTGAAATACTGTAAAAAGGAAGAGTGTTTTATACCATAAAATGGTGACAGAGGAATAATACAAAACTAATACAGAGTATATACTAAATCCAGAGGCATGGATCACATTTTTATATTGTCAATGATGCAGGAATTTAGAAAATGAAATGATCAGGAGCATTTTGTGCAACGGTAAAATAGCCATAAATTCTAATATTGTCAACTTGACTTAAAATGCAGATTCAGTGTGAATTGTAGCGTACCTTGAAGTTCTTAATTAATATTTACATTGGCTTGTCAGTTTGGGCTAGAGTGAAATATGATGTTGCAATCCTCTACTGTTCTGTGTTCTAATCCCTCAATTTATACTCTTCTCTATCTGGCAGAACTTGTCCTCTCATTCAACAACTTCTCCTTTGATTCCTCTCACTTTCTCTGAGTTAAAGGTGTAGCCATGGGAACCAATATCGACCCCAGCTTTGCTTGCCTTTTTGTTAGTTATGTAGACCAGTCCGTGTTCCAAACGTACACTGGTATGATCTCCCAACTCTTCCCCATCTACATCAACAAATGCATCACCATCTACTCCTGCATCCATGCAGAATTTGTTGATTTCATCAATTTTACTAACTTCCATCCTGTCCTCCACTTGGACTCTTGCTGCCAGTATCATACGATGATGGACACCGAACAGTGCTATGCCCAAATCGAAAAGGAGTTGCTAGCTGTGGTCTTCGCGTGCTCCAAATTCAAAGACTTCATCTTTGGAAAAACTTTCACAGTTGAAACTGACCATCAACAACTAGTGACCATTCTGAACAAACCTATTCACGCAGCACCTGCACGGTTGCAGCGCATGATGATGCAGCTCCAGCGTTTTGATTTCAAGATCGTTTACAAAAAAGGCAAAGACATGCTCATCGCCGACACTCTCTCTCTCTCGAGCACCACGTGCGTCCAGTGGCCACCTTGAAATGGTTTGTACCGACACCTTCTTATGAGGCTTTTTGTGACTGATGAATATCGTTAATTTGGAGCCACTGAGGCTCTTGGTGACCTTGATATACTGCTGCAAGTGCGTAACTACACATAGGCGAAGGTGTATGGGGTATGCCATAAAAATAAGTTTAAGCCCTGATGTCCTTGGCCTGCTCTGCTTAAGTAAATCATAAACATAAAATGTTATGTTATTTACAGATGAAACCATCCTGTCCAGTCGCAGCTTCGGCAACGTCTGGACTCGTTGCGCTGACACCAGTGCCATGAGCATGACCACTTTAAGAGTGAGTCTGGGTAAAGATAGGGATGTTGCTGGAGCCCATTGGCGAAGCAGCGTGAGAACCACACTCACATCCCAGATCTCCGTGTAACTGGGCCTGGGAGGATTACAGTTAAAAATACCCTTCATGAACCGGGATATTAAAGGGTGAGACCCAACAGAGTGTTGTCCCGATCCCTGCCACAGGTAGGACGATAAGACACTCCTGGCACTGTTGATGGCACTATAGGGCAGTCGCTTATCAAAATATAGTGGAAAAAAATTCCAATACATCAGGTATGCTTGCCGTGTGGTATGATATGTCCGACTGCAAGCAGAACACCTCCCATTTCTTGATATGAGAGATGTATTGTTTTTTAGTACTATCCCTCCAGGCCGCAGTAATCACATCCACCGTATGACCTGATAGTCCGAGCCCCAGGAACGGTCTCCTCAGAATCTGCAAATCAATAGATTAATACGGTCATGTAGTGGATGGTTTTCCCCAGTCACAGGGTGAACCAGCAGGTTACTGCATTTGGGGACAGACATAAAAGGCTGTGTTATTAGTCTCAGAACGAGTGGGAACCATGGCTGTGTAGGCCAGTCGGGAACTACCAAAACGCCTGAGGCGGAGTCCTGCTCGATCTTAAGCAAGCACCGAGTGATGAGGCAAAATGGGGGAAATGCATATAAAAACATTCCACCCCAGTGTAGCGAGAATGCATGCACCGCTACTGCCCCTGGGTCTGGTTCCCATGAAACATACTTTGGTAGCTGGTGATTTAATTTGGATGCAAACAAATCAATATCTGGTAAGCCATACCGAGCGACAATATCATTAAATATTTCATGATTCAACATCCATTCTGTGTTGTCATTGAATTTTCGTGATCTGGTGTCCGCCACCATGTTAAATCTACCTGGTAAGTAGATAGCTGAAATCCAGATGTTTCTTGTAATACACCAATGCCAAATAAAGTTAGCCAATTTATCACATGATACCGACTTGATTCCACCCATGTGATTAACGTATGCTACTGCTGTAGTGTTGTCAATCTGAAGCTGAACATGCAAGTCATGCATACTAGTACAATACGCCTTTAAGCCATAGAGTGCTCCCAACAACTCTAAATAGTTAATACCATGTGATTGAAGAATTAATGCCTCATGCATATTCCATCTGCCACCGCAGCTAGAGGTGGTATCAGTAGCTCCCCATCCTAGAGCACTAACATCAGTTTGTAAAATAACTGAAGGTTTATCAATCATAATTTTACTGGAGCAATGCCAAATATTCGCTATTCACCACTGTAGCTCAGCAATGGCTTCAGCTGGTAACCGCATGGGTCTATTGAAATGACCTGCATGTCTTTTGAGTGCCTGCTCCTTTGCACGTTGTACATTTTGATAATGTAAAGGCCCGAATTGTGCAGCTGGAAAAGCAGCCACTAATTTGCCAATTATATTAGCCACCTGTCGAATAGAAGATTGTTGCTCATCAACTAAATTGTTACAAGCTTCTATTAACTCTGATCTCTTGCCCCTAGGCAGAGTCACAGACATGTGAGTTGAATTAATGGTGAACCCCAAATAATCAATGACTCTAGATGGTATCAATTTGGATTTAACTGGATGGATGAGAAATCCCAACCTCTCAAACATGAGTTTGGTAGCTGTAACAGATAATTCAGCTGATTCCTGAGTCTTGCCTATGATTAGGACATCATCCAAATAGGCCATTACAATATGATTCTGAGCCCAGAGTAGGCCCAACACCGGTTTTAACAACTTTGTAAATAATCTAGGAGCCGAGGTTAACCCATTAGGCAATGCTTTAAACTGCCATAGTTGCCTCATCCAGCTAAACTTCAAATATCTCCGGTGATTGTAATGAATGGGTACTGAATAGTATGCATCTTTAAGATCTATGCATGCCATATAGCATCCTTTGGAAACCAGTTGTTTAGCAGTAACAAAAGTTTCCATTTTGAAATGTTTATACTGCACATAGGAATTAAGTCGAGTTAGATCAAGAATGATTTGACACCCACCATCCTTCTTTTGTCTAGGACACAAATATTAGACACAAATTGGTGAGATTGATGAAACGACTTCTCAATTACCCCTTTTTTAGATAACGTTTCAATTTCAGCTTGTACATCTAAAGACTCTTGTTGTGAAAAAAATAATGTCCGGCTTGGTGTATGCTGTGTAGGTGGACGCAATTTGAAAAGGAATTCTATTTGGAACCCTTGTATACTGTGCAGTATAAACGAATCTGATGTTATGCTACACCATTCATTGAAAAACAAGTGTAACCTCCCAACAAATTGTAACTGACCCATACATGACATTTTCTGAAAAGAACCAGATCCACCTACCTCCATGGCTGTTGGTGGAAACTTCTTCCCCCGAGTTCTGGAGGTGAAGGATGTTGGAGTGCGCCAATTGCGCTTAGTTGGCAAGGCCCGGCTTGGTCCTTGACCTGAACCAGCTTCAGCGAACCGCTTGTAGGGGTGCTGCCGAAATGGAACTTTGTTAGTCGGTTGGGCTTTTATGAGGCCGACCGTTTTTGCCTCGTCGTCCAACTTTCTGACCCGTTTTGATAGGTCATCACCAAACAGTAGATTCGGCGGTTGCACATTGCTCGATTTGCACAGTGCCGCAAACTTGGGATTCAGAGTAGGATGGATAGCACTCTTTCTGAGAGTTTATTTCAAAATGTGCATTGCACAATAGGGCTGGAGCATCCTGCTGCACCTCAGACAGAGGCCCCCCATCGACCGACCTAGCGAAAGCTGTAATGTCTGAAGTGAGCAGCTTTAGTATCTTCTGGAGCCTCACTTCCTGGGCTCTGATACCTACACCCATGTGACCCCAGATAGCGTGGTTCACAGTCGGCGCTTTGATCGAGGCACAATTGGCGGGTGTCTCGTATTTTTTGGAAGTTTCTTCCATTGTGAGGTCTTGCAGCTGGTGTGAGGCCATGTAATTTATAGTCATGGCCAGGTCCTCATCCAGCGGTTCCCCAGTTCCAGTCGGTATAGCAAATTTAGATGCCATGCTTGGCACCCCTGGTTCGCGGCCTTCTTGCCCTGGGGTATGCTCACCGGCTATACCTCCGACCTCGGAGTCAGAACAAAACTGACCCCGTATGCTCTCCTCCTCCGAGAGGGAGACATTAAGCAGCCCTTCTACAGGTGCCGCTGCGACGGACCCCCGAGGAGACCCGCGGATATAAAGCTCCTCTTGCTGGAGCATATCGTGATGGAGCATCCTCTCCATCAGGTGCTCCATCTGAGACAGACGTTCGAAGATGCTATCCATTGTAGGAGGGGAACCCTCCTGGCCCGACTCATCCGAGTCAACGGGCCTTACCGACTTCTTAGTGGCTTTTCGTCCCACCGGAGTAGCCACGGTGCTTTCAACGGGCACCACGTCGGAAGCCACTGGCCGTGCCGCCAGTGACTCTGAAGGCGAGATGGACGGCCGTCCGCTACCCGCACTCCCGTGGTCTTCTATAGCTGCTCTGCCGGCGGCCCGCCTCGACCTTCCCTTAGACATTTTCTCCATGGTCTGACTTGCTCCTGCAACAAGACTTACCGACCGCAGAAAACGACCTCAACTAAGTTTTTAAAACTTACCCGAGGGTTTTTAAAACTTACCGCTGGTGGAGCTACACGCCTGCCAGCCCGTCGTTGCGCCATGCATCAGATGAAATGACGCACATGCGGACTGGCGTGGCTTCTTCATGTAGTCACTCACGTGGCTCCGAAGTAAAATCTGAGATATGTCCCACTATCCTTTCCTTCTCCCACCACCCCCCCCCCCCCCGCTGACCCAACCCAAGCATCGGTTTTAAATTTGTGTTCAACCATTCTATTGTTGAAGAAATTCAGTGAAAGGACACCATGTTTTGGAAAATTGGTCTGATTTATCAGCCAAAACAAGCCTTATTCTTTCTAAATGTAGTGTCTCAGTCATTTCTGTGATCCACATCTTCACTGTGGGAACTGTTATCTTTTCCCAGAATTTAAGTATAAGTTTTTTCGCAGTTATTAAGCCGTAGTCAAGGAAACGTCTTTGGAATGTCGTTAACTTAGAGCAGCCTCTGACATTCCTAAAATTATTAGTTTTGCATCTGACTCCAGTTGAATTTTGAGTGTTTTAGAGATGGTATCGAATATTCCCATCCAGAAATTTTGTAATTTTATACAGGATACAAAAGAATGGGTTAAGGTCGCTTCTTGAAGGTGACATTTATCACAGATAGGGGAGACAGTTGGAAAAATCTTATTCAATTTGGTCTCTGAATAGTATAACCTATGCAATATTTTGAATTGTTTCAGGCAATGCCTGACATTTAAAGAACAGTAATGTATGAATAGCAGGCTTTCCTCCCATAAATCTTTAGAAATAGGTAAACGCAACTCGTCTTCCTATGTTCGCCTATAAATCTCAGAAGGTGCGGTATCAATATTTAAGAGAGTGTTATAGATATAAAATATCAACTTACTTGTATCGGCATGTCTATTCAAACAATCGTCTAATATATCTGGACCCATAAAAGGACAATCTTGTGTGTATGTTTTCACATAATCTCGGATTTGAAGGTATTTTAAAAAATCGTTTGCGTTCAAGTGGTATTTCTCCTGTAGTTCTTGACAAGAAAAAAAGAGTCCCCATCTTGTAGAGGTCTCCCACAGTATTAATTCCCAGGTTTTTCCATTGAACAAACACCCTATCTAAAGTGGACGGTTTAAACGAGGGATTGTTTGCAATAGGCAGAAGGAGAGACAAGTTTCTCAGTTTAAGATTTAATTTCAACTGTTTCCAGATACGTATAGTACTGTGTATTATCGGATTTTGCTCATACGTTGACTTATTCAAATGTATTGGAGATAGGAGAATCGAGCCTATATTAAAAGGCAAACAATCTTCCCTCTCCATTTTTAACCAATTTACCTGTTGACATGTATCGTCCAACCAGAAGATTATATTTTTAGTGTTAGTTGCCCAGTAGTAAAAAAGGAAGTTAGGAAAAGCCTTTTATATGCTGAAGAGAAAACTGAAGGGGACTAGCCCCCAAAACAAGCATAAGCTAAAGATGGCTGCAATTCAGGCATGGCAGAGCATCACCAGAGAAAACACCCAGCAACTGGTGATGTCCGTGAATCGCAGACTTCAAGCAGTCATTGCATGCAAAGGATATGCAACAAAATACTAAATATGACTACTTTCATTCACATGACATTGCTGTGTCCCAAACATTATGGTGTCCTGAAATGGGGGGACTATGTATAAACACTGCTGTAATTTCTACATGGTGAAACCAAAATGTATAAAAACGGTCTTTATGTTATATAATGTTGGAAATGTCACCTAGCCAGTTGTATCTTGGGTTTTGCAAATTGGGTCATATTGTTCAAATTCAAAAATAGTTAAAGGTTAATTTTAAATTCCACTGATATTTCCAAGATATGAAAGTGGAACAGTGGAAAAGGACCTTGAGGTCTGAGGACTTTGGCCTTGGGGCAGAAATCTATGAGTAAACATTTTCAAAAAGTCTTTAAAATGTTTTGGTTCGAATGAGCAAGTGTTATCAAATGCAACACAAAAATGGATATAGAAAAAAATATCCTGGTATAAATGTGAAATTATTCACCATCGGGACTAACCAAATATTCACTAAATAACCACCAGGGGCACAGGGGAGATGGCAGCCCTGCCAGCAGTCTTCGCTTTTTCTTTCTTTTAGTTATTTTTTAGTTTGTCAATAGTTTTGTTTTAATGTTCTTCGGTTTGTTTTATGTGGGGATAGTGGGGAGGGGATCGGGGGAAACTTTTTTCAGGTTCCAACCTTCCCGGAGATGTGATCAATTTTTGAATCCCTTTCTCCGGGCTCTGCGGCCTAACATCGATGGAGCTGGAAGCCTCCTCGGACTGTCGTGAGCCCCACTGCGGGGCGTAGACTTAACGTTGGAGCGGATCCCTTGCCTGGGATCGCTACCACCGTGGACTTACCATCAAGGGCTCGCGATCTTGGCAGAGGCCGAATCGGGAGCTCCAACGCCGCGGAAGGCTCGACCAGCCCCGACGCGAGGTTCGATCGCCCGGCGTGGGGGAGCTGACATCCCCCCCGATGCAGGAGCTGATCGCCTCGATGCGGTGGGCCCGAACGCCGCCGTCAACGGGGGCTCGAGGCCCACGACCGAGGAAGAACAAAAGGAAGAGACTTGAACTTTATTTCGCCTTCCATCAATCACAGAGAGGAATGTGTAGGAGTCACTGTGGTGGATGTTCATGTTAAAATGTGTTTTTGAAGTGATCTGTTACTTTTAATTGTATGACTGACCTGGCCAATGGAATTCCTCATTTGTTGCAAAACATACTTGGCGAATAAAGTGTGATTCTGATTCTGATTCTAATAGAGGCAGAGGTAATTGCATCTTTCTTGGGAAGAACAAATATACATTTCAATTGAAAAGTTATAGGCTTTTGATGGGGTAGCAGGAGAGGGGAATTAGTCGTAGATTGTTCTCATTA
Organism: Malacoraja senta; assembly: GCA_038087875.1. Classification (NCBI taxonomy): domain Eukaryota; kingdom Metazoa; phylum Chordata; class Chondrichthyes; order Rajiformes; family Rajidae; genus Malacoraja; species Malacoraja senta. Next base: position 48,252,277 of record CM075981.1, read on the forward strand.
AGGTTCTGGTCTTTGATCTCTTGGGTTATGGAACTTCTACCCTGTTCGCAAATGAATTCTAATTCCCCACTGGCCACTGGAGATAACAAAATCTTTCAACCCTCTTTCAATTTACTCACCAACTGTTTTAAATCTCTCCCCTGCTTTCAATGAAATCTCCCTATTCACTCCATCGTGCCTATACATAATTTTTAACGCTGAATTTAAAATGCCTTCCGAATCCTGTATTTAGAAAAATATAGAACCTTATCTGCCTGATTTTGGTTCACATGACCAGGCATCATTCTCATAATGCTGGTGCCATCAATTCCTGCCTGCAGTGTGGTGAGGAGAAGCATTCACTGTGCTCCAGCTGTGCCATAACTAATGTCTTATGAAGTTCCAGTAAAACATCCTTTATTTTGTCTTTTGTGCTTCCCCACAAGAATTAAATGAATGGGAAGTAAAAATGCTATGTGACATTACTGATGCTTTCAGAAGGAGTATTGTTGAGAAACAAATAGAATGAGAAGTGATCTGATTAAAGCATACAAATTATTATTAAGCAGGAGCAGCAGAGTAGGTAGTGATTTACCAGGCTGGAGTGTCTAGCAGCAGGGGCCGGAGTCTTAAAATTGGGGTCAGCCATTTGCAAAGTCATACAGTGTGGACACTTGTTTTCAACCCACTTAATTTCATGTTCACCATCAAACAGCCATCTACATCAATCTTGCATTAATCGCATGTTATTCCCCGCCCGCCCGCCCCGCCCCGCTCCCCTCCTCCCCCCCTCCTCCTCTCTCCCCCTCCTCCTCCTCTCCCCCTCCTCCTCCCACCTCCTCTCCCCCTCCCCCTCTCTCCCCTGCTCTCTCTCCCCCTTCTCTCTCCCCCCTCTCCCTCCCTCTCTCCCCCCCTCTCCCCCTCCTCTCTCTCCCACTCTCACCCCCCTCTCACCCCGTTCTCTACCCCCCTCTCTCCCCCCTCTCTTCCTCCCCTCTGTCTCCCCCCCACTGGGTAGTAAACACTGCCCAGTCCATCATCGGCTCTGACCTCCCTTCCATTGAGGGGATCTATCACAGTCGCTGCCTCAAAAAGGCTGGCAGTATCATCAAGGACCCACACCATCCTGGCCACAAACTCATCTCCCTACCACCTTCAGGTAGAAGGTACAGGAGCCTGAAGACAGGAGCCTGAAGACTGCAACGACCAGGTTCAGGAACAGCCACTTCCCCACAGCCATCAGGCTATTAAACCTGGCTCGGACATAACACTGAACTTTATTAGCCAATACTGTTATTTGCACTTTATCAGTATATTGATTCATGTGTGTATATATTTATAGAATGCCTTGTAGTCAATGCCTACTATATTCTGTTGTGCTGAAGCAAAGCAAGAATTTCATTGTCCTATCAGGGACACATGACAATAAACTCACTTGACTTGACTTGACTTTCTCTCTGTCTCTGCCCCTCTCTCTCTCTGCCCCTCTCTCTCTCTGCCCCTCTCTGTCTCTGCCTCCTCTCTCTCTGCCCTCTCTCTCTACCTCCCCTCCCCTTCCAGACGTGCCTGCGAGTGTGTGCGTGGGGGGGGAGGGGGTGGTTAGTGTGTGTGTGTGACACCGCAGGCCGCCCCCTCCCCCCACCGCAACCGCGCGTTGAGGGGACGAACCCAGCGGGTCCCCCTTGGTCTAGTATATATATATAAATGACTTGAACGTAAATGTAGAAGGGTTGGTTACTAAGTTTGCAGATGACACCAAGATTGCTAGTATTGCAGACTGTGAGAAAAGCTGTCAAAGTATACAGCAGGATATAGATTAGCTACAGAATTGGGCAAATAAATAGCAGATGGAATTTAATCTGAGCAAGTGCGAGGTGTTGCACTGTGGAAGGTCACATGTAAGGAGAAAACATAATTAATGGCATGACCCTTGACAGCATTGATATACACAGGGATCTTGGGGTCCAAGTCCATAATGCCTTCAAAGTGGCAACACAAGTAGAGAGTGCATTCCTTCATTGGTCAGACGTTGAGTGTAAGAGTCAGGAAGCCATGGTACAGCTTTATAGGACATTGGTTAGGCCACATTTGCACTATTGCATGCAGTTCTGCTTGCTCCATTACAGGAAGGGTGCAGAGGAGGTTTACCAGAATGATGTCTGAATTAGGGAGTATTACCTACAAGGAGAGGTTGGACAGAGTGGATTGTTTTCTCCTGAACACTGGAGGTTTGGGGGAGACCTGATAGAAGTGTATGAAATTATGAGAGACATAGATAAGGTAGACTTCCCGTTTGTAAAAAATCAAATGCTAGCTGGCAGAGCCTTAAGGTGAGAGGGGCAAAGTTTAAAGGAGATGTGTGGGACATGTTTTTTTACACAGAGGATGGTGAGTTGGGCGGCACAGTGGCATAGCAGTAGAGCTACTGCCTTACAGCGCCAGAGACCCGGGATCGATCCTGACTATGGGTGCTATCTGTATGGAGTTTGTACGTTCTCCTCGTGACCGCGTGAGTTTTCTCCGAGATATTTGGTTTCCTCCCACACTCCAAAGACGTGCAGTTTTGTAGGTTAATTGGCTTGGTATAAATGTAAATCGTAGGATAGTGTTAATGTGCAGGGATCACTGGTCGGCGCGGACTCGGTGGGCCGAAGGACCTGTTTCTGCGCTGTATCTCTCTGCCTGGAACGCACTTCTGGAGCTGCTGATTGAGGCATCTAAGAGACTTTTGGATAGGCATATGGATGTGCGTGGGATGCAGGGATATGAATTATGTGCAGAGAGATAAGAATTGGTCTTGGCAACATATGGACATTGTGGGCCGAAGGACCTGTTCTTGTGCTGTACTGTGATATGTTCTGTATTCTATGCTGGAATTTTGACGAGTGAGAAGGAACTGGATGAAACTGTTAAGATTCCGTTGGTTCTTGACATGGTGGGTATGGATATAGTGGGTAGAGAGTGGATGTTTATTTTTGAGGGAGCACCCAGAACTAGGTCACGGTTTAAAAATGAGTTCCTCACTTAAGGCAAAGGTAAGGTATTTTCTCTCGAAAAGGGTTGTGAGCCTTTGGAATATTACTCAAAATGACAGAAGCTGAAAGTAGATAAAATGTTGTTAAAATTAGTTAAAATGAGATAATTCATGATCTGATTAAATGCTGGAGAAAGTTCATAGGCGTTGCCTATCTTGCTCCTAAATCACATATTTTTGAATGATATATTGCTTTGGTAAATAACTTGCATTGCTCACATAAAGGCACTCACAGAATGAGGACAACTCATAAGCAGTGCCTCAGGAGATTTAATGATTGCGGGCCAATTGGTAAAAAAAAACAAATTGATTCCTTATCATGAAGATCATTCCAACCTTGGTGTAGTTTTCAATAAATAACTTCTTCTGACCTATCATTTCTGCCTGACTTTGTCTTCTTTCTCCCCGCTGAATTGATAGATTTTTAAAATCCCTTTGCATAAGTTCACAAGACAGTTTGATTTCAGATGAAAAGCTATTTTAAAAATTACTCAATTTTTCCTGAGCCTCTAAAGAATGTCAGACAATTAAACAAGAATAACAAATGTTCTTCATATTCCAAAGAAAGCATGGAGGAAATGAGAGGAGTCAAAGGGTATTTTTGGGAAAATGAAGTTAGGTGGAGGAGGCCTTGTGGATAGAGATTAGTTTGGCTTTCTCTAAATTATTAGAGCAGGTAATGAGAGAGAGAGAATAGCCCCCCTCAGGAATGCTACACTTGTCGCTTTACCTCCCCCCTCGACTCCATTCAAGGACCCAAGCAGTCGTTCCAGGTGCGACAGAGGTTCACCTGCATCTCCTCCAACCTCATCTATTGCATTCGCTGCTCTAGATGTCAGCTGATCTACATCGGTGAGACCAAGCGTAGGCTTGGCGATCATTTCTCCGAACACCTCCGCTTGGTCCGCATTAACCAACCTGATCTCCCTGTGGCTCAGCACTCTCTCAGCATATGACAGTCCCGCCATCCCGGGAATTAACCTTCTAAACCTACGCTGCACTCCCTCAATAGCAAGAATGTCCTTCCTCAAATTAGGGGACCAAAACTGCACACAATAATCCAGGTGTGGTCTCACTAGGGCTCTGTACAACTGCAGAAGGACCTCTTTGCTCCTATATTCGATTCCTCTTGTTATAAAGGCCAACATGCCATTCGCTTTCTTCACTGCCTGCTGTACCTGCATGCTTACTTTCATAGACTGATGTACAAGGACCCCCAGATCCCGTTGTACTTCCCCTTTTCCCAACTTGACGCCATTTAGATAGTAATCTGCCTTCCTGTTTTTTCTACCAAAGTGGATAACCTCACATTCATCCGCATTAAACTTCATCTGCCATGCATCTGCCCACTTCCCCAACCTGTCCAAGTCACCCTGCATTCTCATAGCATCCTCCTCACAGTTCACACTGCCACCCAGCTTTGTGTCATCTGCAAATTTGCTAATGTTACTTTGAATCCCTTCATCCGAATCATTGATGTATATTGTAAATAGCTGCGGTCCCAGCACCGAGCCTATCGATTCAACGTGCAAATTATTATTTTGGGAATCCTGCACCAGCACTCTCAAGTCCCATTGCACCTCTGATTTCTGAATCCTCTCCCCATTTAGAAGATGGTCTATGCCTTTATTCCTACCATCAAAGTGTATGACTGCATACTTTGCGATGCTATATTCCATGTGCCACTTCTTTGCCCACTCTCCCAACCTGTCCAAGTCATTTTGCGGAGTCCTTGCTTCTTCTCCACTACCTCTACCTGTCTTCATAGCATCTGCAAACGTGGTCACAAATCCTTCAATTCCCTCAACCAAATCCATGAACATGGGGAGTAGTGACCCTAACACCGACCCCTTTATTCCCACTCTTTCAGCCAACCTTCAGTCAATGTTAGTATCTTCCCTCTAATACCACGGCCTATCATCTTGTTTAGCAGACTCACGCGAGGCACTTTATCAAAGGCTTTCTGAAAATTCAGGTAAACAACATCCACCGACTCTCCTTTGTCTATCCTGCTATTTACTTCCTCAAATAATTCTAACAGAGATTCATCAGGCAAGATCTCCCCTTCACAAAACTATGCTGAATCAACCTATTTTACTATGTGCTTCTAAGCACTCACAAAACTTCATCCTCTATAATGGACTCCAAATCTTATCACTGAAGTCAGGCTAACCTGCCTGTAGTTTCCCCTCTTTTGCTCTGCTCCCTTCTTGAATAGCAGAGTAATATTTGCAAATTTCCAATGCACTGGGACCACTAAAAGATCCTAAAAGATCTTAAAAGATCACCACTAGTGCCTCCACGATCTCTAAAGCTACCTATTTTAGAACCCTGGGGTGCAGTCCATCTGGTCCAGGTGACATATCACCTTTGGACCTTTCAGCTTCCCAAGCACCTTCTCCTTAGTAATAGCATCTCCACTAACTTCTCACCCTTGACTCTCTTGACTTTCAGGCAATGTCTTCTGCTGTGAAGCCTGATGCAAAAAACCTACTCAATTTATTAGCCATATTTTTATTCCCCTTTATTATTACTCCAACGTAATTTTCCAGCAGTCCAATGTCCACTCTTGTCTCTCCTTTACTTTTTATATATCTGAAGAAAATGTTGCTATTCTCTTTTATCTTATTGGCTAGCTTACCTTCACATTCCATCTTTTCTCCCTGTTACCGTCTGTTGGTTTATAATAGCTTCCCAATCCTCCAGCTTCACACTAATCTTTGCAATATTATATGCTTTCTCTTTTACTTTTTTGCTGTCTTTGACTTCTGTTGTCAGCGACGGCCGCCTCATTGTCTCCTTAGAATCTTTCTTCCTCTTTCGGATGTAAAGATCCTGTGTCTTCAGAATCATTCCCAGAAACTCCTGCCATTCCTGTTCCACCGTCATTCCTACCAGCGTGCCTTTCCAGTCAACTTTAGCCAGCTCCTCCTCATGCCTCAGTAGTTACCTTTACTCAACAGTAATACCAACACATCTGATTTCATCTTCTCCACAAGTATGTGGAAGATATTTTGTTGATTAAACATACTTTTGTTTGTGTTATTTGTTGAATTATTTGTTCATTTTGGAATTTGGAATAAATCCTACTTCTACAGACAAATGTATGTATTATAATTGTTTTATTTAATGTGAGGTGTCATTAATTATACCAAATAATAACAGGAGATTGGAATATATGTAGATGGATTTATCTGTAGAAATCTAACCTTGGACATACCTTATTTAGTAATAACTATGTCCCAGCACTGATACTGTAACCATTGCCATTAACTATTGGAGGACATTGACGATTCAAATGTTATTCTTCCTGGTTCACACTTTGATAAATAATTAGTTGACAATAGTTTAGGGCCTTAAATAAATAAAGGGGTTTTAGTTTTGGACAGGTTAACATTCAAATTTCTTCAAATTATGTTTCCATGGTAAAATATCCAAATTTTCTTTGACATTCATGAGCGATGTGTACCTATAGAGCTAAATATGAGTACCTATTTAGTGTACCTATAGTGCTAAATTTGGATAGAAATGTAAAACTCCAGAGGCATTAATGATGAATAAATTCAGATTTATATCAAGATTGCCAACGACATTTCATTTGGTTAATGATGTTTGGCAGTTTGGTTGCGAGTGTTTGCAAACTTGATGTTCTCTTCCCCCCCCCCCCCCAAGATTAGTTTCCAATTACATCAGCATACTGTGTATGCGTGTGGTACACCAGCTGCATAGCGGCTAAGAGGAAAGCGCTCCAGAGGGCTATTGACAACGCCCAGAAGATTATCGGCTGCCCTCTCCTCACCTTGGAGGACCTACACAGTTCCCACTGTCTCAAAAAATCCCAGAACATCATAAAGGACATTTTCCACCCCGGTCACTCCCTGTTTGAACTGCTGCCGTCAGGCAGACGGTACAGATCAATGAGGACAAGGACAAACAGACTCAAAAACAGTTTTTATCCCACAGCAATAACTACACTTAATGTAGCCACCAAATGAGTGCAGGTGTGCTACACACCAAAGGGACTGTGAAATCGACAGAAGAATGTTTTTTTTCATATTATTTATTTTAGTTGTTTATTTTAGACTTTTGCTTTTAGAAAATGTGTGAATGGTGCACTGACTGGTTGGCATTTCTAATTCCGTTGTACATGTTTACATGTTATAATGACAATAAAGTATTCATTCATTCATCATTCATGTTATCATTAAGCCTCAGCATATCTATCTTCAGAACATTGCCGAGTGTATGCGTTCCTCTGTTCCGTTCAGTTGCCATGAAAACATTAACATATCTTTGGTGCCTCCATACTTGATTATTTCACACATTTGTTGGGCCTCCCACCTTTTCCACTTCACAATGATAAGCTCATCCAAAACTCTCCTAATTTGCAGCAAATCTGATTTAGCTACAATTTTTGTGATTATAGGAAAGCGGAAGTTGGTGTAGAGAATGGGAAAGAATATGCATTTTAGTTGTAAATTCTCATGGCTCCATCTTTGTTTCAAGATTCCTTGATTGCTTCGACCCTTCATTTCTTTGTAAAATCAGCCACAACTTTCTTCATATTTCTTTTGATCCTTATATATTCAAATTTTGATGTCTTAGGCATCCCGAAGTAGCTGATGGCATAATTGCCTTGGCAGAATGACACAATCCAACTCCATCTAGAAGCCCCAATTATCTTCCATGCATAGAGAAACTCTCGATTGGATTTTGAAGTTCGTAGCAAGAGGATGCTACTCAGCAATGGCCTGAGACAAATTTGTCATAAAGTGATTACTGTAGTGTAGGTTTCCCTTTCCACAACATCAGCTGTCAGGTATCAACTCTTGGAGATCTCTGGCTGACAGAGCAGGGCTGTCAACATGTATGCTGGGCAGACAGTCAAATTTAACAATTCTCCGTGACAGCAAATCAAGTCCAGGAAATAAATCATTAATCTGAACTAATTCTTTTAGCATAAATTATTGGAACATGCACATGAAACTAAGGTAGAAAGGGAATTTATCAACAATTTTAAGGCCATAATACTTAGTATAAACTTGAAATGCGTGGATTCACTTCCAGAAAATTAGCCCTGGCTGAAATGAATGAGGAGGCTCAGTGTCTTCAACAACTGAACTGCTGCCAACTCCGTGAATTATTGGAGTACCTTGTAAATTCTAAAGTTGTTCACCCTGCTATACATTTTGAGAAATAATTTAAAGACATGAGCTTAGAGCCCTGCAAGACTTGCAAGAAAACTTCCCAGAAATACCAAGAATGCAGTGCAAATGATGAAGTGAAGAAAAAGTATTCATGAAAAAAAATATTACTGGGGAAGTCAATGAGAGAGAACACTGATAAATCCAAGGAACAGATTACCAATATTCTAGTTTTTAAGAATAACTAGACAAAGGGGGACCCGTTGGGTCCCGTCCCCTCAATGCGCGGTGGGGGGGGGTGGCCTGCGGCGTCACACACACACTAACCACCCCCTCCCCCACCCACACACTAACCACCACCCCCCACACACACACACTAACCACCCCCCTTGGTATTATTAATACTATTCATTGGCTCCTTTTACCCCATAACCGCCCTATCCACTGATGCATAGCCCCCACCTCACAGGTTCATCTAGAGAGGGAGAGGGTAGAGAGAGAGGGCAGAGACAGAGGGGGCAGAGATACAGGGGCAGAGAGAGTGGGGCAGAGAAAGAGGGAGAGGGAGAGGGGGGGAGAGGAGGTTGGAGGGAGGAGGGGAGAGGGGATGGTGAGGGGGGGTGGAGAGAGGGAGAAGGGGGAAGAGAGGGTGAGAGGGGGAGGAGATGGGAAGATAAAGGGGGGGGAGAGGAGGAGGAGAGGGGGGTGGAGGTGAAGGGGGAGAGAGGGTGGAGGGGGAGGGAGGTGGAGAGGGGGGGATGGGGAGAGAAGGGGTGGGAGGGGGGAGGGAGGAGGAGGGGAGGAGAGGAGGGAGAGAGGGGGAGGGAGGGGAGAGTGGGATTGGGGGTAGAGAGAGGGAGGAAGGGGAGAGAGGAGGGAGAAGTGGGGGAGAGGAAGGGGAGGGGGAGAGGAAGGGGAGAGGAGGGGGGATGATGGGGAGATGCGTGGGAGGGGGGAGAGGAGGTGGGAGGGGGGAGGGTGGAGGGGGAGAGGAGGCGGGAGGGGTGAGAGAGCGGGAGAGGGCGGACTTGAACTCGGCGAGCGGGCGGCGTGGACATTGAGCGGGCGGGGCCGCTGCGAGCGGGCGGCGGGCCTCGGAAGCTCTCGGGACCTCTGAAGCCCTCGGAAGCCCAACCAAATTACTGCGTTTCAGCTGCTTCAATCCAGAGCACTGGGGGGAGGGCGGATGGCCGGCTGAGGGCGAGTCAGGGGTGGGGGGGTGACGTTACTCGCAGCTCCTGGAAAACAGTGCCCAGCAGGCTGCGCGTTGAAAACTGCGCAGCGGGCCGCGAGGAGCAGAGCCATTGTGACGTCATCAGCTCATTAACTTCAAAAAAGATTTCAGATTTGTGAACAATTTTAATTAAAAAAACTCAAGAAATAATTAATCACATTTTCTGATAAGGCGATTTTGGAAATCATGAGGTAAATCTCTATCGGAATATGTGAAAATTTCACCGTTAGCACGTCGTGTTTTCGAGGAGATGTGAATCACAGGCAAACACACAAATACACAAATACATCCAAATCCAAGTAGACTCTGCGATTGGAGTAGAAAATGCAACTCCACTAAATAAGAAAGGGGTGAGAGAAAACTGGGGACAGTGGCATTGGAAAATTGCTGGAGTCTATGTCATAAAAGTATTTAATCGGGCGGCAAGGTAGCGCAACGGTAGAGTTATTGCCTCACAGCGCCAGAGATCCGGGTTCGATCCTGACTATCGGTGCTTGTCTCTACAGAGTATGTACGTTCTCCTCTTGCTCTGCGTGGGTTTTCTCCAAGATCTTCAGTTTCCTCCCCCACTCCAAAGACGTTCACGTTTGTAGGTTAATTCTCTTGGTATAATTGTAAATTGTCCCTAGTGTTTGTAGGATAGTGGTCGTGTGCGGGGATTGGGGGGTATGGAGAGAAAGCAGGTACAGGATACTGTACCTAAAGGGATCAGGGGGTATGGAGAGAAAGCAGGTACAGGATACTGAGTTGGATGATCAGCCATGATCATATTGAATGGCGGTGCAGGCTCGAAGGGCCGAATGGCCTACTCCTGCACCTATTTTCTATGTTTCTATGTTTCTATGATTGCTGGTTGGTGCGGACTCATGGGGCCGAAAACTAAATCTAAAAACTAAAAGGATGTGTTACTGAGACATCAAGGAAATTATGATATGATTGAGCAGAATCAATATGGATTAATGAAATGGAAATTATATTTGAGGATGTAGCTAGTGGAGAAGATGAGAGGGTGTGTGGATTTAGATTCAGATGAGCTGAGTGTGATACACACACAGTGCAATGAAATTCCTTGTTCACATGAAGCACACGGTGTAAACAATACATACAACAGTCAATACAGTAGCACGGCAAGATAGCAGAATGGTCCAAATATTGTCACGCATTCTGAAGTAGTGCAAACGGAAATCAAAGTGTTCTAACGGAATAAGCCAATGAGGTAGAATTAAGAATTAGAGTACATGGTAGCATCTCCGGGAAGGGAGTGTGAACGACGTGATTGTTTCAGGACTATGGAGATGGACTGAATGAAAATATATGACCACCTTGTGATGGACTGGGCTGTATTCATCACTCACTGCAAGTTCAGGCGATCAAGAGGAGAGCAGTTGTCATACCAGGCTGAGATGAATCCCATCAGAATACTTTCTATCGAGCATCTGTAGAAGTTCAAGACGATTCTTGTGGACATGCTGAATTTTCTCAGATATTTAATAAAGTAAAGATGCTGATGTGCTTTCTCGATCACCCCATCAGTGTGAAGGAACCAGATTAGGTTGCTGGTGACATGGATGCCAAGGAACCTGAAGCTCTCAACCTTTTCTACAGCAGCTCCATTGATGAGGATTTGATTGTGTTCAACCTTTTGCTTCCTGAAGGGCCTGTCCCACTTTCCCGAGTTATTTACGAATTCTCCCGAGTTTACCCCTTGATTCAAACTCGCAGAATGTTCGTAACGGGTCCGTAGGAGTCCGTAGATATATCGTAGCGGCTCGTTATGCCAGCCGCAGGTACTTGGGGCATCAGGTAAGTCGGGAAGTTTTTTCCAACCTGATACAAAATGACCACGAGTAAAAAAAATAGTCGGGAGGATGACCCGAGAACCTATAACCTGCATAACGAGCCGCTCCGATATATCCACGGACTCCTACGGCCTCCTACGAACCCGTTACGAACATTCTGCGAGTTTGAATCAAGGGGAAAACTCAGGAGAATTCGCAAATAACTCGGGAAAATTCGTGAATAACTCAGGAAAGTGGGACAGGCCCATTAGACTTCTTTCATCTTGCTGATGTTGGACTTGCAACAAGTGTTGTTGTCTTGACCCCACAACCCAAGGTTCTCGATACCTTTCCTGAACTTCATCTCATCATTGTTGTTGATCTGGCTGACGACAGTGATATCATCAGTGAACTTAAAGATCATGTTGGTATCATGGGTGTACACAAAGTAGAGAAAGGGTCTCCCCCCTTATAATGCATCAGGGTTTGCTGTTTCAAGACAGTTGGCTACCAAGTGCAATTTGTGCAATGCCACTTTAACATTAGCTTGCAGAGTGTAGACCAGGAACTAGGTCCTAGAAGAGAATTCCCTTGGGAGATAAAAGGGAATCATATTTTATGATCAGATATTCTCGGTTAGAGGATCAAAATTGAGCTAAGTTACATCAGTGTACCGCAAAGCATTAATCAAAAAGCAGACGCTGTCACCTCTCTCCTTGTCTGAGGACTCTGTACAGTCCACACAATAAATAGAAAAATATTCAGGTTGTTATAACAGGGTCAAGAGTCAAGAGTGAACCATGGTTTTGTGAAGCCTTTGATCTCTCTTTGAAACAACAGCCTTGCTCTCAGCTCCTCAGGTTTGCTCTCTTGTGATTAACGTTAGCTAGAACTGTACTGGGAAGGGAAGAGTCAAAATTCCCATGGTTTTGTGCGCATTTGACCTCCCCGACTGTCATGCTTACGTGTTTTCTTTGTACTCAGCTCTACCAGTAGCGTAGGTGTAATAAGATTGCTCGTTCCAAGTGCTGCTCTGATTTAGCAATGCTGACAGCAGACTTTCAGGGCAGGATATAATGACTTTCTCTGCACTGGAACAGATAGCTAATAAGCAAAAACAATCTTAGAAGGCTGTTTTAACTTGAGCAATACATGAAGTATTGCCATTCTCAAACGGATTTTTTTTTCAATATGGTAAGTTTGAATGATCAGGTTTTTGATGGGGCCTTATAGTCGATATTCAAGAATGTTTGATTGTTACATTACGGAACAATGAAATTCTTACTTGTTGCAGCATATAAATGCAATAACACACAAATATATAATAATCAAAAGTACAATAAACTTATAACCATGATACTAGCTAACCATAAAGGGCCTGTCCCACTGTACGAGGCTTGTAGCGGCTTGTAATGCTAACGGTAGGTACTCGGGAAATCCGGTAAACTCGTGACGTTTTGTCAACACTGAAAAATGTCCACGAGTAAAAAAATACTCGTGATGAAAAAAATTGTGCTTTTTACTCGTACGAGCCGCTACGAGACATCCACGAACTCCTACGGACACGCTACGGACATTCACCGAGTTCAAATCAGGGGAAAACTCGGGAGAACTCTTGAATTACCTCGTACAGTGGGACAGGCCTTTAATAGTACGATTAAAAACATAAAGTCCTTACTGCAACCAAAGACATGGTCCATAGAAGAGATTGCTGAACAAAGTTTATGTACATAGAATTGTGGGTAATATGTCATAATGGATTTAGTTTTAGTGAATGGAGAGAAAACTAGTGTAGGAGCAAATGGTTCTCTCTCAGTTGGTAGGCTGTGCCTGGTGAGTTGTCAAGGGCAGCTTTATCACTGATTTTGCTGAGCGGACCAAATGTGAGAGTTCCACGTTTGCTGATGAGATGAAGCTAAGTGGGAATGTGAGTGGTGATGAGGTTTCAAAGAAACTTCAAAGATATAGGCAGGTGGAGTGATTGGGCAACAACGTGGCTGATGAAGCACAAACTGGCAAAGTCCACTTCAGTAGAAAAACAAACCCATTGACATTAATGGAGACTAGAATGCCCTTGTACACAAGTCACTGGAAGTTGACAAGCAGGTGCGGAAGGCACTTAGAAAGGCAAACAGTAAGTTGGCCTTTATTATTAAGAGGATTTGAGTGCAAAAATAAAGATGTGGTAATCCAATTATACAGGTCTTAATGCTACCACGACTGGAACATTGCGTATAATTTTGATCTCTTTACCTAAAAACAATGGATTTGTTGTGGAGGAAATGCAAAGAAGATTCACCAAACTAGTTCTTGTGTTGCATGAGGAACAATTGAACAGGCTGAACCTCTATTTTTTTTAAAGAAGATAGACGCTAAATGCTGACGTGACTCATCGGGACAGGCAGCGTCTCTGGACAGAGGGAATGGGTGACATTTCAGGTCGAGACCCTTCTTCAGACCATCCTACACTATTTGTTCAAGTTCAGAAGATCAAGAGATGATCTCAATGAAACATAAAATTTAACAAGGTAGTATGTCCATTCTATCCCTGGCTGAAGAGTCTAGAAGAAGCGGTCTTAGATTCAAAATAAGGGGTAAACAATTTAGGATTGAAATGAGAAGGGTAGTGCACTCCCCAAAAGCACGGTGGAAGCTCGGTCTTTGATTGTATTGATGGCAGGGCAGGCTCACGATGCTAAATAAACACATTCTTTCTTATGATTCTTTAACTGGGCACCAGACAATTAGGTGTATTTTGTCACCAGAAAAGTGGTGCATTAATTTAGAATTTGAGAATTCAATGAGGAGCAACATTGCTCTTTTTATACACGATAGTTAGCATTAATTGACTGATTTAGTCTGATTGGCCCAGAGAAGGCTGCAGTAGTGCACTCAATGGTGAAGTAGGATAATTCAGAAATTAATTTGCAAACTGTCACCTTAACTGCACGTGTCTTCCCAAGAGCCTGTTTCAGATTATCTTCCATTGTAACAGTGAGTGCTGATATTCTTGCAATTTTGCTTGGTAGAAATCTCAGGCCTCAATATCCAAACTCTTTGTTTTACTCTTCCTTTTCTGCAGAGTGGAAGTGAAGGCCTAAATTGTTCATTAATATAATAGCGTGTAATTCGGCTTTAGAACAATATTGATGAAAACCAGAAGAACATTCATCAGTGAGATAACCAGTGAAATCACACCAGTCCATAATTTGCTGCAGCAAATGCTAAGATTTGAAGTTGTTATTCACACTTATGATCGTGCCACAAACCTACTCCAAAAATTGTTGTATGTGCCTGCGGATAATAAGGATATGTTTCCTTATCATCGTCTGCTTTGATCTGTCGTTTTCACACCTTACCCGTCCATATTTCTAGACTCCTTCTCCTTTGATTCTCAGACTGAAGAAGGGTCTCGACCCGAAACGTCACCTATTGCTTCTCTCCAGAGATGTTGCCTGTCCTGTTACTCCAGCATTTTGTGTCATAGGAACATAGAAACATAGAAAATAGGTGCAGGTGTAGGCCATTTGGCCCTTCGAGCCAGCACCGCCATTCAATATGATCATGGCTAATCATCCAAAGTCAGTACCCCGTTCCCGCTTTTTCTCCATATCCCTTGATTCCGTTAGCCCTATGAGGTGAATCTAACTCTCCTTTGAAAACATCCAGTGAATTGGCCTCCACTGCCTTCTGTGGCAGAGAATTCCACAGATTCACAACTTTCTGGGTGAAAAGGTTATACCACATCTCAGTTCTAAATGGCCTACCACTTATTCTTAAACTGTGATCCCTGGTTCTGGACTTCCCCAACATGGGGAACATTTTTCCTGCATCTAGCCTGTCCAATCCCTTTAGAATTTGATATGCTTCCATAAGATTCCCTCTCATCCTTCTAAATTCTAGTGAAAACAAGCCCAGTCGACCCATTCTTTCATCATATGTCAGTCCCACCATCCCGGGAATTAATATTGTGAACCTACGTTGCACTCCTTCAATAGGAAGAATGTTCTTCCTAAAATTAGTGGACCAAAACTGCACACAATACTCCAGGTGTGGTCTCACCATGGTCCTGTACAACTGCAGTAGGACCTCCTTGCTCCTAAACCAAAATCCTCTCGCAATGAAAGCCAACATGCCATTTGCTTTCTCCACTACCTGCTGTACCTGCATGCTTACTTTCAGTGACTGATGTACAGGGACACCCAGGTTTCTTGAACCTCCCCTTTTCCTAATCTGACACCATTCAAATAATAATCTGCCTTACTGTTCTTGCCACAAAAAGTGGATAAGCTCACATTTATCCACATTATACTGCATCTGCCATGCATCTGCACACACACCCAACCTATTCAAGTCACCCTGCAGCCTCATAGCATCCTCCTCTCAGCTCACTCTGCCACCCAGCTTTGTGTCATCGGCAAACTTGCAAATCTGCAAAAATTAAGCGGGAAAGATCTACATGGCATCTACATGGCATCCATAACCTTGCTAATTGATGGCACTGATATCCTTAGCTTTTTAGATCGAAGAAAAGTTGAAGGTACAGCAAAAAGGGTGGTGGGTGTATGGGACAAGCTGCCAGAGGAGGTAGTTGCGGCTGGAACTATCCCATTGTTTAAGAAACAGTTAGACAGGTACATGGATAGGACAGGTTTGGAGGGATATGGACCAAGCGCAGGCAAGTGGGACTAGTGTAGCTGAGACATTGTTGGCCGGTGTTGGCGAGTTGGGCCGAAGGGCCTGTTTCCACACTGTATCACTCTATGACTCTATGAAATGGGAATTGTGGTCAATTTAGATAACAAACAAGGAAAACAAAATTAAGTAAAGGTTCAATTAAGAGAGAGAAAGAAAAACAGAACAAATTTTTGTTTTTAATTAAAAAATATTTCAGAACAATCTATTACCTGCAGGAATGTGAACTACCGCTGTAAGTAATCATTACCTTTCCAATCCTCTACATTTGATTATAAGGTCAGAATCAAATTATCATGTTAACAAGATTCTTGCATCATGAAATAATCACCCTAACTTCCTGTGGCAACTTTAATTTGTTTCTTGACACAAAGGGAAATTGACACCTCAATCATATCATTTGCAAGACTAACATAGAGCAGTACAAATTGTTCTGCAATATGTGGCGATTCCCATGTCACATCTTTTCCTTAACACACATTGACATTTTTTCAACATTCTAATAATAGTGTGTCGAATTCGTCCTTGTTTACCCATCAAATTCTGGACAAATGTATTTGTTCATTTTTATGAAATCTCTGAATACTAATACATAAATGACAGTGTTGCATTAGACACATGAAACTTTTGCAAATGTATTTATTGGAGAAGAAATTAACAGAGGGAAATTAAAGAAAAAACGTAGAAGTTTGCTTCAAGAGGCTTTATTGCATGATATCATGGAGAGATGGCAGCAGTTAACGGCTCACCAGTTCTCTGACTTCTCTGCAGAATTAGCCGATAGTTATACTGTGCAGTAAACAACTTTTATTTTTGTTTCGATACGACTATACGAAAATATACTTCGTCCTTGGCTGTATGTTTTCCTATAACTCCCATCTACTACATGGGTATTAATTATTTAATTAGCCATAATATACTTTTTATTTATGCTAATCTTATTCAACAACAGATGGTTAATACAAATCAAACGTAATAAAGGACAAAGGACAAAGGACATTTATTGTCACATACACCATTTCTGGTGTAGTGAAATTTGAGTTGCCATTTGCAGCACACCAATAAAAGTAAGACACCACGTTAAAAAAGAATTTAACATAAAACATAAAAACATCCCCCCACAATGGTTCCCACTGTGAGGGAAGGCAACAAAGTCCAGTCCTTTTCCTCTTGTTCACCCCATAGTCAAGGCCTATATGAGGCCTCCGCAGTCGCCGCAACGGTGGCCCGATGTTTCAGGCCCTTTCACCAGATGATGGAGCTCCGGCATCGGGAGAACACTCCCCAGCGGCTTGGGGTGTCTGGAATGGCCGCTTGCTGCCAGAGAACGCGGCTCCAGAAGTCCACAGGCCGCGCTGATCGGAGCTCCGACACTGGCGATTTTGGCGAGATATACCAGGCTCCACGGTGTTTAAAGCCAGCGCCGCCACGGCTGGATGCCCCGCAACGACAGCTCCGCGATGTTGGAGTCGGCGGTCTCAGCACTCCAGAGCTTACCACATGGCAATCTGGGTAAGGCATCGCCCGCTCTGCACTGGTACTTCAGCGCTGCGCCGCCGCTGAAGTTCTGGCCGGTCCCGGCAGGAAACGCCGCTCCAGTCCTGTTGGTAGGCCGCGAGGAAGGGGCAAAGATGCGACTCGGAGAAAAGGCGCATCTCCGACCAGGTAGGGACTGAGAAATGCAGTTTCCCCCTTCCCCCCACCCCTACCCCCCCACATAAAAAAGATTAGACCTCCAAGACAAAACTTTTTAACATACTAAATTTTTTTTAAATGGATGAAAAGATGGAAAGCTGCAGGCTGGGCAGCCATACTCGACGGCGCCCCCACTCAATAGATAGACAAGGGCATCTTGACATTATCTCATCTTTCAAGCAGACCACGCCACTGCCCCCTCTACAAGCTAATCATAAGCCCCCATTTACTGCAACATTTCTATGCTACTAGTGGTAGGGGGCGTGGGCGGTCTACTGTAACTTCCCACAGAGAAAACAGGCTTCCCTAACTCTGGCCTAATTCTGTTATGTTTACATTCACCATTCCACACATTCCCAGACAAGAGGTAATGCATCTAAATCTGATTTTGCCAATTCTCACCATCCTCCTCTGCACCTGGACAACGAGAGATTACAATTGCCACATCCCCACACCCTTTTGTTACCCTGTTTAATTCCAATCAAAATTAAGTAAGAAAGGATTTATATTTTTTCTTCCACATTTATTGAATTCGTGAAACCCATCTCAGGTCTCAGAAGAAGGGTCTCGACAGAAACGTCACCTATTCCTTTTCTCCAAAGATGCTGCCTGTCCCGCTGAGTTACTCCACCTTTTTGTGTCTATCTTCGGTATAAGCCAGCATCTGCAGTTCCTTCCCATACATCAGGTCTCAGACCATCGGCCTACTTGCAAGCAATTCCAAGCTGATGTAACTCTGCCTTCAATTAACCTTTTTAATATTATGTTGCTCAATTGTACACACAGCAGTCTTTTATCAGCGATGTGGTTATCAAAAGATATTTTTAAATTGTGCAATATACAGTGCTCTTTAATGTAATTTACCAGCATCTTATTTTAGTTCTGGGCATTGTGAGACATCTCAGTTCACTTTTTATTAATTGCAAAAAGAACTATGTATTGGCTAATTATGTGATCTAAACACAATTGATCACTATTAATAGAGATAGTAACTATGAAGCGTTTTAAAAGAAAAGGAATTATGAATAATGTTGGGAAAATACTATTGGAACAAAAGATGCCTTTCTTGTACAGTTGAAATTTGAACTTTATAAGATGGGGCATAGAGCATATTGACTGGCTGCACTACGGCCTGGTTCGGGAACTCGAACGCCCAGGAATGAAGCCCCGTCCTACATCGCCTCCCCGACCATTTCCAGGCTGTGCTGCTGATACCACCCCCAGCGCACCACCGCCCACCCGGCCACTTCCAGGCCAGACCTACTGACTGTCACCATCAAGCCAGGGGGCCGATGCTGGCCTGCAGCACTTCCCCGGCCGTTTCCAGGCCGGATCTACTGCCACCACCACCGGTACACACAGCTTCCTTGGCCCATTCCATGCTGCGCCTGCCGCTGCCATCGCCACACCTTACCTGCACTCTGACCGCAACCAATGTCTCCACCAATTTTCACCTCTTCCCGCAGCTGTCAGTAGGCTAGGCCATCACTCACCTGGATGTAAGGGCCAGTTCCAGACGAAGAGTATGTAGTAGGGTCTTGACCCAAAATATCACCTATCGATGTTCTCCAGAGATGCTGCCCGACCTGCTAGCTTACTCCAGCACTTTGTGTCCTTTTGTGTAACCATCATCTGCAGTTGTCTGTATCTACTATTTATGCAATGATCATTCCTTCCTTGGTTATAGCGGACATTCGGCAACAACGAACACCAGTACCCCCACTATGGTCCATTATAACGAGGGTTTACTGTATTTATAAATGACTCGGACACAAACATAGGTGGGTTGGTTGGTAAGTTTACAGATGTCAGCAAAATGTCTGGGGAAAGAGTGGGAGGAAGGCTGTCATGCTATGCAGGAGGATATAGATCTGTTACAGACATGGGCAGAGAAATGGCAGATGGAGTTTAATCTGAGAAAGTTTGAGGTGTTGCACTCTGGGAGGTCAAATGCAAGGGTAAAATATACAATTAATTAATAAGAATTTCATTGTTCTATCTGGGATATATGGCAATAAAACTATCTTGACTCTTGAGGCATGGAAAGATTTTGCGGTCCAAGTCCATAGCTCCTTGAAAGTGGAAACTCACGTAGATAGAGTGGTAAAGAAAGCATATGGTATGCCTGCCTTCATAGATCAGGGCACTGATATAATAGCCAGGACGTCACGATGCAGCTTAATATGACTTTGGTTATGTCACATTTTGAATATTGCGTGCAGTTCTGTTTGCCCCATTACAGGAAAGATGTGGAGGCTTTGGAAAGGGGAGGTTTACTGGAATGGATTAGGGGATATTAGCTATAGGGAGAGGTTAGACAGATTTAAATGGTTTTCTCTGAAATGTCAGAGGTTGCGGGAAGATCCGATTCAAGTATATACAATTATGAGAGGCATAGATAGGGTAGACACAGAACGTTTTACTCATGATGGAAAAGTCAAATACTAGAGGGCATAGTTTTAAAGTGAGAGAGGAAAAGTTTAAAGGAAATGTGTGGGGCAACTTTTTGAAAACTTTTTTTTAGGTGAGTGCCTGGAAAGTACTGCCAGGGTTCATGGTTGAGGCAGATACGATAATACCATTAATGGCATTTAAGAGGTTCTTGGTTAGGTATATGGATATAGTATAGTATAGTATTTTAATGACCACACAGCCAAGCTGGTGGAATTTTGGGTTGTCAGCAGCGATACAATAATAAGAACACACAACCACAATAAAAAAAAAATGTAACACAAACATCCACCACAGCATTCAACACTGTGGTGGAAGGCACAAAAATTTGGCCAATCCTCCTCCATTTCCCCTCCGTGGACAGGACCAGAGTCCAGAGTCAGTCCAGGATCGGCTCTTCCTCACCGGAGACCGCGGCTTTAAGTTGTTGTAGGCCGCAGGCCGGCTGTCGAGATTTAAAGTCTCCGCCGCAGCCAGAAGCACCGTAGACTGCAGGGCCGGCGGTTGAAGCTCCCCTGCAGGGGTGTTGGTAAGTCCATGCCGGCCCCGCGGTAGAAGTTGGCCACGGGCCGGCAGTGATGGCTTCTTCTTCTTCCCCCGGGTCCCCCACGAGGGATCCCGGGCTGTAGACGCCGCACCAGCTGGAGCTCTGCAGACCGCGACTTCAGGCTACGACTTCAGGCTGCCGGCTGCCCCGGGCCAGCGAAACGGAGCGCTCCCCTCCAGCGAGCCCCAGCGAGGGCTCACCCGCTCCACGCCGAGAGTCCACGCTGCGCCCGCCGCTGAAGCCCCGGGCGCGTCTCCGGGAAAGGCCGCACCGATCCTTGATGTTAGGCCATGGGGGAGGCGACCTGGAAAAAGTCGCCTCTCCATGGAGGAGGCAACCGAAGCGGTTTCCCCCTTACCCCCCCACACCACCCCCCACACAAGACACAAAGAAACATTAAATACACACTTTAAAACATACCATGTGCTGCTGACATGGCTGCTGCCCAGAGCAGCGCCCCCTACCCGATGAAGAGTCATATGCAGTGATTGGGGGGGGGGGTATGGATTATGCGCAGGTAGGTAAGGGATGGTCTTGGCATCATGCTCGGCACGGACGTTGTGGGCTGAAGGGCCTGTTCTTGAGCTGTACTGTTTTATGTTGCATGTTATAACCATTTTTCATGAATTATCTGTGAGCAGGAAATTCAGACCATTAGTCACATGATTATTCAATGAAGTGACCACTCAAGAATTATTAGGAGTGTCAAAATGTAGCATTTGTAGACATCCATGTACAGTGGCTTGCAAAAGTTTTCATACCCCTTGAACTTTTCCACATTTTGTCACGTTACAACCACAAACGTAAATGTATTTTATTGGGATTTTATGTGATAGACCAACACAAAGTGGTGCATAATTGTGAAGTGGAAGGAAAATGATACATGGTTTTCAAATTTTTTTACAAATAAAAAACAGAAAAGTGTCGCGTGCAAAAGTATTCAGCCCCCCTGAGTCAATACTTTGTAGAACCACCTTTCGCTGCAATTACAGCTGCGTCTTTTGGGGTATGTCTCTACCAGCTTTGCACATCTAGAGACTGAAATTTTTGCCCATTCTTCTTTGCAAAATAGCTCAAGCTCAGTCAGATTGGATGGAGAGCGTCTGTGAACAGCAATTTTCAAGTCTTGCTAGAGATTCTCAATTGGATTTAGGTCTGGACTTTGACTGGGCCATTCTAACACATGAATATGCTTTGATCTAAACCATTCCATTGTAGCTCTGGCTGTATGTTTAGGGTAGTTGCCCTGTTGGAAGGTGAACCTCCGCCCCAGTCTCAAGTCTTTTGCAGACTAACAGGTTTTCTTCCAAGATTGCCCTGTATTTGGCTCCATCCATCTTCCCATCAACTCTGACCAGCTTCCCTGTCCCTGCTGAAGAAAAGCATCCCCACAGCATGATGCTGCCACCACCATGTTTCACAGTGGGGATGGTGTGTTCAGGGTGATGTGCAGTGTTAGGTTTCCGCCACACATAGCGTTTTGCATTTAGGCCAAAAACTTCAATTTTGGTCTCATCTGACCAGAGCACCTTCCTCCACATGTTTGCTGTGTCCCCCACATGGCTTGTGGCAAACTGCAAACGGGACTTCTTATGGCTTTTTTTCAACAATGGCTTTCTTCTTGCCACTCTACCATAAAGGCCCAATTTGTGGAGTGCACGACTAATAGTTGTCCTGTGGACAGATTCTCCCACCTGAGCTGTGGATCTCTGCAGCTCCTCCAGAGTTACCATGGGCCTCTTGGCTGCTTCTCTGATCAATGCTCTCCTTGCCCGGCCTGTCAGTTTAGGTGGACGGCCATGTCTTGGTAGGTTTGCAGTTGTGCCATACTCTTTCCATTTTCGGATGATGGATTGAACAGTGCTCCGTGAGATGTTCAAAGCTTGGGATATTTGTTTATAACCTAACCCTGCTTTAAACTTCTCCACAACTTTATCTCTGACCTGTCTGGTGTGTTCCTTGGGCTTCATGATGCTGTTTGTTCACTAATGTTCTCTAACAAACCTCTGAGGCCTTCACAGAACAGCTGTATTTATACTGAGATTAGATTACACACAAGTAGACTCTATTTACTAATTAGGTGACTTCTGAAGGCAATTGGTTGCACTGGATTTTATTTAGGGGTATCAGAGTAAAGGGGGCTGAATACTTTTGCACGCGACACTTTTCAGTTTTTTATTTGTAAAAAAATTTGAAAACCATGTATAATTTTCCTTCCACTTCACAATTATGCGCCACTTTGTGTTGGTCTATCACATAAAATCCCAATAAAATACATTTACGTTTGTGGTTGTAACGTGACAAAATGTGGAAAAGTTCAAGGGTTATGAATACTTTTGCAAGCCACTGTATACCTCATCCCAATGGAAGAATTTCCATGTCAAGTTAGCATGAAATATGGAAGCTCTCAAGAGCCGCAACATATTTTACAATTGCAAAGACATACTGTAAATAAACTTCAGCAATTACACAACAGACCAGCATCACGAAGAGACTGTTAATGTTTGTTTGCAACCTTTCCAGAGATCGCATATGCCTTAGTGAAGGATTCCATCTAGCCTGTTAATTTTCAATATTGATGGGTCCTCTACACATTTCTACGCAGTTACATTTTCTCCAGATGTACAGCTTTATTAACATTTATTTTGAGTTGTATTTTTTTTACTGTAATTTCTGTGATCAGTTTAAATTTGCATGCTGAACACAAGTTAGATTGAATGGCCGTAGGTGATGATATTGGAAAATAAGATTCGAGAACAAAAGGCTGTGCATTTTTTTATCATTTATATTGGCTGTGATATCGAGCAAAAGCAAATTACTTTTGTACCATCTGTCTTATTAAAACTGACTGCAATAAAAGCCTCATTAGTGCTCATCCACATCGCTGTCTTCTTCCAAAACAATGCGGGTGCACACTGACCGGTAAATTGGTATGGTGCCTTGGGCAAGAGATTAAAGAAGATCTTTGGGGATGGAATTTTCAACTATAATTTCTTTCAAACAAACAAATCCCAGTTTATTAATTTTGTCATATCAATGCTGCAGCTAATTTAGCAAGACCTTCTCATTGCTGCTTGCGTTGTTAAAGGAAATCACAATCTCACTCTCATTGCCAAAGTACTGTTTCATAGTAAATAAGAATACTTTAGGGAGAGCCCATTATTGTATTTAGTATAACACATTGTAATTCTTAGAAATCTATGAACCACTGAAAAACTCTTGAGTAGCTCAGGGAAAATGCAACAACGTCAGCAGTTTCACATCCCTTCCCTAACCCTAACCCAAATCGACCAGATTCTGATTATAAAAATGTAGTTTTTGCTTGAAATAATTCACTTTCAGTTACAGGCTCTTTAGAGAAGTTGGTATTCCAAACATGGAAGGTAGACAAAAGTGCTGGAGAAACTCAGAGGGTGCGGCAGCATCTATGGAGCGAAGGAAATAGGCAACGTTTCGGGCCGAAACCCTTCTTCAGCCCGAAACGTTGCCTATTTCCTTCGCTCCATAGATGCTGCCGCACCCGCATAGTTTCTCCAGCACTTTTGTCTACCTTCGATTTTCCAGCATCTGCAGTTCCTTCTTGAACATTCCAAACATGGATGTCAATACAAAATGCAATCAAAACACAAAGTTCAGGTCTGGAAACATCGACAGAGGGAGAGAAAAATAGATTTAAGGTTACAGATTGAGACTAAGATTGAGATTATCAATAATGGGAAAACTTGTTTTCACGCAGGATGGGGTTAGAGGGGGGTGGGATGGGGAGGTGGAATGAACAAACGATCGGATGGAGTCCCAGAAAGAGGAAATAACACAAGTGATGTTGATACAAACTGACAGAAGGTATTGAAGACACATTAATTACATGTGATCTATCGGGAAGAACTCAGCGAGAGAAGGAATGGTTGACGTTTCGGGTTGAGACCCTTCTTCAGACTTAAAGTCATGGGAAAGGAAAACGGGAAATATCCGGCTTTTTGTATATCTTCTGGATAGATCTATCTGGAAGAGATGTAAATCAAAGAAGATGAATGAACACACAGAATGAGAATAGGAAAAGACAATGCTGACAGTAAGGAACACTATAAAAATACTGCAGATGTAAATCTATAATAAAAAAACTCATTGCTTGAAATGCTTAGCAAATCAGGCAGCATCTTTGGGGAAAGAATGCAGTATACTTCTGAAGTTCTGTTAGTTTTAAATAGCCTTGAGGATTCTTGCCCTCATTCCAGCATTGGCCAGACTTTTGGTTTTGCTCAGTTCCTGTTCACTTATATTGTCTTCTGTTTTGCTAATTACAGATTTGCTACTAAAACTGTCCTCTCTGCAGAGTGGAGACATTGTCATTTAACACGCACGTTGCATCAGAGTGATGTTCAGGCCCACTAATGCTTCTTCGAACAGTGGTTAAACCAGACCCATTCAACACTGTAGGCTGAGCGTATTTCCACTTTAAAGAGCTTCTGTTGTAACTCCATTCACTTCTGGTAGATAAAAGATACTGCTGAAACCTTTTAAGAGGATAGAAAAATGTTGCATTGGGATGCTTTTATCAACTGTTGGCCAGAGCAGACTTAATTGTTCCCATAATTTATTCAATTCATTTCAGCGCTTGTGCTTTTTACTATCTTGGTTACTTCTATGCTCGATTTAGGGAAATTTGTGATCAGCAGTGAGCATTGAAATAAAATGCAGACTTAGTTAATCATTCCAGTGGGTACTTCAGAAAATTCTAGAACGGATCCTTGGTCCACTGAGTGCAGCGACAGGCTTTAATGGCAGTTGTTGCAAATGCTAAAACAAGCCCTTTCCATGAAATATTCACAGCTGACTAGCACACTCAGATTAGGTACAACTAATAAGGACTCTGAAAAATTTCATACATTCTGATCGTTTCTGAGACTAAAATCCATAATGCATAGGAGCAGAATTAGGCCTTTCGGCCTATCAAGTCTACTCCACGATTCGAACATGGCTAATCTATTTTTTTCCACTCAACCCCATTCTCCTGCTTTTCCCCACAACCATTGATCCCTTTACTAATCAAGAACCTGTCAATCTCTGCTTTAAAAATACCCAGTATCTTGGCCTCCACGGCCGTCTGTGGCAATGTATTCCACAGATTCATCACCCTCTGGCTAAAGAATTCCTCCCCGTCTCCATACTTAAGGTACGTCCTTTCATTCTGAGGCTGTGCCATTTGGTTCTAGACTCTCCCATTACTAGAAACATCCTTTCCACGTCCACTCTATCTAGGCCTTTTAATATCTGGTAAGTTTCAATGAGATCCCCCTCATCCTTCTAAACTCCAGTGAGTACAGGCCCAGTGTCTTGATTGCTCCTCATACGTTATACGTTTATCAGAACCTCTTTCCTCATTCTACCTACGTCATTGGTACCCACATGGACTACGATGACTGGATCTTCCCCTCCCACTCCAAGTTCCTCTGCAGGTCAGACAAGATGTCCTGAACCCGGGCTCCAGGCAGGTAACCCAGCCTTCGGGACTCGATCCTCGCGACAGAGAGTGTCAATGCATCTAACTATACTATCCCCAATGACAACTATGCTTTTCTTTCATGTTCCCTCTCAAATGGCCCCCTGAACCATGATCCCCTGGTCAGGTTGCTCAACCTTCCTACAGTCCTCTAACTCAGTCCTCACCTCTGTACCCCTTTCACCTCAGACCACTTTGGAAGCAGTTACTCTAGCGGGCGTAACTGCCTCCAGATACACAGCATCCAGGTAAGTCTCCCTGTCTCTGATGTGTCTCAGTGTTTGAAACTCAATCTCCAGGTCATCCACGTTCAGCCATAGTTCTTCAATCAACCAGCACTTGCTGCAGATTTGGTCACCAGGATTCACCAAGGAGTCCACCAGCTCCCACATCATGCAGCTGCAGCACATCGCGTGATCCTGCCTGTCTCCTTTGTGTATCTCACAAATCTACTTGCAGCTGCTCTGGGTCTGACAGGTCTGCTCCTCTCTCCTCAGCTCTTCTCTCCGAAGCCTCACGAGCCAAAGCGTGAAGATGCACATTTCCTCCACAAGGCACTTCACCTCAACACGGCAGCCCCCAACACGGCCGCTCCACTACGCTACGCTGGCTTCCCTTGTATTTGCTGCAAACAATCCTATCGGACGGCTGCTTCACTCTAATGTCCCGCCTCTACAATTAGCACTCTGAAACTGCAACTCTAACTTCATCCCGCCAATATTTAAAAACCTTTGTCTTTTAAAAAGCAGATTCTTACTTGCAGCGCTACTCCCCTTCTCCCTCTGACTTCAGTTTCTGCAGCAGAAAACTTACTTTAAGGTTCACCCTCTTAAAGAGGTTCACCGACATTGGCATCATAGACTAAGATCACATGGTCATCAGGGGCATCGAGGGATTGTCTAGGTGTGTCCTCTCAAGATAACCTGTTTGACTTGCTGAAAGATGCATAACATATTGGTTTCATACACTAGCATAACCACAGCAGAATCTATTATGATGCAATAAAACCAGTTCATTTATTTTATTGGTGGTTTAACCTACTTAAAGTAAGTGGGTCAGTGCACCAGCAAAAATCTATACATAACTAAAACTCTAATCTTGTGCTCCTCCGGTTTGCGCGGTCTTTGTATTTGCGCAAAAACGGTACGCGATAGCGCTACGATTGTTCGCCAGCGTACTCACCATTCTCTGCTGCGAGTGCACCAAGTTTCGTTCCGATCGGATGTCTAATGTAAAAGTTAGCGAGGTTTAAAAATCGCACACGCGCAGATTGATCTCCTCTCCTGCCAGCCGCCGCGGCATGGATTGATCTTTTCTCCTGTCACTCCACGGGACGGTCCGCCCCTTCCTGCGCCATCGCGTCTTTACTGGAGCTGAGGGAGGCTCTGGATGGCCGGTTCTGATGGCCCGGTCTCCAACCAGACACAATTTTCGGAGGGCCCGGAAGCGGCCCGGCCCAACCCGGCCAGATGGAAAACTGTGACTCTGATCCCGGCGGAGGAGAACGTCCAGCGACCAGCGCCCACTGAGAGTCCTCAGCGCACCGTCAGCTAGAGCACCTTCCCCTTGGTCCCCCATGCTGGCTCCTGCCCCCCTCTCCCGTGATACCCCCCTCTGCCCCGTCTCCGAGCTCTCTCCCCCACCCACCACGCCCACAACCCCAATCCCTGTCCACAATCCCCCCCGTCCACAATCCCCCCCGCCCACCCTCCACCCGCCCCCCATCCCCCTCGGCCCCCACACCCCCCACCGCCCGCACAATTCCCCCTCCCGCCCCTACACCCCCCCTCCCCCTCACCCCCTCTCCCCCTCTCCCCCTCCCTCCTCTCCCTCCTGTCTCCTGCTCCACAACGCCCACAACCCACCCAACCCTCCCCCGCCCCAACCCTCCCCCCCCACCCACAACACCCTTCCACCCCGCCCTCACACCCATTCCCCCCAACAACCCCCCTTGCCCCCACAACCCCCCCTCCCCGCACCCACACACCCCTCATCCCCACAAATTCCTCCCCCGCCGCCACATCCCCCCCCCACAACCCCCTCGACCGCACAACCCCCCCCGCCCTCATACCCCCCCACATCCCCCTCCACACCCCTTCCCGCCCACATACACACAACCCTCCCACGCCACACCCCCCCATCACACACCCCTCCCCGTCTCACACCACCCTCTCCCCCTTCCTACACTCCCCACCCACACACACACCCCTCCCCTCCCACCCCACACCCCACTTGCCACACACCCCCCTCCCCTCCCCTTCTCCCCTCCCACACATGAAGAAGAGGGGGAGGGAGTGCTGGGGAATGAGGAGAAATGAGCCGCATCTGCACAGTTAGGGGCTATGGGTGAATGGTGGAATATTGCGTTGGGGGAACGTGTTGCATTTGGGGTCCAGGCCTCCTGTGTGACTGGTTGCAGACCAGTATCTTATGCTTTCAAATGTTGTTTGCTCTCAATGTTGCTTCATGCCTAGTATGTTTTCAGTGATGTATTTAATGTGTAACGTAAATGATATACTGATATGCAACCAGGTCAATAACTGGACCTTAATCATTTTTCCCAAAGGAAATTATAATACCGTATATGGACGCTTCTCAATTGGGACAAATGGCAATTAATTAATTCAACTTGAAATAAGATGAAAATTACAGTGATCAGTCAAAAGCTTAATCTGTTGACGTGACATTTCTCTTTTATCTCAATGCATGTGTCAATAACACCTTGAAAACAGCAGGCAGAAGAATGCTAAACATTAATTTATGACTGTCTTCAAGAGTGGTTCTTCAGCTCTTTGCATAGTTGCCGTATGTCTGAAACAGTTCCCAGTTTCATTAAAATTCCAGATGTTCCTCATCTTCTTTTACCCCTCCTGTCTCTCCACCCTTTTGGGTTGCCCTTTCTTAATGCCTCCACTTCTTTTTAAAATTCCTTTTCTCTTTCACTTTACCTTTGCTCTTATACAGTTTAGTTTAGTTTAGAGATACAGTGCGGAAACAGGCCCTTCGGCCCACCCAGTCCGCACCGACCACGATCCCCGCGCATTAACACTATCCTACGCACACTAGAAACAATTTTACATTAGTACCAATGCAAATAACCTACAAACCTGTACGTCTTTGGAGTGTGGGAAGAAAACCGAACATCTCGGAAAAACCCCACACGGTCACGGGGAGAGCGTACCAACTCCATACAGACAGCACCTGTAGTCGGGATCGAACACGGGTCTCCGACACTGCAAGCGCTGTAAGGCAGCAAATCTACCGCTGCACCACCCTGCTGCCACAGGATCATTGTTCTGAGCCATTCATTCTCATCTGTTATTTTCCTTTCTTTTCTACTCATTTCAAACTCATTTGTTTCTCAATAGACAATAGGTGCATGAGTAGGCCATTCGGCCCTACCAGCCAGCAACGCCATTCAATGTGATCATGGCTGATCATCCCCAATCAGTACCCTGTTCCTGCTTTCTCCCCATATCCCCTGACTCCACTATCTTTAAGAGCCCTACCTAGTTCTCTCTTGAAAGTATCCAGAGAACCGGCCTCCACCACCCTCTGAGGCAGAGAATTCCACAGACTCACAACTCACTGTGTGAAAAAGTGTTTCCTCATCTCCATTCTAAATGGCGTACCCCTTATTCTTAAACAGTGGCCCCTGGTTCTGGACTCCCCGAACATCAGGAACATGTTTCCTGCCTCCAGCATGTCCAAACCTTTAATAATCTTATATGTTTCAATAAGATCCCCTCTCATCCTTCTAAACTCCAGAGTGTACAAGCCCAGCCGCTCCATTCTCTCAGCATATGACAGTCCAGCCATCCCGGGAATTAACCTTGTAAACCTACGCTGCACTCCCTCAATAGCAATACTGTCTTTCCTCAAATTAGGGGAACAAAACTGCACACAATACTCCAGGTGTGGTCTCACTAGGTCCCTATACAACTGCAGAAGGACCTCTTTGCTCCTATACTCAACTCCTCTTGTGGTGAAGGCCAACATGCCATTTGCTTTCTTCACTGCCTGCTGTACCTGCATGCTTACTTTCATTGACTGATGAACAAGGACCCCCCAGATCCCGTTGTACTTCCCCTTTTCCTAACTTGACACCATTTAGATAATGTCTCCAAGTCTTTGCTCTCTTCGTTGGCCCTTTTCCTCTTGATGTATCACTCCTTCTGCTGTGTTTCTGGTTTCCTTTCTCCTTCTGCTTCCCAAAGCATTGGAGCCATCATGTGAAGAGGTTGCAAGGAACGTGTGAGGATTAAGGAGCAGATGGAGACTCAGTCAGCTAGGGAAAAGAAAATGCAGGTTCATAATGGGCTGTTCTTAATGTCAATTGTGATATATGACAGTTTTGTATCATTGGTTGAACCTCATCAGGGAAGGAAAATGTTTAAAGAAGATAATGAAATTATCCATGTGTTTCTCACCACACAATCCTCGGCACTTACTGCTCTCCTGCTAAACACCCACAAAAAGCAATACCCCCATTTGTTGTAGCACATTTTCAGTGGGTTAAGACACTGTGCAAATATACAGTGCCCTTCATAATGTTTGCGACAAAGACTCATCATTTATTTATTTGCCTCTGTACTCCACAATTTGAGATTTGTAATAGAAAAAAATCACATGTGGTTATAGTGCACAGTGTCAGATTTTATTAAAGGCCATATAAGAGAGCTCTCAGCACCTAGTCTTTCCTGGAGTCTTTCCATCACCTTTGGAAATTTTTATTGCTGTTTATCAACATGAGAACCAAAGTTGTGCCAATGAAAGTCAAAGAAGCCATTATGAGACTGAGAAACAAGAATAAAACTTAGAGACATCAACCAAACCTTAGGCTTACCAAAATCAACTGTTTGGAACATCATTAAGAAGAAAGAGAGCACTGGTGAGCTTAATAATCGCAAAGGGACTGGCAGGCCAAGGAAGACCTCCACAGCTGATGACAGAAAAATTATCACTATAATAAAGAAAAAAACCCAAACACCTGTCCGACATATCAAAAACACTCTTCAGGAGTCAGGTGTGGACTTGTCAATGACCACTGCCCGCAGAAGACTTCATGAACAGAAATACAGAGGCTACACCACAAGATGCAAACCACGGGTTAGCCGCAAAAATAGGATGGCCAGGTTATCGTTTGCTAAGAAGTACTTAAAAGAGCAACCAAAGTTCTGGAAAAAGGTCTTGTGGACAGATGAGACGAAGATGAACTTACTGTATATCAGAGTGATGGCAAGAGCAAAGTATGGAGGAGAGAAGGTACTGCCCAAGATCCAAAGTATACCACCTCATCTGTGAAACACGGTGGTGGGGGTGTTATGGCCTGGGCATGTATGGCTGTTGAAGGTACTGGCTCACTTATCTTCATTGATGACACAACTGCTGATGGTAGTAACATAATGAATTCTGAAGTGTATAGTCACATCCTCTCTGCTCAAGTTCAAACTGCCTCAAAACTCATTGGACGGCAGTTCATTCTACAGCAAGACAATGATCCCAAACATACTGCTAAAGCAGGAGTTTTTCAAAGCTAAAAAATGGTCAATTCTTGAGTGGCCATGTCAATCACCCATTATGAACCCAATTGAGCATGCCTTTTATATGCTGAAGAGAAAACTGAAGAGGACTGGCCCCCAGAACAAGCATAAGCTAAAGATGGCTGCAATACAGACCTGGCAAAGCATCACCAGAGAAGACACCCAGTGATGTCCATGAATCGCAGACTTCAAGAAGTCATTGCATGCAAAGGATATGCAACAAAATACTAAACTTGACTACTTTCAATTACATGACATTGCTGTGTCCCAAACATTATGGTGCCCTGAAATGGGGGGACTATGTATAAACACTGCTGTAATTTCTACATGGTGAAACCAAAATGTATAAAATTACCCTTTTATAAATTTGACAATGTGCACTTTAACCACATGTGATTTTTTCTATTACAAAACTCAAATTGTGGAATACAGAGGCAAATAAATAAATGATGGGTCTTTGTCACAAACATTATGGAGGGCACTGTATGGGGAACCTAACCATTTCTCTGTACTGGGCACCACATACCAATGACAAATATTCCAACGTTTTGACATCATTTAAAAGAAAATCCCTTTCGGTAAAAAAATCAGAGCACAACCTCTTCAAGTTGTTTTTTTAATCAGTTGTTTTACATAGTTACCTCAGGATAAGAAATAATAAGCGGTTCATTTTTAAATATTATCTCTTTGAAGGCACATTGTGGAAGAAACTTAGATTTCTGTCACCCGATATGGGATGACATGTTGCACAATCACATGTATATTCACATTCTCACACACAGTTCTTTTGGAGACCGTAATGGAAAGTGTAGCACCAGCATGTTACTTTGGGATATCATTGGGATCTATTATGTGATAAATAATACTATCGGTAACTTCAAATTGAGTGGGAAGGACATTCATCTTAATAAAGATGCAGCCATCTTTGCATTTCAGTTAATTAGTTGATTTATGTTTGAACAATGTGGCATCTTCAGGAAAAGTATCTTAATGCCATCTGCTTTACATGAATTACCACGGGTTTTATACGTCCATAATTCAGTAGTTGAATCCTTTTAAACTAAAACAATTGAGAGGCTTTTAGAGAATACCTGATCGTCTCTTTTAACTGAAAAGTGGGGACATCGTATGGCAAATGGATTATCCAATCCAGTTGTGGCCAACTGGTGGAGATCATTTCACTGGGACAAGTGCAGAGAAAATAGCTGAGAATTAAAGGACTCAAAACAGAGTTTCTCTACGGTGGACTTGGAGAATAAACTGAGACATGTCTTATGGTATTCAAATTGTTAGTCCATTAGTGGAATTGTTAGTCCATATATTTGTGTAATTCCCTGCCAGAGGGCAGTGGAGGCCAAATCACTGGATGGATTTAAGAGAGAGTTAGATAGAGCTCTAGGGGCTAGTGGAATCAAGGGATATGGGGAGAAGGCAGGCACGGGTTATTGAATGGGGACAATCAGCCATGATCACAATGAATGGC
Source organism: Malacoraja senta (assembly GCA_038087875.1). NCBI lineage: Eukaryota > Metazoa > Chordata > Chondrichthyes > Rajiformes > Rajidae > Malacoraja > Malacoraja senta. Next base: position 48,285,360 of record CM075981.1, read on the forward strand.
GGTGCTGGCTCGAAGGGCCGAATGGTCTCCTCCTGCACCTATTTTCTATGTTTCTATAAGGCTTAGGGACCTCTGGACATAAGGCTGGTTTATTAATAACAGCAAACAAAGAAACATCAGATGTGGTATATCAGCTTTATGCATTGGTCTTCATTGTTGAGGACATTGAACATAGGCCACCCCTCATTATGGGAGTGGGGGGTGGAGTTTGCATTCCTATAAAATAGTCTGTATTGGGATTTTCCATAACAGGAAGCCATATTACCTGTACATTTGGCAAGAAACACGTTGAAAAAATGTGTTTTTCTTCACATATATCACAAGAGCACATATTATTTTGAAACACTAATTTCTGGGTTGTGATTTGTGAATTCTGAGAGGTGAATAGCCATTTCCCGAGTGGCTGTAATGCAGAGTCCCCTTGATCCCTAAGATAACAGGTGGACTAGTCTCAAATAAAATGGAGTAACTAACTTGTCGAAATTCCAATCACAACGGATAGAGTAGGACCGAACAGCATGTGGGTTTCCGTTGGGTGCTCTGGTTTCCTCCCACGTCTCAAAGTCATGCGGGTTTGTAGGTCAATTGGCTTCTGTAAATTGCCTCTTGTGTGGGAGTAGATGCGAAAGTGGGATAACTTCGATCTAATATGAGTGGGTGATCAATGACTGGCGTGGACTCGGTGGGCCAAAGGGCCTGTTTCCATGCTGTAACTTTTAATCATAAAGGAGCACAAACCAACATCACCCAGTGGCCTGCATCCAAATGTTTAAAGGGTGGCCGTTGATGGATTGGACACACTTGCCGAAATGTTTTAAAACTCACTAAATTCTGAGAGGGCATGAAAAGATTGAAAATATCAATGTGACTCCCTTTTTCAAAAATGGATGAAATACCAAGGCAGAGAAAGGTCGGCCAGTTAGTTTAACATCCGCTGTTGACAAGATGCTGGTCAATAAACAAGGAGGAAATAACTAATCATTTAGGAATGCTGAATATAATCAAATACAGCCAACATGATTTTATGAATAGTTTGACAAAGTTGCTTGAATTATTTGAGGTTGGGAATTGGGCTATTGACTGACGTGTCAGGGATGAGCACTTTGGGACAGTGACCACAGTTTCATTAGTTCTAAAATAGTTATGGATCAATGGGCCAGACAAACTTTGATGGTTTAGTTTAGTTAAGAGATACAGTGTGAAGACAAGGACTTCGACCCACTAGAGTCCACGCCCTCTGGCGATCACCCATACACTAGTTCTATCCTACACACTAGGGACAATTTACAGATGCAAATTCACCTGCAAACCTGCATGCCTTTGGAGTGTGGGAGGAAACTGGAGCACCCGCACTCCGCACAGACATCACCCATTATCAGGATTGAATCCGCGTCTCTGGTGTTGTCAGGCAACAGCTCTATCGCTGCGGCACTGTGCCACCCTGGTATTAAACGGGATCTATCAAAAGTTATTTGGAGTAGGTTGTTTATGCTCAAAGGGATGTCTGGAAAGTGGATGCTTTTGAAAGTGTTAGTGAAAGTTGAAGGTATGTATATTTTTGCTGGAATGAAGTGCATGGCAGGTAAGATTAAGGAATGATAGATGGTGAAAGGAATTGCTCTGATCTGTAAACAGGAAGAGGCATGGGACAAGGGGATTGAGGAGCATATTTATGAAATCATGAGGGCAAAGAAGGGCACGAGATAGGTCTGGCAGTTAACAGTTACACAGTTATATGTGTATATTAAGGTATAACTAGAGAGAAGATAGAGCCCTTCAGAAAACAAAATGTTAATCTATGCGTGGTGCTACAGATGCTGGACACAGTCCTCAATGAATATTTTTCCTCTGTTTTACTGTGGAAAAACACAAGAAGACATAGATACATAGATACATAGAAAATAGGTGCAGGAATAGGCCATTCGACCCTTCGAGCCTGCACCGCCATTCAATATGATCATGGCTGATCATCCAACTCAGTATCCCGTACCTGCCTTCTCTCCATACCCCCTGATCCCTTTAGCCACAAGGGCCACATCTAACTCCCTCTTAAATATAGCCAATGAACTGGCCTCAACTACCCTCTGTGGCAGAGAGTTCCAGAGATTCACCACTCTGAAAGACAAGGAAACTCGGGAAAGTTAGTGGAGATGTCTTGAGGATAGTCCATATTACAGTCGAGGAGATCCTGGGTGTCCTAAAATGTGTGAAGGTAGATAAATCTCCTGGCCTGATCAGGTTTATGTGGGAACCTGATTGTGGGAAGAAGAAATTGCTGGAGTCCTGGCTGAGATGTATGAATCATCTTTAGATGTGGGCGAGGTGCAGGAAGACTGGAGGTTGGCTAATGTTGTGCTTCTATTTAAGAAGGGCTGCAAAGAAAAACCTTGGAACAATAGACCAGTAATCCTAACATCTGTTCCTTGACGATTCTGAGGGATAAGATTGATTCGTTAAGTCGGATTGATTAGTGATAGACAGCATGGCTTTGTGCATGGGAGATCGTGACTCCTGAATTTGGTTGTGTTTTTTGAAGAAGTAACCAAGAAGGTTGACAAGGCAGGGCCCCATTCTTAGTCTATATGAACTTCAGCGAGGCCTTTGAAAAGGTTCAGCATTGCTTTGCAAATTTAGGTTGCATGGAATCGTGGGACTGGGTACAGAATTGGCTTGACGGTAAGATAGAGAGGGTGGTGGTGGCAGGTTCTTTTTTGGACTGAAGGCATGTGACTAGTGATTTGCCTCAGGGATCAGTGCTGGGCCCACTGCTGTTTGTCATTTATTTAAATGATTTGGATGAGAATGCATAAGGGAAGTTTGTAGGTGACACAAAATATGTGGTATCATAGAGAGTGAAGAAGGTTATTAAAAATCACATCAGGATCTTGATCAGCTGGGGATATGAGGTGTGAAGTGGAGTTTAATTCAGATATGTCTGAGGTGTTGCATTTTGTGAAGTCAAACCTGTGCAGGACCTTTATAATGAACATTAGGCCCTGGGGGGTGTTGTACAGCAGGGGGATCTAGGAGCACAAGTACTTAGTTACCTGAAAGTAGCATCATGGGTTGTGAAGAAGTCTTTTGGCACTTCATCAGTCAGAATGTGGAAGTTGGAACATTATGTTACAGTTGTGCAAGGCATTGGTGTGGCCGCACTTGGAGTATTGTATTCCGTTTCGGTCACTCTCTGAAATCCCCAGGGCCAGATAGGCTGCATCCCAGAGTACTTAAGGAAGTAGCCCCAGAAATAGTGGTGATTAATTTTTCAAAACTCTTCAGATTCTGGAGTAGTTCCTGAGGATTGGAGGGTAGCTAATGTAACCCCACTTTTTAAAAAGGGAGGGAGAGAGAAAACGGGGAATTGCAGACCAGTTAGTCTAAAATCGGTAGTGGGGAAAATGCTGGAGTCAGTTATTAAAGATGGGATAGCAGCACATTTGGAAAGTGGTGAAATCATTGGACAAAGTCAGCATGGATTTATGAAAGGTAAATCATGTCTGACGAATCTTATAGAATTTTTCGAGGATGTAACTAGTAGAGTGGATAAGGGAGAACCATTGGATGTGTTATATCTGGACTTTCAGAAGGCTTTCGACAAGGTCCCACATAAGAGATTAGTATGCAAACTTAAAGCACACGGTATTGGGGGTTCAGTATTGATGTGGATAGAGAACTGGCTGGCAGACAGGAAACAAAGAGTAGGAGTAAACGGGTCCTTTTCAGAATGGCAGGCAGTGACGAGTGGGGTACCGCAAGGCTCAGTGCTGGGACCCCAGCTATTTACAATATATATTAATGATTTGGACGAGGGAATTGAATGCAACATGTCCAAGTTTGCGGATGACACGAAGCTGGGGTGCAGTCTTAGCTGTGAGGAAGAGGCTAGGAGGCTGCAAGGTGACTTGCATAGGTTGGGTGAGTGGGAAAATGCATGGCAGATGCAGTATAATGTGGATAAATGTGAGGTTATCCACTTTGGTGGCAAGAACAGGAAAGTAGACTATTATCTGAATGGTGGCCGATTAGGAAAAGGGGAGATGCAACGAGACCTGGGTGTCATGGTACACCAGTCATTGAAAGTAGGCATGCAAGTGCAGCAGGCAGTGAAGAAAGCAAATGGTATGTTAGCATTCATAGCAAATGGATTTGAGTATAGGAGCAGGGAGGTTCTACTGCAGTTGTACAGGGTCTTGGTGAGACCACACCTAGAGTATTGCGTACATCTTTGAGTAAAGATATTCTTGCCATAGAGGGAGTACAGAGAAGGTTCACCAGACTGATTCCTGGGATGGCAGGACTTTCATATGAAGAAAGACTGGATAGACTCGGCTTGTACTCGCTAGAATTTAGAAGATTGAGGGGGGATCGTTTCGAAACTTACAAAATTCTTAAAGGGTTGGACAGGCTAGATGCAGGAAGATTGTTCCCGATGTTGGGGAAGTCCAGATCAAGGGGTCACAGTTTAAGGATAAGGGGGAAGTCTTTTAGGACCGAGATGAGATTTTTTTTTTCACACAGAGAGTGGTGAATCTGTGGAATTCTCTGCCACAGAAAGTAGTTGAGGCCAGTTCATTGGCTATATTTAAGAGGGGGGGACTATGGATCAGCGTTCTCGTCGCGCCCCCCGTCAGTACCCAGGCTCGCCTGGGGAAGTCAATGATCCTTCCAGCAGACTAAATTCTACAAGATGACGCCTGAGAGCCAAGTCAAAGAATCCTAGTCATTATCCCAAAGCCGAAAGCAGCAACAACGACCAGCCTCAAGAGCACCTAGCAGTTGGACCTGCTCTCCGAATACTAACACTTCGACGAACACCTGGAAAGGAAAGAAACCCTGAGCCCTTCGAGGTGGCTGAACTGGAGAAGGTCCTGCAGGGCCTGAAATGTGGAAAGGCAGCAGGTTATGATAACATCTCTCCAGAGTTCATGAAACACCTGGGCCCCCGAGCTCTAACCTGGCTGACCCAACTCTCATGCCCTCAAAAAAGACTTAAAGGAGGACTTGTCACCCTTCATACAGCAGATCAAGAGGCAACTGCTTGGCTAAAGGACTTTGCATTCGCTAAATAAATAAGAGGGAGTTAGATGTGGCCCTTGTGGCTAAAGGGATCAGGGGGTATGGAGAGAAGGCATGTACAGGATACTGAGTTGGATGATCAGCCATGATCATATTGAATGGCGGTGCAGGTTCGAAGGGCCGAATGGCCTACTCCTGCACCTATTTTCTATGTTTCTGTGAATGAAACCATTAAGCTGGATACAGTGCAGAAGAGATTTACTCAGGACTGAGTAAAAGGCCTGAGCTGTTGGGAGAGGTTGGGCAGGTTCGGACTTTATGCTTTGGAGTGCAGGAAGCTGAGGGCAGATGGTATGGCGGTGTATAAAACCAAGAGAATACAAAGGGTTGAATGCACAGTCTTTTTTCCCCACGGTAGGTTAATCAAGAACTTAGGGCACAGGTTTAAGGTGAGAGGGAAAAATATTTAATAGACTCTGTAGGAGCCATTTAAGGTTAGGTTAGTTACTCTTGGCATATTACATTTTTCTGCTAGATATTTCTAGCAGTATTATTCTGGACACTTGTAGGCAGTCATTTGATGCATAGAGGAGCGAAACATATGGGTTTAGGGGACAGGGAGTGATTCAGACTCGGCACAGGAGGTGGAGGGTACACAGTTCTCACCAGATCGGGGAGAACAGAAATCTACAACTTGTATGAGAATAAGGAGAACCCGGTATGTTCATCTCTTTGTACAACTACTTCAATAAAGAACCAATTTAACTGGAAATAACGATGGGAAGATCTGTACTTTTTGGTCTGTGTAAGATCACTCTTACTTACCTGTATAGACATGGCAACAGAAAAGAAGACACTGGAAAAGTTAGAAATTGCCTTTATTGAACCAAAAGGGCATTTTATTCCCCAAGCAGAGGGAGGCGGGTAACACCTCCCTCAAACACAAAAACTGCACATACAACCTCAGGCACAGACGAACAGACAGCATCGCCACAAACAGAACACGCTTTTTCAAGAGCTTCTTCCCTGCCACAGTGAGACTCTTGGCCAAAACAAAATGAACTGATGTCCTGACCCACCTCATAACATATCATATTATATCATATTATATTGTCTCCTGGGCCTTTGCAATTTACAATGCAATCAACACTTTTATATAGGGTTTGTGTAATTTACAATGCTCTTCACTTTCCCCTTTATATAGGGTTTTAGGCACTTTCTTTTTTATTTCTAGAGAAGTATATGTCTTTATAGATTATGTGTCTTTCTGTGTGTCTTTTTAACTTGACTTGACTTGACTCTCTGAACAACCGCACAAGAGTTCCTATGTGTGTAAGCACAAATGGCAAATAAAGTTTTTTGATTTTGATTTTTTTGATTTGAAATGGAAAGAGCTGTCAGGGAACTAGTTGAGGCAGATACAAGAACAACATTTAAAATACATTTGGACAAGTACATGAATGGCCAAAGTGGGATATGGGCCAGGATCAGGCAAGTGTAATTAGCTTGGATGTGATATCTTGGACGGCATGGTTGAGTTGTATTCATGCTGCATAACCATGTGTTTGGGGAGAGTTGATAGAGCGGACATGTAGATGAAGTGTATTTAGATTTCAAAAAGGCATTAAAAAAAAAAGTCACTTAAGAGGCTGATGCCTATCTCAAGAGCCCCAAGATACTGAAGGAAGCGTGTTAGTGTGAATTGAAAACTGGCTGTCACACAGAAAAGAGAGTTGTCATAAGTGTGTCCTGTTCAGGCTGGAAGGATATAACGAATACATAGGGACTAGTACTTAGCCCTCAATTGTTTACTATGTACATTAATAAACAAATGTAAGCTTTCCAAGTTTGCCAATGATATGAAAATAGATGGAACTCATGGAAGACATATTGTGATGAGAATATTGTGAATTTGCAATAGATAAATTGAGTAAATGGGCAAGAACCTGGCAAATGGGGTTTACCATGAAGAAGCGCAACGATTTTTTTCTTCGGCAAGAGAAACCAAAGGCAGGTTATTATCTAAATGGAGAGAGAATTTGGTCCAATACCTTCACCATGGTAATACCAGGGATGCGAGGGTTGTCCTATCAAGAGGGGCTGGACAGTGTGTATTTGGGTCTCGATCGAAACGTCACCTATTCTTTTTCTCCAGAGATGCTGCCTGAGTTACTCCAGCTTTTTTTGTCCATCTTCGGTGTATTCCCTGGAGTTGAGAAGGATGAGTGGTGACTTTTTAAATATATAAGATCCTGGATAGATGTTGACTGGATAGATGTTGACTGGATAGGTGTTGAGATGTTTTCAATGGTGGGAGAGTCATGAACTAGGGGACAAAGTTACAATAAGGGGCTGGTCATTTAAAGTTGAGGTGCATTAGAATGTCTTCCATTCAGATCCTTGCAATTGTCTAGCCCTGGAGGCCAGATAATTAGATCTATTTATAAATACATATTATGTGCATACCTGTTGTATGCAACACATCATTTTTGCACACATGAGTTTTCTCAAGAGTGGCACAGTTTAAAACGAAACCATTGTATCTGTTGCTTCTGAATTCTATTCTGGGAAAGACAACATGATTTTCATGAGCTGAAACAACACTGCCATATGATATGTGCAGGAAGGAACTGCAGATGCTGGTTTATACTGAAGATAGACTAAAAAAGCTGCAGTAACTCAGTGACTCTGATAGCATCTCTGGAGAAAAGGAATAGGTGACGTTACAGGTCGAGACCTTTGCCATATGATCGATTTTCTAGGCTAGCTTTACATATGGAACTCTAAATTCTGACTTGTTTTGTTTTTCATTTTCCAGATGTTTTTGTATATCTGTCTCTGCTTTGTCCTGCTAGGAATTCATCTTCAGCTCACTTTCTTCATTGTATTCATAAGATCCAGGCTGTGAGGAATTCAGATTAATTCAAATTAATGTTGATGTTTGTGTTGGTGCTTATCCTGTGTGTCAGCTGCATTGTTATCTCTCAGTGATTTAACTGCCAATGATGTGCAAGCTTCATTTTTCGGAAGGTCAAAAACTATTTATAAAAATACATCAGAATTGGTCATTGTTATTTGAACCTATTCAAAGGACTGTTGGTTTTAATCAGAGATGCTGTTTCACATTATTAATCTGCATGTGCTGGTAGTGTTGCTTGCATGGATAAGATGATGCGCAGTTTGTTTTAGTCCATTGCAACTGATAGAACTTTTATAGTTCAGTCAAAGTACTTTTTAATCTTTGCGATCTATGAAGAGTAAAAAGAAAATGTTATTTTTGTCTGTTGTGCAGAATTGATAACACAAAAATAAGCCATTCAGTCAATGCCAATGTTAAACCTTGAAACATTCCTTCTGTAACCTTACTTTCTCCAATCTTATTGTATGTCTTAAACTTCCTTTTGCTTAGTTTCTCCATAAATACACCTGTGCTATTTGTCTCATTTGCTCCAAGAATTCTCAGATATTCCTCCTCAAAGCTTTATCAGATTTATTAGTGATTATAGTGATTATATCTTGACCTGTAATTTTGGATTCACATTTAACTGGAAACATCTCAACCCTCTCAAACCCTTCCACCATTTAACCCCCACTCCCCCCATAACATGTCATACTACTGTTCCTGAAAAAGGAGAAAAAGGTGCATCGGTTCAAACTACTCAATTCAGGTTTCCTCCTTATAAACCTTCAATGCATCTTCAATATCCAATGGAGCTCTGCAGATCACTCTAACTGTGAGAACTATTGGAAAAAGCATATTTTAATAGTTTTGGTTTAACTATATTCTGATAATGAATAATTACTTACAAAGAGTGGCTCATTAGTTACGCTGAATATCTAAAATTCTGATATCTCTGATTTTGTACATAGTTGTGACTTGAAAACCAATGGACATGAGCTCAAAAGCAATGCTGTCCTTATGCATTCTACATATATAGCCAGTAAATCAGTTGATCAATTAAAATATCATAATACCGGGCATTTTCTTTGCTTAATGCATTTGAAATTGATTTTAAAATGTATTTGAAAAAATATTTAACAGTGCGTGATTTAGCTGGTCTGTAATGTACAGAAAATAGAAATGTAATTATGAATCTATATTACAATTACAATAACATAGATATGAATGAACATATAGCTGTGATTTCCCATTTTGAGTGACTGATTATAGAAATCTCTTTGTTTACCAGCCTTCTGAGCTGTGGCTGAAAGCTTCCAAGCCTGGGCTCATTTCCAGATCGGCTGCTCTGATCTGTCACCATGGGAAGTGGTCCCATTTGATGTCAATGCATTTTGCTGCAAACAAACTGGACATAGAATCATTCCAATTCCAAGTGTCTATGAACTATTGACTTGATGTATAGAGTCATGCATTCAATAATGTGATTCATGAGCTGGTCATGATACTGTGGTTATATTATAATGGTTAATACATCATGAATGTCATTGAGGTATTCATATGGGCAAATCCACACTGCTGGAGGAACTCAGTGTGTCAAGCAACATCTGTGGAAGGAAATGAACAAAACAAATCGAGCAGGCTATGTCATGTGGCAATCTTTGTATCCAGTACAATAAATTCAGTTATGTCACGGAATTCCAAGTGAACATAGCCTATTGTTTATTTCCAGAAACTTATTTTTTTCACCCACAAAATATTTGTACATGTAAGGTTTGTTATAGCAAAGGGAATTGTCTTCGCAGTTTCTGCACCTTTGGATTCTGTGATTTTTGACGTCGTACAAAGTATGTACACAGCTTGAACATGAACTTTAACTGAGCTCACTATATTCACCTTGGCTGACATTTATTAACTATTTTACCTTTAGGTATCCTCCAGTATCAATAATTGTGATATTTTAAGTTAAGAGTTAAAATAGCTCCACTCCTTTAGGTCAATATGATAGAGTCATAGAACTATCCGGCAAAGAAATTTGCTCTTCGATACAACTTGCCGTGCTGACCAAGTTGCCTAAACAAACTAGTCTCACCCTGCTTATACCTAGTCCGTATCCCTCCAAACCTTTCTATTCATGTAGATTTACAAAGGTCTTCTAAATGATATTATACCCGCATCTACCACTTCCTCTGGCAGGTTGTTCCGCTACGCAACACCTACTGTGTGAAAAAGTTGCAACTTAGGTCGCTTTTAAATCTTGCCTCTCTCACCTTATAGCACCCCAAAGACGTACAGGTTTGTAGGTAAATTTGGCTTGGAAAATGTAAAAACTGTCCCTAGTGGGTGTAGGATAGTGTTATTATGTGGGGATCGCTGGTCGGCCCGGACCCAGTGGGCCGAAGGGCCTGTTTCCGCGCTGTATCTCAAAACTAACTTAAACTAAACTATACCCTCTAGTTTTAGATGCCCCTATCCTGGAAAAAAACTGTGGCCCTCGTGATATTATATGTCTCTGCAAGGCCACCCCTCAGCCTTCAATGACCCAGAGAAAAAGAACACAGCCTATCCAGCCTTCCTTATAACTGAAACCTTGCATAACTAGCAACATTGTAAATCCTTTTGCACTCTTTCCAGTTTAATGATATCCTTCCTATAACAGGGTGACGAGAACTGTACACAGTATTCCAAATGTAGCATTACCAATGTCTTGAACAGCTGCAACATGGCATCCCGACGCTCCTACTCAATACACTATTCAATGCCTTCTTCACCACCCTGTCTACCTGTGCCGCCACTTACAAGGGACTATGTACCTGTACCTTAGATCTTAATTCTACAACAATGGCCCTACCATTTATTGTATAAATCCTATCCCAGGGATTGTTGTATGCCAAAATAGAGATATGTGTCACCAGTGAGAAGAACTAAAAGCACAAAGAGATGGAGAAATATTGACAAATAGAACCAGGAAGAAATCATTTACCATGATCAAGGCAGATTTTTTTTGTCTCAATTCCACATTGTTGCTCTCTTATCGTTTGATGTATTTTCTACAGCTTTGGACATTGAGGGAAAACTGGTTTGATAATAATTGTTGGGGAATATTGTCCTTTTTGACTAAATTACCATTTAGGGAGGGGGGGGGTTAGAAATACTGAGTGTCAACTCATGGATTACTCGTGGTGGCTGAGCTAGATGATTAAGATATACGGGATTCATGGTGATTTGGTTGTATGGATTCAGAACTGGCTTATTCAAGGAAGCAGAGGGTTGTGGTGAAAGGAATATATTGTGGCCCGATGTCTTTGATCAGTGGAGTTCCGCAGGGACCTGTGCTGGGACCTCTGATGACTTGGACGTAATTAAAGATGGGTTGGTGAGTAAGTTCGCTGACGACACCAAAATTGGAGGAGTTGCAGACAGTGAGGAAGGCTGTTAGACAATATAGCAGGATGTAGATTAGCTGCAGAAATGGGAGGATAAATGGAAGATAGCGTTTAACCTGAGCAAGTGTGAGGTGTTGCAATTTGGGAGGATGAATGTAAGGGGAAAGTATACTGTTAATGGTAAGATCCTTAACAGCATTGATGTGCAGTTGGATCGGAGTCCAGATTCACAGCTGACTGAAGGTGGCAACACAAGTAGATAAGGTGGTAAAGAAGGCATATGCTTGCCTTCATTGCTAGGGGCATCGAGTATAAGAGTCGAGAGATCATAATGTAGCCTGTAGGACTTTGGTTAGGCTGCATTTGGAGTATTGCATGCAGTTCTGGTCGCCCCATTAAATGAAGGATGTGCAGGTTTTGGAGAGGGTGCAGAAGAGGTTAATCAGAATTCTGCCTCATTTTAGAGGGTTTCAGCTACAGGGAGAGGTTGGATAGACTTAGATTGTTTTCTCTGGAACGTCAGAGTTTGTGGGGAAACTTGATGGAAGTATATAAATATAAACGGAGCATTGATAAGGTGGACAGTCATAACCTTTTTCTCAGGATGGAAATGTCCAACACTAGAGGGTGTTGCTAATAGGGGACATTAGCAATAGTATAATGGAGATGTGCGGGGCAAGTTTTTTACTTGCAACACATTGCCCTGGGTGGTGGTGGAGGCAGATACTGTACGATAATAGTTTTTAAGAGGCTTCTAGATAGGCACATGGAAGTGCAGCTAATAGTGGGATATCGAACATGTACAAGCAGATGAGATCTGTTTAACTTGGCATCATGTTCGACACAAACATTGTGGATTGAATGGCCTGTTCCTCTGCTATGTATTTGTTCAACAATGAGTAAGAATGTAGACAGTTCTGTTCCAAAGATCTAGACTACAAGGAGGTAGCCTACAGAAGAAGATTTTTACAAATGTTTTGGAGATGCATGGCACATTGTTCAGCCTGCATGAAGGTCTGAGTCTCAATGTTGTAATGCACTGATCCAATCTGTCCTCCTACAAGTTGTAAAACCATCTGATGTTTCAGTCGAGGGAAGTCCTGTTATTTGATCAGGATGACAGTATTGAGCACACTCGATCGTGGTGCTTCAATATTGCCCTTGCAGTTGCCCCTCAGCTTGTCTCACACTCTTGTTGCTCATTCCAAAACGGTACAGCCACATGCTAAGCCATCCAGGCACAGAGCTGTCCGTAGTCCCACACGCTGAGGAAGCAACCGCCAAGCAGCTCATCTCCAGCTGTGAGTCGGTGCTGCGTTGAAACAAAGGCCGGACAAAGGCACTTAGGAAAACATGAGCAAGATGGAAACACCTGGCTGATTTGTTAAACTGATCACGGTTATGTGACCCAGTTTATGTTTGTTTCATAATTATTTTAATTTCATTGTTTACAATTAAATCCTTTGCTGCTGCTTTCATGACTTTGTTTGACTCACAAACAGAGAAAGCCAAATAAGGTGGTTTGTGTTTGACTTGAATCAATAGCAGTTTTAGACCTTGTGTGTGGCAGGTCCTTCACACCTGCTGTAACACTTGTTGGAGGGAAAGGTCATTAGAGAGAAAGATATCCGTATTATGAGAATTGCAACAACCTAAGCAAGGAAGTAGTGTTCAGGGAGGAAATCATTTTGAAGTGAGGAAGCTACGTGACTTAGGGTTATGTACCCAAGCAATGGACAACACCAGCTTTAAACATGCCACTGACTGAGGGATTTATTTGTGGTGAGAAGCTACTTTCACGTTCACTCCCTTCAATCACATATTGGCATTTAGTGCTACCATTGAATATATCATGGATTACAATGACATTACTTCATGGATTTTGGGAAGTAGTTGAAGCTACTATCATGCAAGTAAAGTATGCAGATCAGAGATTCTGTGGCGGCAGCAAATGAGACTCCAGGGTGATTTGCTGTCTCCATGGTGCCAGGGTCTAGGATGTCCCAAAGTGACTGCATGACATTCTCAAGGGGGAGGGTGAGCAGCCAGAGGTCATTGTGCATGTTGGCATAAATGACACAGGTAGGAAAAAGGATAAGGTCACGTGAAGTGAATACAGGGAGTTAGACAAAAGGTAAAAAAAACAGGAACTCCAGGGTAGTGATCTCAGGATTACTCCTGGTGCCAGGTGCTAGTGAGGGTAGGAACAGGAAGATAGCATGGCTGAGGATTTGGTGCAGGGGAGAGGGAGGGGATTCCGATTTTTAGATCATTGCGTTTCAGAAGGAGAGATGCTGGTTTTCACTGAAGATAGACACAAATGCTGGAGTAACTCAGTGGGTCAGGCAGCATCTCCGGAGAAGAGGAATAGGTGACGTTTCGGGTCAAGACCCTTTATCAGTCTCAACCCGAAACATCACCTATTCCTCTTCTCCGGAGAGCCGCCTGACCCTCTGAGAACTCCAGCATTTTGTGTCTATCGTCAGGATCTCTTCTAGGACAGAGGTGACCTGTACAAGAGGAGGGACAAGTTGCATTTAAAGTGTAGAACAAATATCCTGGCAGATAGGTTTGCTAGTGCTACTCGGAAGGGTTTAAACTAGATTGGCAGGGGTACTTCCAAACTAGATTGGCAGGGGCACTTCCAAGCTATTTACCTGGAAATACTTGGAAGTGCGAACCAGGGGTGACCTGGAAGATGACAAATAGCTGCTGCCACATGAAGTGGTCCAGTTCTAAGAGATTACACGTTTCTGTACAGTAACCTTTAACTCTGCAGGCAGAGTGGACACACTGCAGAAGATGCCAAATGTCTATTAGCAGTGACTCTAAAAACCTTAGTCTCTGAATTCATTTATCTTCATAGAGTACGAGTGAATCTATTGACTCCTTTTACACCTTTGGGAGGTTTGCTTCCTATGTTGGAGTGTTTCTACCCCTCCTCTCGGGTCTTCTGGCATCTGGCCTGCCTTTGGGCTGCCCCTCTCATCTTGCTGCAGATGGTACAACTGGACCATCACCAAAGTACCACTGCCAAATGGGAAATTAATAAAAAATCCTGCTTGGAGCTTGCCAAGGTTCCTGATAGCACTCGCTGCAACATTGCAACTAACCTGCGGCTTACTCCCCGTCAAAGCTGCACGTGGTTGAGTGCACCCTCAAACACGAAAGGTTCTGCGCATTCTGCAGCTATGACATTCTCATCCCCTTTCTATGGTGTATTCATCAATTGGGATGCTCCAAATGATTATTACAAGGGGTTTTATATAATCCACAATGTCATATGTTTTACACGCCAGTGCATTACATTCATAGGAGAATCCACATAATGCCGAATAATCACTGCATTTATAGAATATTTTGGCGAGACAGGCAGGTTAAGTAAAACGATTTTTATTGTTGAACAACAAACAAGTTAGAGTACTCAGAAACCGCGTGCCAGGTCAGCCAACTACCGGGAGGAGCGCTGTCGACTGAGGAGAAAAGCCCGTGAACTCACACCCACGATGACGCCAACCAATAACGAGGGTTTGCATTTCCCCAAGGCACCTCTAGGTGCCGCTATAGGACCCCCCCCCCCCCCCAGAACCCGAGGTAAGGAACTGAGCGGGAGGCCAAATGAGGCGATCGGACCGAGTGGAAACCAGAGGAACAGGCACAACCGGAGGTACAGGAAGAACTGGCAGAACAGAGCCAGCAGGCGGCTTGCGATTGCCGAGGCCGTCCATGTGCAAAAGGCGGGTTGCGCGATCGCGGCGACTGAGCCCGAAAGTGCGGAGCAGCAGTGCCTTGAGACCTTCGTACTTGCCGAACGCGGGCGGATTTTGCAGGTAAGGCAGCAATTGGGTGGCAGTCTCCTGACTGAGTGCCCCAACCACGTAAAAGTAGCGAGTGGCATCCACGACGATGTTGAGGAGCTCAAATTGGGCCTCAATGTGGGTGAACCACACTTGAGGCTGTACCGCCCAGAAAACGGGCAGATTCAAGGCCACTGCGTTTTGCTGGGCGGGCTGGGCGTCGAGGTTTTCGGCGACGTTCATAATCAAAATCTGAAATAACGAGCGGACCAGTGGGGGCACCACTTTGGCGAGACAGGCAGGTTGAGTAAAACGATTTTTATTGTTGAACAACAAACAAGTTAGAGTACTCAGAAACCGCGTGCCGGCTCAGCCAACTGTATAATAGCTCCTGCTACTGGGAGGAGCACTGTCGACTGAGGAGAAAAGCCCACGAACTCACACCCGCGGTCACGTGATGGTGCCAACCAATAACGAGGGTTCGCACTTCCCCAAGCCACCACTAGGTGCCACTACAATATGAACATTTCTGCTTCAGCTTCATATCTGGCTCTCTGTACTATCTGTATTTAACATTGCTTTCATCTTCAAGAATTGATGTTGATTTTAAAGCCAGCTAATTAACTTAATATTAGTTAGAAATGATTGGTGCTAATTACTTTCGACCCATGAGATGCTGTGATGATTTCTGTTCAGCAGACAGAATAAAAGAAAAATAAGGCAGAACATGTTTTTGCTCCATACCTAGCTCTATGTAAAAAAGGGGATCTATGTAAAATGCTTTTGGGGAAAGAATCAGCCCTTTGATAAATTGATTGGTAGGGGTTGAAGGTAAAAGCTGAGCGAAGGTAGCAAACTGATTGAGCATTTAGACATCTTAGGATTTCACATTGGAATGGAGTAGGTTAAAGATTTTATGAATAATGTAGGACAAGTGGGTAATGTAGAACAAGAAGGGGATGTTGGGTTTGATGTGTAATCCCAAAGGGAGCAGGAAAGATGTACAATGATTAAGGAATAGTTTGTGTAAAGGTGAAGGGACAGGGGATGCATTGTGAATGAGCCATGTCAAGGTAATTGGACGAGGAGATGAAATAGAAAAGTCTAAGGGTCACATTGACTTTGCAAACATGTTTCAAATGCAGGCTTCAGTCAGCTCTGTGCCTCAGCCATCTGCCAACTAACAGGGAAGGATAGTACAGTGAAAGCAGCAGAGGGAAGAAAGGAGAACAGAAACAACTGAGGGGAATAAAATGAAGGAGAAGAAAGCGTCAGAAGCTGAAGAATGTTTCTGTGAAAATGCAATACAATGACATCAAAGCTTTATCAGAGTGTGATTGCATTCTCTAACCATGGGTAAAGTTCTGCAAGAGATTGACTAGTAATGTATTAAAAAAAAACATGTCTGCAAGCACTTTCTGTCAATGCTTCTCATTATGAATTCCTACATTCACATTTATATTGGAAACTACCTACATAAGGATGTCTGATTGCAATTACATGACTTTCTTTCCCCAGAGTGTTACCGCTGCACAGAATTGACCAGTCACATATAATGCTTATATAACTGACAGTTTTAACTTCTCCTTCCAAGTGCTTATTAGTTTTTCGAAAACTGCACACTTCAGTAATTTATATTCAAACAATCACTTGCAATTCTGGAAAAGCTTTTAAAGTATCATTTTAAATTTGGTTTTTGATGAGTTTTAAATATATTTGTCCGCTAAAAATCATGATTAAAAAAAAAATCTTGTTAATGTTTCTATTGAACTGCCTTACATCTGCATGATTCATTGAATGTTCTTCAATCGTGAAGTTTTCAGAACTGGGAAAATTTAATTAAAAAATAACAGCAAAATGTACCAATGCGAATATGTCTAAATCAATACCTGCTTTTGGTGAGGCAAGGAATAGAGTTAATGCTCTACCTTTGGTCCACACACCATTTGGAGAATGCCCTGGTTGCGAGCCTCTACAGCTAGCTTAAGATTCAGTGTGTTTAGGCATATTTTTCTCACTGTTCTTTCCTATTTTATTCACTCATCCTCTGGGGTTTATTCTGGGGTATGCTTGCTCGCGTACGCCTTCAAGGGACTGAGTAGTACCCTTTGGTAGATTCCCCAAGTGAACTTTCCACTTTTAGAGACTAGACGGTAGATGTTAGGAAGCTATTGAACATGATCTGCTCTGGCCTGAACTTTTACTCCTGGCAGTTACAATGATCTACCAGGGGGTCACTGAATAGCAGTAATGTTTCTTCTGTGTGAAAGTGCAGGATTTTTTTAAAGAGAAAAATGTACCAATATGTTTAAATCAGCACTCCCTGTTGGTTGAATCAAGGAATAGAAACATAGAGACATAAAAACAAAGAAAATAGGTGCAGGAGTAGGCCATTCAGCCCTTCGAGCCAGCACCGCTATTTAATATGATCATGGCTGATCATCCAAAATCAGTACCCCATTCCTGCTTTCTCCCATATCCCTTTATTCCATTAACCCTAAGAGCTATATCTAACTCTCTCCACTGCCTTCTGTGGCAGTGAATGCCACAGATTCACAACTCTCTGGGAGAAAACATTTTTCCTCATAGTTAATAGTTAATGTTCTAAGTGTGGTACAGCCCTTTTGAGAATATTCTCATTCAGTGCCTCAACGGTTGGGTTAAGATAAGAATCTGCATTGTTTAGGAATGTTTTTCTGACTGCTCTTTACTCTTTTGTTTACACAATTCTTCTGTGGTTTATTCCAGTTAATTAGGCTAACTGTTAGTCATATGAAAGAGGAGCAGGAATTGGCCACTTGGCCCTTGACCCTGCACTTCCATTCAGTAAGATCAGGGCTGACCTGCAGTATCCACAACTTGGCACTCCTGCCTAGCCTAACTGTAAATGGGCGACGTCTTACTTATAGAGCTACCCCTTATTCTATATTCTCCCCGAAAGGAAACATCCTCTCTACATCCAGCCTATCAAGACCCCTCAGGATCTTATATATTTCAACCAAGTCATCTCCCAATATTAAAAACTGCAGCAGATATAAGCCAAGCATGTTAGGCCTTTAAAACGAAGATAGACACAAAGTACTGGAGTAACTCAGCGGGACAGGCAGCGTCTCTGGAGAGAAGAAATGGGTGACATTTTGGGTCGAGACCCTTCTTCCAACCTGCCCATTTCAAGCAATTGCGTGGTAAATCTGGTCCAGCGCTTAATATATTTGATAAATCTCCTTGTAGTTTTTCTCTTGCATTTAAACTTATTGACATATGTTGCTGAATGATTTCATAAGCAGGAGTACACTGCAGTATGCCACTTTAAGTATTTGTGCATCATAGATAAAGCACAGGCAAGCAATTAGAATGAGGGTGCAATACAGCTGAGCCAAATCTTGTCCTCATCTTACACCTAGACACTGCTTTTGTGAGGATTGAACAGTGGTTAGCTACAGAAACATTTGTTGATTTTCTTCCTCTAGCCCTGCTATTATCATTGCAACAGAGATCAGCTCAACAAGGACCGACCGTACTAAATGTTCGAATCCTGTGCATCAGTCACCCTTAAAAGCAGCACAGTTGTAAAAAATGAGTTATGTTTGAATTTGTTTGGTGGGTAACTAAAAAAAGAATTAACAGAGCAGATGGGGAAACTAAGAAGAAATCAACAACATAAAAGGGAAAATATCACAAATGTTGGAAATCTGCAATGCAGGAAGTATTCAGCAGGTCAGGCAGCATTTGTGGAGAGAGACACGGAGTTAGTAAGTAGTTCGGGTCAATGACCTTCACTTCAAACAGAAATTTGTGAAAAGTCAGCAAATCCATTCCCCCTTTTTGTCTCTCCAAGATGCTGAGTCAGGGTTCATGAGCAGCCATGAAGATAGATAGATAGATAGATACATTTATTTGTCACATGTGCCAGTTGGCACAGTGAAATGTGTGGTCACCATACAGCCATACAATAAAAATAAAGAACACAACACACGATAGAGTCCAACATAAAACATCCCCACACAGCAGAATCAAAGTTAGCCACTGTGAGGGAAGGCACCAAAGTTAGTCATCTTCCTCTAATGTTCCCCATAAGCTTGCAGAACTTTTAGTTTAGTTTAGTTTATTATTGTCATGTCTACCGAGGTACAGTGAAAAGCATTTGTTTGCATGCTATCCATTCAATGAAAAGACTATACATGAATGCCAGCAAGCCATCCACAATCTACAGATAAACGATAAAGGGTACAGCAATTAGCGCAAGATATAGCATTAAAGTCTGATAAAGTCTGATTAATGATAGTTTAGAGGTCTCCAATGAGGTACATGGGAGGTCAGGACCGCACTCTAGCTGCCTGTTGCCTGATAATAGTTAGGAAGAAACTGTTTGTGGATCTGGAGGTGTTTTTTCAAACTTCTGTACCTCTTACCTGATGGGAGAGGGGTGAAGAGGGAGTGACCAAGGTGAGACTGGTCCTTGATTATGCTGCTGGCCGTGCCGAGGCAGCATGAAGTGTAGATGAAGTCAATGGAAGCGAGGCTAGTTTGTGTGATGGCCTGGGCTACGTCCACAACCCTCTGCAAATTTTGTGCGGTCATGGATGGAGTTGTTCCCAAACTGCGATGAATCCCCGAAAGATGCTTTTGTGGCAAATCGCTAGCAGTTGGTGAGGATTATTGGGGACATGCTGAATTTCCTAAGCCTTCCAAGAAAGCAGAGGAGTTGATGTGCTTTCTTGGCAGTAGCTTTGATGTGACTGTTCCAGGGCAAATTGCTGGTATATTTATTCCTAGGAACTTGAAGCTATCAACCATCTTTATTTTTGGTGCCATCAATGTAGACTGGGGTGTGTGTACTGCTTCTCTTCCTGAAGTCAATCACAATCTCCTTGTCTTGCTGATATTGAGGGAGAACTGCAACTTGGTCTTATAAGTCCACGCATAGGGATATAGGGACTATCCTGGTCAACTAGGTCAGGATATTCCCCATCTATGGGGCCTCAAAAGTGTAAGCTTTATAGCAACGGAGCATATGTTGTGTATTCCATTGTTTTGTATATTTATTTTCAAATAGTAGTGTATCGTTCGATTTACAGTGAGCATCATTAATCTTTATAGATGAAGAATTTGTTTCCTCTATTTAATGAAGAGGAAACTGCATAAAGACATATATTGCACAATTTTTTATAACTCCAGCTGTGCTTTCTCATTGCTGATCCAGTTGGAAATGAGACTTGGTGACAGCTTGTAGATTAAAAAATGAAAGAAAAAACATTTTTGAAGTTAGGTGTGAAATCAAGTGGATGTCTTATGCTCTTGTCTTCAATTGCTGAATGTTGCTTTTTTACAAGTTAGGGTATAAGCATGTGAAAATAAAAATGATTCTGATCCAGTTTATGGCAGGGCTCCATCCCTGAGAACTGTTTATAACCTAAGATAGACACAAAATGCTGGAGTAACTCAGTGGGTTAAGCAGCATCCCTGGCGAACACGGATTGGCGATGTTTTGGGTCGGTACTGTTCTTCAGACTGGAAACCTCTGATCTGAAACGTTATCTATCCATGTTCTCCAGGGATGTTGCCTGACCTGCTGAGTTAATCCAGCATTTTGTGTCTGTCTTCAGTATAAACCAATATCTACTGTTCCTTGCTACATGTTTATAATTAGAATTGTTCGTAAGTTAGAAATGAACTAAAACAGTGTATGTTCATGCTCATAAGTTCATAAGCGATATTAACAGAATGAGGCCATTCGGCCCATCAAGTCTACTCGCCATTCAATCATGGCTGATCTATCTTTCCCTCTTAACCCCATTCTCCTGCCTTCTCCCCATGACCCCTGACACCCGTATTGATCAAGAATCTATCTATCTCTGCCTCAACAATATTCATTGAGAAGATCAATGCAAGTAGCATTCGTAATAAGGTGGATGAGTTGAACGTGCAGATAGCAATTAATGATTATGATATAATTGGGATCACGGAGACATGGCTCCAGGGTGACCAAGGCTGGGAGCTGAACATCCAGGGATATTCAATATTCAGGAGGGATAGAGAGAAAGGAAAAGGAGGTGGGGTAGCGTTGCTGGTTAGAGAGGAGATTAACGCAGTCGAAAGGAAGGACATTAGCTTGGAGGATGTGGAATCGGTATGGGTAGAGCTGCGAAACACTAAGGGGCAGAAAACGCTGGTGGGTGTTGTGTACAGGCCACCTAGCAGTAGTAGTGAAGTTGGGGATGGCATCAAACAGGAAATTAGAAATGCGTGCAACAAAGGCAAAACAGTTATAATGGGTGACTTCAATCTACATATAGATTGGGTGAATCAAATTGGCAGGGGTGCTGAGGAAGAGGATTTCTTGGAATGTATGCGGGATAGTTATCTAAACCAACATGTAGAGGAACCAACGAGAGAGCAGGCTATTCTAGACTGGGTATTGAGTAATGAGGAAGGGTTAGCAGTCTTGTTGTGCGTGCCCCCTTGGGCAAGAGTGACCATAATATGGTTGAGTTCTTCATTAGGATGGAGAGTGACATTGTTAATTCAGAAACAACGGTTCTGAACTTAAAGAAAGGTAAATTTGAGGGTATGAGACGTGAATTGGCCAAGATTGACTGTCAATTAGTTCTAAAAGGGTTGACGGTGGATATGCAATGGAAGGCATTTAAAGACTGCATGGAAGAACTACAAAAATTGTTCATCCCAGTTTGGCAAAAGAATAAATCAGGGAAGGTAGTGCATCCGTGGATAACAAGGGAAATCAGGGATAGTATCAAAGCAAAAGATGATGCGTACAAATTAGCCAGAAAAAGCAGCATACCAGAGGACTGGGAGAAATTCAGGGTAGGCAGAGGAGGACAAAGGGCTTACTTAGGAAAGGGAAATAGATTATGAAAGGAAACTGGCAGGGAACATAAAAACTGACTGCAAAAGTTTTTATAGATATGTGAAGAGAAAGAGATTAGTTAAAACAAATGTAGGTCCCTTGCAGTCAGAAACAGGTGAATTGATCATGGGGAACAAGGATATGGCGGACCAATTGAATAACTAATTTGGTTCCGTCTTCACTAAGGAAGACATAAATAATCTGCCGGAAATAGCAGGGGGCCGCGGGTCAAAGGAGATGGAGGAACTGAGTGAAATCCAGGTTAGTGGGGAAGTGGTGTTGGGTAAATTGAATGGATTAAAGGCCGATAAATCACCAGGGCCAGATAGGCTGCATCCCAGAGTACTTAAGGAAGTAGCTCCAGAAATAGTGGATGCATTAGTGATAATTTTTCAAAACTCTTTAGATTCTGGAGTAGTTCCTGAGGATTGGAGGGTAGCAAACGTAACCCCACTTTTTAAGAAGGGAGGGAGAGAGAAAACGGGGAATTACAGACCAGTTAGTCTAACATCGGTAGTGGGGAAACTGCTAGAGTCAGTTATTAAAGATGGGATAGCAGCACATTTGGAAAGTGGTGAAATTATTGGACAAAGTCAGCATGGATTTACGAAAGGTAAATCGTGTCTGACGAATCTTATAGAATTTTTCGAGGATGTAACTAGTAGAGTGGATAGGGGAGAACCAGTGGATGTGTTGTATCTGGACTTTCAGAAGGCTTTCGACAAGGTACCACATAAGAGATTAGGATACAAACTTGAATCACACGGTATTGGGGGTTCAGTATTGATGTAGATAGAGAACTGGCTGGCAAACAGGAAGCAACGAGTAGGAGTAAACGGGTCCTTTTCACAATGGCAGGCGGTGACTAGTGGGGTACCGCAAGGCTCAGTGCTGGGACCCCAGCTATTTACAATTTATATTAATGACCTGGATGAGGGAATTGAAAGCAACATCTCCAAGTTTGCGGATGACACTAAGCTGGGGGGCAGTGTTAGCTGTGAGGAGGATGCTAGGAGACTGCAAGGTGACTTGGATAGGCTGGGTGAGTGGGCAAATGTTTGGCAGATGCAGTATAATGTGGATAAATGTGAGGTTATCCACTTTGGTGGCAAAAACGGGAAGGGAGACTATTATCTAAATGATGGCCGATTAGGAAATGGGGAGATGCAGCGAGACCTGGGTGTCATGGTACACCAGTCATTGAAAGTAGGCATGCAGGTGCAGCAGGCAGTGAAGAAAGCGAATGGTATGTTGGCCTTCATAGCAAGAGGATTTAAGTATAGGAGCAGGGAGGTTCTACTGCAGTTGTACAGGGTCTTGGTGAGACCACACCTGGAGTATTGCGTACAGTTTTGGTCTCCAAATCTGAGGAAGGACATTATTGCCTTAGAGGGAGTGCAGAGAAGGTTCACCAGACTGATTCCTGGGATGTCAGGACTTTCATATGAAGAAAGACTGGATAGACTTGGCTTATACTCGCTAGAATTTAGGAGATTGAGAGGGGATCTTATAGAAACGTACAAAATTCTTATGGGGTTGGACAGGCTAGATGCAGGAAGATTGTTCCCGATGTTGGGGAAGTCCAGGACAAGGGGTCACAGCTTAAGGATAAGGGGGAAATCCTTTAAGACCGAGATGAGGAAAAACATTTTCACACAGAGAGTGGTGAATCTCTGGAACTCTCTGCCACAGAGGGTAGTTGAGGCCAGTTCATTGGCTATATTTAAGAGGGAGTTAGATGTGGCCCTTGTGGCTAAGGGGATCAGGGGGTATGGAGAGAAGGCAGGTACGGGATACTGAGTTGGATGATCAGCCATGATCATATTGAATGGCGGTGCAGGCTCGAAGGGCCGAATGGCCTACTCCTGCACCTATTTTATATGTATCTATTTCTATGTATCACAGAAACAGCTGTGACAGGAGAGCCAGCAGAAGCGGAAAGATCGGCCCCCAGCTTGTCAGAATCTCAGTGAGTTACATCAGTGTGAGTGAGTAAGTCTGCTCAGTACTTGGTGGACCTAGCCCCTGAGTTTTTACGGCTCAGGTATGGGGAGTAGGTGGGGAGAGAAGGCACACATGCCCTGTACCTATCCAGCAAAAGATGCCTGCAGCCCTACAGCAGCCAGCGATGTCAGCCTTCTGAGCTCATTCATATGTGCAGGTGTCCTTAACATGGAGGAATTAAGCTTTTAAAATTCAGGATTTAAAGATTTGAAGCAAAACAACAATTAAGTTACATTTCATTTAATCCTTTGCCCTTCCTGTAAAAGAATAGCAATTCCATGTGAGCAGCCTTTGCTAAAAATCAGTGTGAGCAGAGATTAAATGTTTTTTGAGATTGAAAGTGCTCTGTGTTTGAAATGAAATGATTCTCGTATTCCAAGCAGACATGATATCTTGCTGAAAATTAAACGTGGCCCCCCTCAGTGGCATGACTATTTGATCCAATGCTTCCTCAAGGGCATTGAATGTGTGCAATGGTCTATACGGATGAGTTTTGTCTTTTTTGTACATAACAGATCTTGCTCCTGGATCGAAAATGTTTGGAAAATATGTAATATTACTAACGATTTCTAATAATACTTAATATCATTATTTAAACCCTAGATTAAGTCATGGGTGTATGGTTAGACTGGTGTATCAGGAAGATATTATAAACAATAGACAATAGGTGCAGAAGTAGGCCATTTGGCCCTTCGAGCCAGCACCGACATTCAATGTGATCACAGCTGATCATCCACAATCAGTACCCCGTTCCTGCCTTCTCTCCATATCCCTTGACTCCGCTATCTTTAAGAGCGCTATTACTTGTGACTCTTTGTTTATCTTGTATGTTCATCAGCTGTTTGTTGCCAGAGGTAATTCTCTTGGTAACGATTTCGAATCTTCACCAATACAAGCCTGTCGTTTAATGAAGAACAGAGGGGTAAATTTCATCAGGTAGATAGATGCTGGACATTGAGTGTGGAATGTATGCAAGTTTCTGACATGCCTCAACCATCAATTTCCAGACATTGAGGATTAGAAAATCAATTGTGCTATGTCCTTTTTTTTTAAACAGATATACAGGTTTGACAGTGATCTGTGATGTCTCTCACCTTCAATGAGATTCTATCACTAGACACATTTTCCACTCTTTTTCAGCAATCCAAATGGACTGTTCCCCTGGTTCAGTTATCCATCCCCATCAATAACTACTTCGCCCTCTCCTATGTAACTGTAGAAGGTGCAACATTTGCCCTTGTTATCTCTTCTCACCAGCAATATACTCAGATAGACCTTACAGGTACAGCAATGATTTACAATTTTTCCAATTCAATTTAATGCAATTTGTGGTCTCCTACACATCGAAGAAAGTAAAAAAAGGCTCGAATTGCTGGAGTAACTCAGTAGGTCGGGCAGCGTTTCCAGAGAACATAGGCAGGTGAAGTTTGTGTCGGGACCCTTCTGATTGGGGGGGGGGTGTTGGGGGGTTGGGAGAGGGATGGGTGTTGGTTGGACAGAGATGATAAATCAAAAGGTGTGAGTCAAAAGGATTGAAAAGTTGCAAATTGTGAAGCTAGAGGAAGGAATGTATGTAGAGGGGAGAAATAGGTGCAAGTCCAAGTAGGGCACGTGGGGGGGGGGGGGGGAGGGGAGGGGAGGTGGGGTAGAGGGAACTGTTTAACTAAAATTGGGTAATTATATGTTCATACCATTGGATTGTAAGCTGCCCTAGCGGAACGTGAGATGCCGTTCATCCAGTTTGCATATGGTCTCATTCTGGCAATGGAGGAGGCCCAGGACAGAGAAGGGATGGGAATGGGAAGAATAGTTAAAATGTTTTGCAACCGGGTGATAAAGCAGGTCTTGGGGTACCTAGAGCAAGTATTTTGCAAAATGGTTGCCAAGTCTACACTTCGTCTCGCCGATGTACAGGCCACATCAAGGACACCGGATGCTGTAGATGTGGTTAGAGGAGATGCAACTCTTCAATCCTTTTATCTTGTACCTATCTTTTCATCGATGGCCTTTGTCCAACCATCAGCCTATCCAAAACCCCACTCACCTATATCTTCCTATTACTTCCCATGCTTTGTCCTGCCCCTCCTCTCTTCCAGCTTTCTCTTCCCCCACCCTTCAGTCTGAAGAACGGTCCCGAGCTGAAACAACACCTGTCCATGTTCTCCTGAGATGCTGCCTGACCCGCTGAGTTAATCCAGCACACGTGTCTTTTCTTGTAAACCAGCATCTGCAGTTTCTCGTTTCTACATCTTAAAGAAAGCAAATGCGGTTGAGATTGTTATTTTATGAAAAATCTTTGTTCAGCCGGCAAGGGTGACCCTGAGGTTGCGACTGCTTGTGTGTAATTCTCCATTCCATTCCTGCTCTGTCTTTCACCCACACTGTTCCAATGAAGACCAGCATAAGCTGTAGGAATAGCACCTCATCTTCCATGTGACCACATTACAACCCGAGAAACTCAGCACTCAATTTAACCATTTCAGATAATCAACCTTTACCAGTTTGTATCAGATTAGCAGGTCCTGACATAAGGTCTCATCCAGTACCATTTACTCTATATTTCTCTCTAGACAGTTGCTACCTGACCTGCTGACGTTGCCTATCTCCTTCGCTCCATAGATGCTGCTGCACCCGCTGAGTTTCTCCAGCATTTTTGTGTACCTTCGATTTTCCAGCATCTGCAGTTCCTTCTTTAACACGAATATTTCCTTTTACCTCATATTTCCAAGAACTGCTGTGATCTGCATCTCACAATTGCATTTTTTTTCTTTGCTCAATTCTGGTCTTTATATTTCTCTCTATTTAAACCTCTCTAGATAGACCAGTTAGGATTAACAAATCATGACCTCAGTCTCTTAGATGGCCCCAAAGTCTTGCTCTGTACTAAATTTCCTTCGTTCTTTCCATCCTCTCACTTTTCTGCAGTTTAAAACTGCATTCTTCATGGTTTTGATTCATCAACCTGAAATGTTAATTGTGTTTCTATCTCCACAGATGCTGCCTGACCTTAAGACTATTTCCACTGTTTTCTGTTTTTATTTTCAGTTTCCAATAATTGCAGTAATTGTGCTTATATATTTCAGTGATTAAACTCCAATTAATCCTGCTCTATCAGGTCCATTAGTGTCGGTCTCTCTTCCCTTCTCCATGTCTCTTTTTTATTTCTAAAACTATTCACGTCAATCCCTGTGATTGCAGGTTCCATATTTTCACCACTCTTTGGGCAAGGAAAATTGTTTCTGAAATCCCCGAATGGATTTTTTTGGAGATTGTTTTATAATGACGGCCTTCTGTTATGGCCTTCCCCACAAGTTAAAACTTTCCACCTGTACCACCTTCATCAAAAGCCTTCATAATATTAGGTTACCTCTCTGCCATATAGCTCTTCGGCCGAATGGAATCAAGGGATATGGGGAGAAAGCAGGAATGGGGTACTGATTTTGGATGATCAGCCATGATCATATCAAATGGCGGTGCTGGCTCGAAGGCCTACTCCTGCACCTATTTTTAATATTTATTTGTTTCTGTTCCAAAAATGAAGGGCACAGTTTGATCCCTAAAAAGTTCCCATTGAATCATTTTATAAAAGACTGCATACTGTTTCTATTTTCATGCAACCCAGAGCTTGCAGGTTTTCGAGGCTCGTGTGAGTTTTTGGTCCTCATATTCTCCCCTCATGCCATTAACTTCCCATTGGTATGACTTGGGTTCTGCAGTTTCATGTCTTCTAACCATGCTTTCTGACTTGGGTCGTGCAGTTCTCTGCCTGCCGCAGATGTTTCTGGAGGAGCATGTTCCATTTTTATCTTAATCAACAGTGGAGATTGCGATCGCTCCGATCCTATACGGCATTCGTAGATTCTGTCCTCACCCTCTCCATCATGGTCTGATTTGGCTCAACCACCAAGCACGACATCCGGAGGCTGCAGCGAATCGTCCGATCAGCTGAGAAATGTTGTTGGTTGCAACCTTCCCCCCATTGACGAACTGTACACGGCAAGGGCCAGGAAGCGAGCGGGGAAGATCATCGCTGACCCCTGTCACCCTGACCACAAACTCTTTGAATCACTTCCCTCTAGAAGGTGACTCCAGACCGTCAAAGCCGCCACAGCCAGACATAAAAGCAGCTTTTTGCCACGAGCAGTAGCTCTACTCAACAACCAAAATTCTGTAGCCTCCTTTTGCTCTGGTATTTGATTTCATTCACATGCTTAAACTATAATGTTTTATACTTAATGTTTTAATGTTTTATGTTATTTTCTTAATGTCTTGTTGTTACTTGCGAGCAGAGCACCAAGTCAAATTCCTTGTATGTGTACATACTTGGCCAATACACTTTTTAATTCGTTCATTCATTCAATTTACCAATTCTTTCCACTCATTGTGTGAAAGAAGCACTTCCTTAAAATTCTTATCCATCAGAGTTGGACTAAACACCTCTCCCATAACATCATCAGGATCCCATACGGGCTTGGATACTGCTGTGAAAGCGACAGCTGTGATATCACAAGTTTTGCTGGCAACCTCGTGTTGCAATAAGCAGTTTGCACAGCTGGCTGATCCCAAGTCTGTTGAAAGTTTAAGTGAATCTGATGCACCATTTAAAATTAAATGAGCCTTGAGAGCTTTCCTTCTTTGAACATCTTGCAGCAACTGATTTTAGTTTGATTGTGTGGCATTGATGACTAACATGCTTTGGTGAAGCATCTAAGATTTCCAAGAATGGCTAAATATCAGACTCTTTTATTGGGTTTTCCTGACTGTTCATAGAGTCATACACCGTGGAAACAGGCCCTTCAGCCCAACGTGCACGTGCCGACCAACACTAGAACTACACTAGTCCCACCCTCTTGCGTTTGACACATATCCTTTAAACTTCCATGTATCTGTCCAAATTTTTATTAAATGTTCTGATAGTGCCTGCCTCAACTACTTCCTTTGGCAGATCACTCCGTTTACAATAGGCAATAGGTGCAGGAGTAGGCCATTTGGCCCTTCGAGCCAGCACCGCCATTCACTGTGATCATGGCTGATCATCCCCAATCAGTACCCCGTTCCTGCCTTCTCCCCATATCCCCTGACTCTGCTATCTTTAAGAGCCCTATCTAGCTCTCTCTTGAAAGTATCCAGAGAACTGGCCTCCACCGCCCTCTGAGACAGAGAATTCCACAGACTCACAACTCTCTGGGTGAAAAAGTGTTTCCTCATCTCCGTTCTAAATGGCTTACTCCTTATTCTTAAATATCTACCACCCTTTCTGTAAAAACAGTTGCCTCTCAGGTTCATATCAAATCTTTCCCACTTCAAAAGTGGGAAGCAGTGTAGTTGAGCCCACTACTCTCTGCAGCCATATATGAGTGTTATAAATCTATTTTTTTTCATATAGAGGCTGCCTTGGCATTAGTTTCATTTGATTTCTTGTGTACGTCAAGCTACGTCAACATTTCTTGGATTATTGAAATATCCCAGCATATCAGATAACTGCAATATATCTGATTATAACTTAAATAACTGATATTTAATGAAGTAGTGACAGGGAAAACAAAAAAATCACGGGCAGGATAGTCCTTCGACATCAAAGGAAGTGTAGTAGAATCCATTATTAGGGAAGTGGTAGTAAGGCACTTAGAAAAGTCATAATACAGTTACTGTAGATAGAGTTAACATTGTTTAATGAAAGGGAAATTATGTTTGACAGATTTGTTGGAGTTCTACGAGGTTGCCATTGGCACAGTGGATAAAGGGAACTGGTGAATTTTATGTTTTTGGGTTTCCAATATTCACTTCATAAGTTAAAAAATCATAGTAAGATTTAAAGGGTAATGTAATGCTGCTCAATCAACGTGGCTTTGATTTCTGTGCCCGTGCACTGTGGTGCAGTAATCATAGATGAGCCAGAACTCAGTCGCTGGCACATCTGATAACAGATTTGAATAATTTTGACACATTGACATTGAATTGCAAGGTCTACAACTACTCCCTCTTAATTAGAAAAAATGAAATTCTCCATTTTCCAATTCAATAGCACGATTCTTAATGCTGGAGAGATTTGGAAAATTATGACTTTCACATTTTCTATATCTTCAACCATTTCCTTTCATCCCCTCGGGTGCTTGCAGTTAAATCTTGCATAATTTCTCCATTACCATTTTCTACTAATATTAAATCCTTAAGGTTTCCTCACTTGATTTATTTTACAATTCCCTCGTACCAATGGTATTTTGCCCTTTCTCTCTCCGCTGTGAAAACAGATACAAAGCGCCCATTTAAAATTTGTGCTGTTTTCTTAGTATCCATTACACTCTCACTGGCAGTGGTCTTCATGGGTCCCATATTCTCTTTCTCACATTTACTCGCAAATTATGCAAACAACATTTTGGTTGAACCCTGAATATTTATAGAAAGTTTATTTCACTCTTTCTGTTTCCACCTCATCTTTTTCTTTTCGTTGCTCCTCACTGCTGCCCTATTCCACCTATCTGTTGTTCAATACTGAATCCCAGCTCACCTGTTGGACAGGATAGAGAAGGGGGTAAAAGAGGTGGAGGAGATGCCTTGCTATTCAGGGAGAGTGTCATGGCAGTACACAGAGAGGACGTACTGGGGGATACGTCTAATGAGGTGTTATGGGTTGAGCCCAAAAATAAGAAAGGAGCAATTAATCTAATGGGATTATATATGGGCCATCCAGTAGCCACTGGGACATGGAAGATCAGATATGTAGACAGATTTTGGAAGGATGCAAGAATCCACAGACTCATCACTCTCTGTGAGAAAAAGTGTTTCCTCGTCTCCGTTCTAAATGGCTTACTCATTATTCTTAAACTGTGGCCCCTGGTTCTGGACTCCCCCAACATCGGGAACATGTTTCCTGCCTCTAGCGTGTCCAAACCTTTAACAATCTTATATGTTTCAATGAGAAGCCCTCTCATCCTTCTACACTCCAGAGTGTACAAGCCCAGCTGCTCCATTCTCTCAGCATATGACAGTCCCGCCATCCCGGGAATTAACCTTGTAAACCTACGCTGCACTCCCTCAATAGCAAGAATGTCCTTCCTCAAATTAGGGGACCAAAACTGTACACAATACTCCAGGTGTGGTCTCACTGGGGCTCTGTACAACTGCAGAAGGACCTCTTTGCTCCTATATTCGATTCCTCTTGTTATAAAGGCCAACATGCCATTCGCTTTCTTCACTGCCTGCTGTACCTGCATGCTTACTTTCATGGACTGATGTACAAGGACCTCCAGATCCCGTTGTACTTCCCCTTTTCCCAACTTGATGCCATTTAGATAGTAATCTGCCTTCCTGTTTTTGCTACCAAAGTGGAGAACCTCACATTTATCTGCATTAAACTTCATCTGCCATGCATCTGCCCACTCCCCCAACCTGTCCAAGTCACCCTGCACTCTCATAGCATCCTCCTCACAGTTCACACTGCCACCCAGCTTTGTGTCATCTGCAAATTTGCTAATGTTACTTTGAATCCCTTCATCCAAATCATTAGATGGGACAGAATTAGTTAGGTGTATCCAAGAAGGTTTCCTTAAACAGTACGTGGCTAATCTGACGAGGTGGGACCATACTTGACCTTGTATTGGGAAACGAGCCTGGTCAGGGGACAGTTATTGCAGTGGAATGCGATTGCCTGGATTCTAGAGGGTTGTGGTGGAAGTTAGATATTCTGGCTGGAGGTCTGTGACCAGTGGAGATCGGCAGGGATCTGTGCTGGGACCTCAGCGCTTTGTGATAAATACATAAATGACCAAGATGTAAATGTAGATGGGTTGATGAGTACGTTTGCTGACGACATCAAATGTAGAGGACCGGCAGACAGTGAAGAAGGCTGTCGGATGATACAGCAGGATATAGATTAGTGGGAGAAATGGGCGGAGAACTGGCAGATGGAGTTTAATCTGAGTAAGTGCGAGGTTTTGCACTTTGGGAAGCAGAATATTAGGAAAGGTGTGAGAGGTGTCAGAGATAGTCCAGGTGTAGTTGAGGGCAGGGTGGAAGTTAGCGGTGAAGTTAATAACGTCCATGTGTTTTGCACAGGTGCAGGAGGTACCCTCGATGCAGTCGTCGATGTAGTGGAGAAAGAGTTGGGGGATAGGCTTGGTGTATGGCTAGGGCAGCACAGTGGTGCAGCAGTAGGGCTGCTGCCTTACAGTGCCAGCGTCCTGGATTTGATCCTGACTACGGGTACTGGATGGAGTTTGTACGTTCTCCCTTTGACTGCGTGGGTTTTCTCCGGGTGCCCCGGTTTGCTCCCACGCTCCAAAGACGCACAGGTTTGTAGGTTAATTGGCTTCGGTAAAATTGCAAATTGTCCCGAGTGTGTAGGATAGTGTTAGTGTACGGGGTGACAGCTGGTCGGCGTGGATTCGGTGGGCCGAAGGACCTGTTTCCGCGCTGTATCTGTAAAGTCTAAAATATGCCTGGAACAAGGACTGGAATATTGCGGACCACGTTTACTGATACAGTGTGCCACAGATGACTGGCTAAAAGGGATGGACAGGAGGAAATGATCATCGTGAGGACTTGGTGGGCATGGACTGACCACACTAAACTGGAGGGGCTGATTCTATGTCCAGTCAAGTGACGTGACACAGCAAACCTGCTGGAGCTCTGCCCTTCACCCTCCTGGCAGTAAACACCCTATTCCAATTATATTGCACATCCTCATCTACAGCAGCAATTGCTGCAGAATGGTGATGATTACTCTTCTGTTGTGTAGGAAGGAACCGCAGATGCTTCAGGTTTAAACCGAAGATAGACACAAAAAGCTGGTCAGACAATATCTCTGGAGAAAAGGAATAGGTGATGTTTTGAGTCTGAAGTAGCATCTCGACCCGAAACGTCACCTATTCCTTTTCTCCAGGAGTTCTGTTGTTTTTATCTCACACCCATGAAGGCTTCTTCCTCATGAGAGAACAAACGTGAAATGTCAGAAATTAATAATCACATCCTTTGAATGCTTCAACTTCATTATTTGCATAGGATCTGTATATGTCGAGGTACTGATACAACATATGGTGTGAATTATACAATATATGATTAGTATGTTAATCTCCAACTTGTTTGATAAGGATTGTAACAATTCTTAGGCTCAACTATATCAAGATTTTTCCAGATCTATATAACGACGGTTCATAGTCATGGATTCTCCATTTCACGCTGATTGCCTCTCCTTGCCAAAATGTGCAAGCAATGCAGAAAAAGACCTGGTGATCTGGCATATGGAATTTCTTTCATTCATTAATTCCTTTTTGATACCATGGCATCTGCTGCACAAATTCCTCTTTAAACTCTCCATGTGATTCTAATGTTTTCGTTCATAGCAATGATTATCACATCTTTCCTTGATCTAAATATCTAGGCATCTATTTGACAGAAACACATTTCTGTATCCTGTTGATCGTCCAAGTATTGGTCTCAGTATCACACGTTCACTGCTTGTGAGGTTTTGACAAGCTGGGTATGCTCGATAATGTCAAGTCTGTTGTTGTTTCGATTTGCTGAAGCAAAAGAGAGTGGCCTTCTTGTGTCTTTTGGAATTAATTGAGAATTGGGAGGGAGGCTGCATTCTGCACAAATGATTATCGGTTTTATATTGAGCTGTTAAGCGAAAGCACAATATTCAGCCATGCTGAAATTCACCAATTCTGATCTGTTGTGCATTCTCAGTTTATGTAACATTTTTCTTCTTCCTTGGATCTATGTGACCATCTGGATAGTACAACAATCTTTCATTTCAAGTTTCTAGCAACTTTAGTATTTTATATCTCACAGTTCCATTAACAAACCTTCACTGCCAACTGTCAACTGGTACCACTTGCACGCTCAAAATGTGGATTGCAAGTATGTTGGATACCGCACATCTTGAGGAAATGCGATTCCTCCTAATAGATAAATTTGACCAATTCATAACGAGTTGGTCTCCATTTGTCGTCTTTTTGGAAACGTATGGTGCAAAACAGGTGTAAAAGCTAATCCGTGACTGCGGATGGTCAAGATTATAAATGATCTCCTTCTATTTTCTTTTCTTCTCTTCTTTTTATTTATTCTCTTTCTTCTATTTTCTATGTCTCAACTTTTTTATTTCATTCTTTATTTTTCTTTTTCACACACTATATATCTCACATTTTTCTATTTTTCATTATCTAACTTTTTTCTTTTTCTTCTTTATTTCAAATTTTTTTTAAAATAAGAAGCTGTACATAAAAGGTATTATGAAAATATGATTGTATACAATTGTACTTACTTCTAATAAAATAAAAATATTTTAAAAAAATTAAAAAAATAAATAATAAAAAAAAATGGTACCACTTGCACTTGTGTAATTCAGTGTCTCTTGGTCTCTATCCTATCATACTTGTTTCCTCCACCCCACCTCCTTCTCTGCAGCAGAAAGCATGCTTTTTTCTAACATCTTGCCCTAGTTGCTGAACAGTCATCATTCTGAAATGTTAATCTTGTATATAACTTCATAGGTGCTGCATGAGCATTTCCAGCATTTTCTCTTTTTATTTTATTAAAATATATCCACTTTTTATATCTGGCACAATATACCAAAGACCTTTAGGTTTTTTAAAATATCTATATAGCGAGATCTGCATCTATTCAGTGAGATCTGCATCTAATCAGAAGCCTTCAGAAGAAGGGTCTCGACCTGAAACGTCACCCATTTCTTCTCTCCAGAGATGCTGCCTGTCCCGCTGAGTTACTCCACCTTTTAGTGTCTATCTTCTATTCAGAAGCATATCAGTAATGTCATTTGAACAAGACCATGTCCTCAAATCATTGCAAGGATAATTGCCTATGAATATTCTGAATGCAGGTGTCTCTGAATGGTTAAGGGCTGTACAAATATATTTTCAGAAACTGTTATTTATTACAAAAGGGATTTTCACATGACAAAAGCCATACAGTGAAGAGTCTGAAGAAGGGTCTCGACCCGAAAAGTCACCCCTTCCTTCTCTCCAGAGATGCTGCCTGACCCGCTGAGTTACTCCAGCATTTTGTGTCTACCTTCGATTTAAACCAGCATCTGTATTTCTTTCCTACACAGTGAAGAGTATTTAGTGGTTGCCTGCACAACAGATCAATAGCTTTAATTAAAGATGTCCGGCTGAATAAATATCGACTGATGTTGGCTAAATGTATCCGAGAGCAAATGTTTGACTTTGAATATGATCTCTAAACCCTGCAAATTAAGGATTCTGGAGGTTTAATTACATGTCACTCAGTAGAAGATTAGAGGAAATGTGTTGTCACGAGAACCTTCTCCATTGAAACACTTTTAGGTCTACCAAGGCCTACTGGCTCTCCTGGTTACAGTCCCTTTTAACTCCCCTTCCCATTCCCACACTGACCTTTCTGTCCTGGTTTTCCATTGCCAGAGTGGAGGAACAACACCTCATATTCCACTTGGGTAGCTTACAACCCAACGTTATGAACATTGAATTCTCCAATTTTACCACGTTTTGTCCTTCCTCTCCCCCTTTCCAGTTTTTCTCTCCCTCCCCTTACAATGAGTCCAAAGAAGGATCTCAACCCCAAAAGTCACATATCCATGTTGCTCAGAGATGCTGCCTGACCTGCTGAGTTACTCCAGCACTTGGTGTCCCATTGAAAATGTTGGATGTTATATAGGCCAAAGGATGAAAGCAAGCATTAAATGAGGTGCACTGTAGATAAGGTTCATTTGGACCTCATGAATGTTAGTTTTAATTGCTGACTGCCTTAATATGAAATTGCTTGGGGGTGCTAAATCTGAAAATTGTAGATTTAGCAATCAGATTTAGCAATCAGGTTTGGAGACTGATTGCATCTTTCGCATTCTGTTCTACTGAAAATGTATGCTGTCAAACGTACATTGTATAGTAGTGTAAAGTGAAACAAAGGAAGATTGATGCATGGCAGAAGCATGTGGAGGCCAAGTCAATAGATATTTTTAAAGCGGAGATAGAAAGATTGTTGATTACTACATGAGTCAGGGGTTATGCGGAGAAGGCAGGAGAATGGGGTTGAGAGGGAAAGATAGATCAGCCATGATTAAATGGTGCAGCAGACTTGATGGGCCGAATGGCCTAATTCTGCTCCTATAACTTATGAACATGAAAAAAGATGGAACCAAGTCATTGTTAAGAAGGTTGCAGTTCAGTTACATGACAGGTTAAAAATGGATAACAAAAGGGTTTTCAAAGAGGCTGGCTGTACTTAAGTGTAATAAGCTAATCTGGATGTAAGTGTCAAAATTACATTAGCACCACCTGCAATCTTTAAGTATTCTTTGGACATAGGCATAGTGCCAGAGGATTGCAAACGTCTTAATGTTTGAAATTTATTCCTCCAACCTTAGAGGTATCAAATTAAAACTTTTGAGTGATTATTTAAATTAATGTTTGTCCTGTTGTAATGTTTTTTAATATCTCTGTCAGACATTATTTAGATTATTATGTCAGAGGTCTTTGAATTTTATTTAAAAAGACCTTTGACAGCAGCAAGCTGTCTAAAAGGCCATCAGGACAACTGGGAAATAGCACCTCAGGACTTGCCATCTGTTATGGTTTTGGAATTTTAACAGTTTTTTTTTTCAATTGCCACAAATTAACTGTGGCAGCAACATTGAATCCCATGAAATAAAATTGAGAAGAAACAGCATGGATGTGCAATTTGGTTTGGGGACAAAAGATTTATAGTGGTGATCCAGAAAGATTTTTGATCACAGTTTTTAAAATATATATCAGGCAGCAGTAGAGTTGCTGCCTTACAGCGCTTGCAATGCCAGAGACCCGGGTTCAATCCCGACTACGGGTGCAGTTTGTACGGAGTTTGTACGTTCTCCCTGTGACCGCGTGATTTTTCTCAGAGATTTTCGGTTTCCTCCCACACTCCAAAGACATACAGGTTTGTAGGTTAATTGGCTTGGTATAAGTGTAAATTGACCCTAGAGTGTGTAGAATAGTATGAATATGCGGGGATAGAAAGATTAATCGAGAATTTACTGTTTGCAGTTTGATCTTTATTTTATGAGAAGTTGAAGTGAGGGATTACGTGAAGAGCCTGCCAGTCCGCATCAATGCGCGTCAATCTTTAGAGCAGCTGTATGAAACCACAGAATAGTTGCTGACCTAAGCTATAGGAAGATTAATGACCTTAGAACTACCGAATGATCTTTATGAGCAGTAGGGTTGGGAGTGGAGGGCACCTAATCCCTCACTTCAACTTCTCATAAAATAAAGATCAAACTTCAAACGGTAAGTTCTCGTTTAATCATTCTATTTTATATCGAAGTCACGTGAGTGACTACGTGAAGACTTCAAACCTCTGTGGTTTCATGCTGTGTGTGAAACACTTAAACAGATAAACCATTAATGGTAGAAAAAACATGGGTTATTAATACCATGATGCTAACTTGCATACATGGCCATTGTTCTTAACCGAACCATAATCCCAATTGACTTTGAGTTAGACAATAACTCATGCAACACTGTGCAGAATTCTATCTGCAAATATCCAGACATATTCAACCAAATTTCTTAATTTATTAACACGCACTATGTAAGCCTCTTGCTGTATGATGCTAATGAGCCATCAGCAATATCTTGAGACTATTGAATAACAATAAAGAAAGTATCTTTCATCTCATAGGTACTAGCAAGCTCAGTGCACTTGTACACCTAATGACACCCCCGATCTCTGCTCTGGTGGGTATGCTGTCAACTTCAAATGTACGCAATCATGCCCATTTTGCTTATGAGATCATCCCCATAACAAACTACCCTAATGTCAGTTATAACCCAGAGACCGAGCCAGAGATTGAGTAAAGACTGTGTTCTTTGTGCTGAGATCAGTTGCTGAAAGCATAATCATCTTAAAAATACTGTTCCCATTAGGAATACAGTAGAAGAATATTTGCATATTAATTTACTGATATACATCACACAATACAATGAGTGTAGTCTATTAGAGTGGTCATATAAAAGACACCCTGCATAACGTTAGTGAACAGCGGGTGAATAACCAATCATTTATTGTCCCACTTATGGTACTATAGAAAATGACAAAGCAGCACAAGCAATGTTAATTGTGCTATCACATAAACGCTTCTCTAGGCTCAAACTGAAAGCTACACAAACCTCTGTTACTTCCGTTTAAAAGTAACTCACATATTTTGTTCACAAGCTTCCCATACAATCGTGCAGAGCTAGCTGCCCGAGAAGACAGGCTGCCCCAGCCATCACTCGTGACCGAGTAAATAGGAGTTGCTTCAGCCGCCTTACCATGGCCTGAATAAATAGGCAAAATTGGCACCATTAAATTTCATGTTGCCTCATTCTTAATATCGCAAGAGGTATCTACTGATAACCCCTAAGTTTTATCAGCTGCAAAATTTTGCATATTATCGAAACTCGATGACACAATGCCCTTTCATTTGAGTAGGGCGGCATTGGCTTCCACCACTGGCTTTGTTATCAAACACCAGATAATTTGTGCCTCATGTGTATAGATATGGCAAAGTATGCATCTCCAAGATTGATTCTCTGAATCAGTTAAACTGCTGCAAAGCCAATCATCCATCTTAAACTGGGTAA
Organism: Malacoraja senta; assembly: GCA_038087875.1. Classification (NCBI taxonomy): domain Eukaryota; kingdom Metazoa; phylum Chordata; class Chondrichthyes; order Rajiformes; family Rajidae; genus Malacoraja; species Malacoraja senta. The sequence continues at coordinate 48,323,930 of CM075981.1, forward strand.
CTAAACACATGATCAGATTAGCCAAATGCTAACCTGATTTGGCATGCTCCATGTTTCTGTAATCTTGAGAAGTATCAGAAATATACCCCTCTTGTTCTTGGCCAGACCACTCATCCTCCGATGAGATGTCATTGATTCCACTCGGAACCACCGTTCCTCTATTGACCATATGGACGGAAAATATTTGGCTTTTCTTGCCGCGGAAGATGCATTATCTAGTTATTCATACATTTCGCTGATAACATATAATCAGAGCCTTATGACTAGAGCTGAAAACACAGTCTCCCTTTGATGTGGGAATACGAGTTCCCTGTCAACTATCGACTATAAGAGTCACCACGAATTCTCAGCGTTCTTCCTCAGAGTGGATATTTAGCATAATGCAAGCCTGAATCAGGAATTGCCTCGCAGTCCTCTGACTGAAACCACTTGTCTGAGTCGCCAGAGTGCACAACACAATCTCTTTGACCCGCCACTCAACCAGGAATACTGGTTTTGAGAGCCTACGGATTATTATAAATACATTGTTGATTCACAACATGAACCTGTAGGTCAGATAAAAAATATTATATGCCAGACCAGCTTCCTGCTGGTAGCTACCTATCCCAGAGAGGATGGCAATGATGATTCCAATGAACCGGCAACTCTACTAACTGAGGAGAAAATAAACCATGTGTTGAGGAAGACTTCAACTACTTCATTCTACTGAGCAGTCTGATAACCTCAATCACAAATGATGATGAGGCAGTGCTTCCCTGGTCAATATGACCCATATGGCCAGCCAGTTCCATGATGGTCTACCCTGAAACCAGGGTAACCAAGCTGTTCATACTTGGAACTTACAGAGGTTACTATGCAAGGCACCCTTCCAATGTCTCTGCATCAACCTGATCTATCCCAGAGACAGTGAAAAAATACTAGACAGCCCATGCTGCCAGTAAACCCAAACCTGGGCCGACAGACTGCTCCATTTCGGAGTTTTACGGAGGTTAATAAAGAGACCGTACCTGCCAGCATCTCTGAACCCGGGTCGATTTGCTTGTTGGAGCTTCTGCTAAGTTCCATTTGCAGACCCTGTCTGTCATGCTTGTCATTTCTTCAGCTGGTGTGATGTTAGATAGCTGATGCCGCTGGCCAACTCCTCTAGTAGTGGCCTTATGCGACTCTCGCACATCATGCATTAAAGCATGGGATTCAGGCACATAGTCATGTTCGGAGTCAGCTCCATACTGATCTCTGACACTCCCTTAGAGTGGGAGAAATAGTGCATCCCGAACCAGGCGTTGCCACATGCGTATGACTCGAACTGCCTGTGCATGCTTCCATAACACGGAGCATATTTTGTGACACCATCTCCGATTGTCTTTCGAGTGGGAGGAATATTGCAACCCTGAACCAGGAGTTGCTACAGGCATATGATTTGAAATGCCTGTACATGTCTCCGTAACACGGAGCATATTTATTTGGCACCATCTCCAACACTCCTTTCATCTAAGTGAGAGAAATATTGCAACCCTGAACCAGGAGCTGCCTCAGGCGTATGATTCGAACTGCCTGTACATGCCTCTGTAACACGGAGCATTTCTTGTGCCACCATCTGATTTATCAGATGTTCCAATTGAGACAAACGGCCAATCACATCTGCCATAGATGTGGGGACAGAATCCCCTTGACCCAAATCGTCCGACAGGACTTGTCCCACAGACTTGGGTTTGACTTTGCCCCGACTCGGGGTTGTCAAGCTGCTCCCTCTAGGAGCCGAATCGGGACTAGCTGTGCAGATCGGTGCTCTGTCGGTATCATCATTTATTATACTTACCAGACAGGTTGCACCTGCTAGTGACTCCGAGTCCTTGCTCCCTTCTGGAGCCTCAATGGAGTATTTCAGGGAGAAAATAGAGCGCAACCCTGTATCAGGTGTTGTTTCCTTAGGCCTCTGGCCCCCATATGACTCGGATGAGCCGGCATTATAATCGGAGTCACCTCTTCCCGATAGTCCGCTAGACAGAGTGGGAGAAATACTGCAACCCTGCCAGGTGTTGTCACAGGCAAATTACTGGAGCCGTCTGTCATGCCTCGGAGTATGCGGAGCACAGTTCATATGATTTAAACAGAAGCATAGCCCCATTGGATCAAAGATTCGACTGCTTTGTCGATATCCACATGGTTGGGGTCTCTTATGAAAGATTTCCAACAGTCCCCTCTACTGAGCGGAAATTATCATGATGCATCCCTGCACTAGGTATTGCTCCACAGGTGTTTAATAGTCACAGCTGAAAAAAGACTTCCCAAGCCAGGAGCTCTTTTCTGGAGCCTCAATGGAGTTCCTCCGAACAGCCGCCCGCTCCAGTGGAGCCCCATTCTGTGCCGTAATGGCAAGACAAATTTTACTACACCATATGGTGTATGACAATAAATGTCCTATCTGCTGCGATAGTCACAAACGTGACCGAACAGCAACCGCTATTAAACCTGCCAGCTCTATTTATAACTACCATAATCAGTTCTTCAGATTTTGACTTTAATTAAAGAACTATGTGTAGTATATCGAAATGCCCCTACAAATAGAACACACACTATATGCTGGTCTCCAGCGTATGCTGCCTCAGCAGCATCTATGTTTAAAAATTTATGGGCGCTATGGCAGCTGAGCTACCTAGTGTTCGCTGCCCTGGCCGCGGCTAACACCGGCTGCTGTTATCTTTGGCAGCGATCTCCCTAACTGCGCCGGAAGCCCCAACTCCTAATGGAGTTCCACGGTGGCCTAAAATCTGGCCGCCTGCTCCCGTATGGAGCTCCAAAGCTGGCAGGCAATAACGAAACCGAGCTCCTATGGAGCTTCCATGGCGGCCTCCAAATTCGGCCGCCTGCTCCCGTTCGGAGCTCCAACGGCGGCAGCCGCCAAGAGCGGCCGCCTCCATCAGCTACTCCGGGACCGCTGTCGCAGCGTCCCGCTGAAAGTAAAATTACTTACCTGCCAGAGCAGTTGTGAACTGCTCCGACTCGCCGCATTGCGTCTCGCGTATTGACGCGCATGCGGACTGGCGAGCTCTTCACGTTGTCACTCACGTGACTTCGATATAAAATAGCTGGTCGGTGCGGACTCGGTAGGCCAAAGGGCGTATTTCCACGCTATTTCTCTAAACAAAACTAAACAAAAAATGCTGGAGTAACTCAGTGGGTGAGGCAGCATCTATGGAGAGAAGGAATTGGCGACGTTTTGGTTCAAGAACCTTCTTTAGGTCCTTCTCCCCAGAGATCCTTCTCTCCATAGATACTGCCTCACCCTCCAGCTGCACAGTTAGGATCGTACAATTGTAAATAAGAAAAACACGTTGCAATGTGGAATGTTTTCTGTTATTTTTGTAATACTCCGCAAAAGTAAACGTTTTTCTTATAGATTACGTAATAAAATTCACACAGGTTACAAAAAATAGTGTCTTGCCAAATGAATTACAGAGGCACAAAACACCCACTGTCACCCAGAGCACGAGGCACTCAGTGGGTCTGGTAATGATAATCGACATTTTGGGTTGAGACTCTGATACAGTACTCCAGTCTGATGTAGGATGTAGGAAGGAACTGCAGATGCTGGTTTAAACCGAAGATAGGTACAAAATGCTGGAGTAAATCAGCGGGACAGGCAGCATCTCTGGAGAAGAGGAATGGGTTACATTTTGGGTCACTGTCGACCCGAAACGCCACCCGTTCCTTCCCTCCAGAGATGCTGCCTATCCCGCTTGGTTACTCCAAAACGTCAACTATTCCTTTGCTTTCACAGATGCAGACTGACCCACTGAGTTCCGTCAGCAGTTTGTTTCTTCGCTGTCAAATTAATTAGTGGTCAGAATGATTATTTCTAGCAGTGTGCGAGTGTACCTGTACATTATTAATCACTTATTTTAGCACTGTTTTATCAGTATAAATTATCACTTTTGGTACCTCCTTATTCTGAATTTTAAATTGAAATTTACATTTTATTTGCAACAGTGGAATTAAGATTGAGAATTATTTGATGTGGGTTTATCTTTTATCATTTTGGGCTGCGTCAATATATTTTCCTTATCTCGCTAGGCAGGAATGAGCACAATCCGGGCCATTATTACTGAAAATCACAACGCCACAGATGTTGGAAGTAAGAAATCAGAAAATACTAGGGAGGTTTAGCACTTCAGGCAGCATCTGGAAAGAGAAACAGCTAATGCCCCTGTCCCACTTTCACGACCTAATTGGCGACCTCTGCCGAGTTTGCCCTTGACTCATACTCGCAGCATGGTCGCCACGAGGTAGTAGGAGGTCGCAGGAGGTCTTCGTAACGCTTCCTCATGCTCGTGAGTAGTCTCCGCGTACTCGTGGCCTCAAGTAGGTATCGGCGTTTTTTCCAGCCTGATAAAAAATGTCCACGAGTAAAAAAAGATCGGAATGGAAACAATTGATGCTTTTTACTCGTAGGTAGGTCGTAGGTAGGTTGTAGTAGATCGTGATGGTAGTCGTAGGTAGTCGTAGGTCGGTAACTGGCCCGAGAAAAAAAATGCAAACATGACATCATTTTATCATGTGATAATTTTCCACTCATAGCTAGTCGTAGTTGGTCTTAGGTGTGGAAGACTGAGGTCGAGGGGGGTCGTAGGAGGTCGTAGGAGGTCTTTTACTTCGGCGAGTCAACACGACCGTGACATTTTTTTCAACTCATCTAGGGTCTTCTAAACTCGTGGATTAGGTCAGCCAAGTGGGACAGGCTCTTAACGTTTCGGCTCCAGGACCTTTCATCAGAACTGTGAAATATTATTAATGACTTTGCTTGCTATTGGTCTGGTGCAGCTGAAATCTTGATGTTTAATATCAGTTGGTTTTGTTTCTTCATCTCTAATATTTTTTGTGCTTTATTTTCAGGTAGCAGAGATGCATGGAGAGCTAATAGAATTCAATGAGAGGCTGCACAGATCACTAATGGCCAAGGAAGCTCTCATCTCACAGATGAGACAGGAGCTTATTGATTTAAGAGGACCAGTAAGTAGCTTTGTACAATCTCCTCTGAAATGGTGATAATTTTGAACAATCTACAAAGAGAAAAGATAACAATGTATATCTAAAATGTGGCTAAAGTTACCAAGAGTAACTTGGAAAGAAATAGTTGAGAATCAAATATCAAGAGACAAAGAATGATTGTAGTATCGGGATGAAAAATATCTGAGAAATGCGTACAAAGAGCGTTCCTTTGAAGTGTTTATTTTTCTTTAATCGTATGGAGACAGCTTCTTGGAAGAGGCATTAAAAGAAATTAAAGGGGGGCCATAAAAAGAAATTCACAAAGGAGCAAAGAGAAATGAATTACAGTCGTATTTTAAGACGTTTAATCAAATTGCAGAATATCTCTGCACTAATATGATTATCGTCGGAGTGTTTTAATGAATTCAAGAAACGTGCGGTTCAGCTTTAATTGAATCTCCGACTAGACAATGAAGCTTTTTTGATGTATACTGTTCTTAATCTTAACTAGAGTCTGAATGCAACATTAATATATGGACACCCAAAAATATTGTTGGATTACTAAACACATACACTTGATTAATTCTATTGATTTTTAGATAGTATTTAGTGCACTATTAAATGTATTAAAATGTTGGATATCGAATCATATCCATAGTCCCTGTTCCTATCCTTCAGCAAATGGAAAAGACCCAGCTGGGAGTTATTTACAGGCCCCCGAACAGTAGCCAGGATATGGGGTACAAATTACATCAGGAGATACAATCGGCATGTAAGAAAGGCAATGTTACGGTGCTCATGGGAGATTTCAATATGCAGGCAGACTGGGAAAATCAGGTTGGTACTGGATTCCATGAGAGGGAATTTGTAGAGTGCTTACGAGATGGATTCTTAGAGAAGCTTGTAGTCGAGCCTTCCAGGGGAAAGGCAATTCTGGATTAGGTATTGTGTAATGAACTGGATTTGATTAGGGAGATTAAGGTAAAGGAACCACTAGGAGGCAGTGACCATAAATTGATAAGATTCAACCTGCAATTTGAGAGGGAGAAGGTAAAATTGGATGTGTCCATGTTACTCTTGAGCAAAGGTGTTTGAGGAAGGAGCTGGCTAAAGTGGAACACCAATAGCAGGAATTTCTACAAATAATTCAGAAGACACAGGATCTTTTTGTTCCAAAGAGGAAGAATGATTGTAAGGGGAGTATGAGGTGACCGTGGCTGACAAGAGAACTCAAGGACAGCATAAATCGAAAAGAGAAGGCATATAACATTGCAAAGATTAGTGGGAATTTGGAGAGTTTGGAAGCTTTTAAAAAACAACAGAAGGTAACTAAAAAGTCAATACGGGGAGAAAAGATAAAATATGAAAGTAGCCAATAATTTAAAAGAGGGTAGCAAAAGTTTCTTTAGATATTTAAAGAGTAAAAAAGAGACAAGAGTGGACATTGGATCGCTGGAAAATGATGCAGGAGAAGTGATAATGGTAAATAAAGAAACAGCAGATGACTTGAGTACGTTTTTTCATCAGTCTTCACAGTGGTAGACACCAACAACGTGCCAGAAATTCAAGATAGTCAGGGGGTGGAAGTTAGTGGAGTGCCTATTACTAGGGAGAAGGTGCTTGGGAAACTGAAAGATCTGAAGGTGGATACTTCACCTGGGTCGGATGGACTGCACCCCAGGGTGCTAGAAGAGGTGGCTTTAGAGATTGTGGAGGCATTGACAGTGATATTTCAAGAATCACTGGACTTGGGAGTGGTTCCAGACAATTGGAAAATTGTAAATATTTTTCCATTGTTCTGGAAGGGAGCAGAGCAGAAGAGTGGAAACTATAGGCCGGTTAGCCTGACTTTAGTGGTTGGGAGGGTTGCCGTATTAGCCGGGAAATCCACTGCCACTACTCGGGTCGAAGGGACTGGTCGGGTCGTAGCGCCGCGTCCGGCCCCGCCTCACCCGTCCCGACATAGTGCAGCCCATGGAGTGCAGCAGCAGCGCGTCATCCGTGGCCCCGTCGGTCGGCAGCCCAGCCAGCTGTCCGACCTTCTGACCTTCGCTTACCGCCGACACCACACCCCTCCTTCTCATGGCCGATCATCGGTTCATGAGTTGGATGGGGTGTCGCGCGCAAAGTCCGGCACCCGGGCCAAAACTCCTCAGCTGGCCTGGCTCGGCTGGGCTTTGTGTGCAGTCCAGCACCCGGGCCAACTCATCATTCACCCAGCCACGGCCAAGTCGGTCAACGAATTGCCGTCGGGAATTTGTCCCTTATTTTGACCCTTTGTCCCTTATTTGGGAGTGAAGTTGGCAACCCTAGTGGTTGGTAAGATTTTAGAGTCCACTAGACTAAGTGGGACCCGTTGGGTCCCAGCATCACACGAGAGGGTTGGTCCCCCAATGCAATATTCCACCTCTCCACCAATTCCAATAATGGTGGCCAGTGGGGGGGGGGGGCTTTCTGGAGCGCTAGTATGTGTGTTGTAGACTGAAGGGAATGGTTTCCAGAGGGCTAGTATGGACATTGTGGGCCAATGGATTCTTGGGCTGGCGGCTCAGTCACTCAAGCCTGTTGTGCTGGCAGCTCACTCACCCACGGCTGGTGGGCACACAGTTGACTCGCGGTTATTCCTTGAAATTCCATTTCAAGCAGGGTGCAAGGCCACCAAATTCAAGTGCAGTTTCTTACCACTTCAAGCAGGGTACAAGGCCACCAAATTCAAGTGCAATTTCATACCATTTCAAGCAGGATGCAAGGCCACTAAAGACAGCGAGTCATGACCTCTCCCTCCTCCATCTCGCAGAGACTGAGCCACGCCCACACTTCTGGGTTTTATAGTCCCTCACCCCCTCCCACCAGAAGGTGGCCTTCATGGCATGTTTGACAGGAGAGAGAATCTCAACATTTTAAAAACACTAATAACTCTTTTATTTTTTATCGATGGGAAAAATCCTCGGCACCTGATGAGCGGAGGGGGACTCTGAGTAAGATGGCCAAAAATCACAGCCGTACGTGGTAGCGTTTTTTCTAAAATCAATATAAAGCGCTAACAGGAAGTGGTCAAGGTTAGACTTTTAATTATATAAAAGGCAAGGCAACTTTAATTAGGCAAGGCAACTTTAATTAGGCAACACAGCTTTAGCATTTCCAAACCAAAGGCAACACAGCTTTAGCATTTCCAAACCAATGGCAACGCAGCTTTAGCATTTTCAAACCAAAGGCAACACAGCTTTAGCATTTCCAAACTATATTTTCAAACCACATTCAGGGCACTGACAGGTCAGTAAAACCACTCACAGTTTAGTAGACATGTGTTCAGTGTTATTCACAGCTCAGACTGAGAGGCGTGACCCTCTCGCTCCCCCATCTTGCAGAGACTGACACTCAACACTTCCGGGTTTTATAGTCCCTCTGGAAGGGGCGTGGCCTTCAGGAGAGAGAGAATCTCAGCATTTTTTAAACACTAATAACTCTTTTATTTTTCATCGATGGGAAAAATCCTCTTGCCCTGCGCAGCGGAGGAGGACTGAGTAAGATGGCCAAAAATCACAGCCGTAAGTGGCAGCGTTTTTTCTAAAATCAATATACAGAACAACAGGAAGTGGTCAAGTTCAGACTTTTAGTAATATAGATTATAAAGGATGAGGTTTCTGAGTACTTAGAAGCATGTGATAAAATAGGCCAGACTGCATGAGTTTGTGAAAGGGAGATCTTGCCTGACAAACCTGTTGGAATTCTTTGAGGAAGTAAATAGCAGGATAGACAAAGGAGAATCAGTGAATGTTATTTACCTGGATTTTCAGTAGGTCTTTGATAAGGTGTTGCACGTGAGGCTGCTGAAGAAGATGAGAGCACATGGTATCAGATGGAGGTTACTTAGCATGGATAGCATTCCTTGTGTGTGAATACTTGGCCAATAAACGTATTCATTCATTCATTCATTCATTCAGATTGGCTGACTGGCAGAAGGCAAACAGTGGTAATAAAGGGGGCTTTTTCTGGTTGGCTGCCAGTGACTAGCGGAGTTACGAAGGAGTCGGTGCTGGGGCCACTACTCTTCACGTTGTATATTATTGATTTGGATGGGGGACTGAAGGCTTTGTGGCCAAGTTTGCAGATGATGCGGAGATACTGTAGGTGGAGGAGCAGGTAGCGTAGAGAAAGCAGGGACTTTGCAGAAAGACATGGCATTTTGGTAATAAGAATAAAGGCGTAGATTATTTTCGCAATGGAGAGAGAATCCAGAAATCGGAGGTGCAAAGAGACTTGGGAATGCTGGTGCAGGGCTCCCATAAAGTTAATTTGCAAGTCGAATCGGAAGGCAAATTCAATGATATCAAGAGGACTGGAATACAAAAACAGAGATGTAATGCTGAGGCTCTATAAGGTGCTGGTCAGGCCGCATTTGGAATATTGTGAGCAAATTTAATCCCATATCTGAGGAAGGATGTGCTGGCTCTGGAGAGGGTCCAGAGGAGGTTTACAAGAATGATTCTAGGAATGAGTGGGTTAGCAAATGATGAGCGCTTGACAGCACTGGGCCTGTACTCGCTGGAAGATTGAGGGGGGACCTCATTGAAACTTACTGAATAATGAAAGGCATAGAGTGGATGTGGAGTATTGTATTGTAATTAATTTATTAGCCAAATTAGTAAAAACATACAAGGAATTTGATTTGCCATATAGTCATACCAAAAAAGCAACAAGACACACAACTACATAAAAATGAACATGAACATCCACCACAGCACACTGTGATGGAAGGCAATAACGTATTATCTTCTTCTCTCCTTTCTCCCGTGTTCGGGCCAGTCAAACCATTCACAGTCGGGGCAATCGAAGCTCCCTCAGCCGGTGATCGAAATTCCCGCGTCGGGGCGATCGAAGCTCCCGCGATCGGGGTGGTCGAAGCTTCTGCGGTTGGAGCTCCCGAAGTCGGTCCCTAACCAGTTAGGATGTTAAGTCCGCAGGCTCCCACTGTTGGAGTTCCTGAAGTCGATCACCGACAAAGGGATCGCAAGCTCCACGATGTGAAGTCCGCTGGCTCCCGTGGTTGGAGCTCCCAAAGTCGACCCCCAGCAAGAGGCCGCCAGCTCCACGATGTTAGGCCGTAGTGCGGACGGAGATACGATATGGAAAAGTCGCATCTCCATCAAGGAGAGAGATTAAAAGAGTTTACCCCACACTCCCCCCCCCACATAATACAAAACTAAAGATACACTAAAACATACATTTAACAACAGACTAAAAACAACAGAAGAAAAAAGGACGAGACAGACCTTGCCGGGGCTGCCATCGTACTGCGCCACCTGGTGGTAAGGATGTTTCCACTGGTGGGAGAGTCTAGGACCAGAGGTCGTAGCCTCAAAATTAAATGGTGCTCTTTCAGAAAGGAGGTGAGAAGGAACTTCTTTAGTCAGATGGTTGTTAATCTGTGGAACTCATTGCCACAGAGGGCCTTGGAGGCCAAGTCAGTGAATATTTTTAGGGCAGAGATAGCCAAATTCTTCATTCCAGAAGGAATACAACGTAGCAAAGTGTGGACTCATGTATTTTGGTATAAGGAATAAAGGCATTGACCATATTCTAATGGGGAGAGAATGCAGAAATTGAAGGTGCAAAGGACTTGGGAATGGTGGTGCAGGATTCCCAAAATATTAATTTGCAAGTCGACTCCGTAGTAAGGCAGGCAAGTGCAATGCTAGCATTTATATTGAGAGGACTAGAATATAAAAACAATGATGTAATGCTGAGGCTTTATAAGGCACAGGTCAGACCATGTGTGGAGTATTGTGAGCAGTTTTGTGCCCATATCTGAGGAAGAATGTACTGGCTCCAGAGGGTCCAGAGAAGGTTACGAGAATGATCCCAGGAATGAGTGGGTTAACATATGATGAGCGTTTGCCAGCACTGGGTCTGTACCTGCTGGAGTTTAGAAGGATGAGGGGGAACTTCATTGAAACATGCAGAATAGTGAAAGGCCTGGATAGAGAGTGGATGTGGAGAGGATGTTTCCACCAGTGAGATAGTCTAGGACCAGTGGCGATAGCCTCAAAATAAAAGAACAGATCTTTAGAAAGGAGATAAGGAGGAATTTCTTCAGTCAGTGGGTTGTGAATCTGTGTAATTCATTGCCACAGAAGGCTGTAAAGGCCAATTCAATGGATATTTTTAAGGTGGAGATTCACAGATTCTTGATTAGTACATGTGTTAGGAGTTATGGGGAGAAGGCAGGAGAATGGGATTGAATGGGGAAGATAGATCAGCCATAATTGAATGGCGGAGTAGTCGATGGGCCGAATGGCCTAATTCTTCTCCTATAACTTATGAACTTATTTCTCAAATGCTGTAAAACAAATTTGAGACCAGTAGCCGAGAGAGTATTTTGCAGTCTGTAGTGCATATATCGTGAGATGGGAGCCGTATGCTGTTAATAGAAAAGATCATATAATTTTAGACCCAAAATGCTGGTGTAACTCAGCTGGACAGGCAGCAGCTTTGAAGAGAAGGAATGGGTGATATTTCGGATCGAGACTCTTCTCTCTTTGCAGTGATTAGTGGAGTGCCGCAAGGCTTGGTGCTGGGACCCCAGTTCTTTACAATATATATTAACGATTTAGACAAAGGAATTAAATGTAGTCTCTCCAGATTTGCAGATGACACAAAGCTGGGTGAGTGTGAGCTGCGAGGAGGATGCTCTGAGGCTGCAGGGTGACTTAGATAGGTTGGGAATTAGAGTTAGATAACGCCAAAGATCCAACTACAGAGAAACATAATAAGATAATACTATTGAAATATAAACTTCATCAAATTTTATCGGCAAGAGTAATAAGATTATTCCAAATTACAAAACAGGAACATTTTGAATTTGGTGACAAGCCACATAAACTCTTAGCTCGTCAATTGAAAAAACAAGAAAAGGAAAATACTATCACTAAAATTAAATCAGAGAAAGGTGAATTAGTAACATTACCTAAGGATATTAACAATAGATTTGCTCAATTTTATCAAAATCTATATACATCTAAAACTAAAATAGAAGATAGTAAAATTATAAATTTTTTAGATAACTGTAATCTTCCAAAACTTGATCTTTCGGAACAAGAGGAATTAGCTCCGATTACACTTGAAGAAATAGGAGAAACAATAAAATCGTTGAAAAATGGTAAGATGCCTGGACCAGATGGTTTTAGTAACGAATTTTATAAAAGATTTCACGAGATAACGGCTCCACGTTTACTTAATTTCTATACTCACGCCTTTAAAGAAAATAAACTACCAGAAACATTAGCTGAATCAACTATTACGCTTGTACCAAAAAAAGATAAAGATTTAGATGAACCGGGCTCATATAGAGCTATATCACTTTTAAATACAGATCAGAAAATTTTAGCAAAGACCTTAGCAAGAAGATTGAGTAAATACATTAGTAAATTGATAAATCCAGATCAAACGGGGTTTATACCCAAAAGACATTAATTTAATAATTTGAGACGCCTATTTAATATAATGTACTCAATTGTTTCTCTGGACGCAGAGAAAGCATTTGATCAGGTAGAGTGGCAGTATTTATATAAAGTACTGCAAAAATTTAATATGGGAGAGAATTTTATTGTATGGGTAAAATTATTATATGATAAACCGACGGCAAGAATATTAACCAATAATATGTTATCTCCAAAATTTCAATTATCAAGGGGCAATAGGCAGGGATGTGCTTTATCACCTCTGCTATTTGCCCTTATGATAGAGCCCCTGGCTGAAAGTATAAGAATTCATCCGAATATTCAGGGATATAATACTAGGGACTCAAATAATAAAATTTCATTATATGCAGACGATATACTTCTATACATTACAAATTCACAAACGAGCATACCAAACTTATTAAATTTAATAGAGGAATTCGGTTCTTTTTCTGGATATAGAATAAATTGGAATAAAAGTGAAATCATTATGTTAAAACCTCAAGAATCTACACATCTATTAAAATTCCCCTTTAAAATTGCAACAGAAAAATTTAAGCATTTGGGTATTCAAATTACTAGAAAATACAAAGCATTATTTAATGCTAATTTTATGCCTTTATTAAATAAACTCAACGCGTTGATTAAATTCTGGAAAACACTTCCGTTATCATTAATAGGCAGAATAAACGCTATAAAAATGATCTTTTTACCACAAATATTACACCTATTTCAATCTATACCATTATATATACCAAAAAACGTTTTCATAAAACTAGACTCTAATATTACCAATTTTATTTGGGACTATAGATCACACAGAATTCAAAGAAAACACTTGTGCAAACCAAAAGACGTTGGGGGACTTTCACTTCCGAACTTTCTGTATTATTATTGGGCAGTGCATATTAAGAATATAATTTATTGGTTGGACAGTCCTACCCAACAGACAGAATGGATAAGAATGGAGAAAGAGGATTGTTCTCCTTGTAACATAGGAGCGATCCTCTTCTCCCCGATAAAACTGAACAAGACAATATATAAGAATAACCCAATTATACATGATACAATAAGAATTTGGAAACAAATAAAATTATCTTTAAAATTAAGAAACCTATCATTGTTAATGCCAATAGTGAATAATCCTTCATTTAAACCATCTCTTATTGATAAAACACATAATCAATGGGAAAGAATGGGAATTAAAAGGATCGGTGATATGTATGAAATGGGAAATCTGTTATCATTCCAACAATTACAATTAAAATTTAAACTGAAAAATAACCAATATTTTAAATATCTTCAGATCTGCGACTTCATGAAGAAATACATACAAAGATATCAAAACATAGCTTTAGACCCACTGGAAGAAGCAATGAATATTAAGGCTGACTCACAGAAATTAATATCATACTTATATAATAGTATTTTAAATATAGAACTACCATCGACAGAGGCGCTTAGAGAAGATTGGGAACGAGAATTAATGATAGAAATCACGAAGGAAACATGGGAAAAGTATTCGATATATATACACAAATGTTCAATTAATGTAAGACATAATTTAATTCAATTTAAAATTTTACATAAATTATATTATTCAAAAACTAGATTGAATAAATTCTATCCAAATACTTCCCCCATTTGTGATAAATGTTTATCCCAAAATGCAACTATAACACACTCTTTTGTTTCCTGCATAAAACTTTATAAAGTCTGGAGTGATATTTTTGAAATATTTACAAAATTATTCAAGATAAAAATGGAAACTAATACTGAAATGATTATATTTGGAGTAATGGAAGACGGGAACAAATTGAACTCATCTCAAAATTTATTTTTTAATTATGGGTTAATAACGGCAAAAAAACGTATACTTAAATTTTGGAAAAATACACCCATACCAACGCTTAAAATGTGGATTTCAAACATGTTGGACACCGCACATCTTGAGGAAATGCGATTCCTCCTAATAGATAAATCAGACCAATTCTTAACGAGTTGGTCTCCATTTGTCGACTTTTTGGAAGCATATGGTGCAACAAAATCGTAGAAGCTAACTTTCAGGACTGGGTGAGGGATGGTCAAGAATATAAATAACGATCTCCTTAATCTCTTACTTTCTACTCTTTCTCTTTCCATCTCCTTTTCTTCACTTTTCTTCTTTCCCCCTTTTTTCCTTTTCACACACTATATATCACACGTTTTTCTAGCTTTTATTATCTATTCTCTCTTTTTCTTTTTCATTATTAAAAAAAAAAAAAGAAGAAGCTGTACATAAAATGTAACATGTCAATATATATTAGGCATCTTGGTATCATATTACTGTACTTCTAATAAAATAAAATAATTTAAAAAAAAAAAGATAGGTTGGGAAGTGGCCCGATGCATGGCAGATGCAGTGTGGATAATGTGGATAAATGTGAGGTTATTCTTCGTGGCAGAACCGAAAGAGAGATTATTATCAGAATGGTGTCAGATTAGGAAAAGGTGAGGTGCAACGAGATCTGGGTGTGCTTATACATCAGTCACTGAAAGTAATCATGCAGGTACAGCAGGCAGTGAAGAAAGCTAATAGCATGTTGGCCTTCTTAGCGAGAGGATTTGAGTATAGGAGCAAGGAAGTCCTACAGCAGTTGTACAGTTGGTGAGATCGCACCTGGAGTATTGTGTGCAGTTTTGGTCTTCTAATTTGAGGAAGGACATTCTTGCTATTGAGGGAGTTCAGCGTAGGTTCACCAGATTAATTCCTGGGGTGGCGGGACTGACATATGATGAAAGAATGGATCGACTGGTTTTAAATTCACTGGAATTTAGAAGGATGAGAAGGGATCTTATAGAAACATATAAAATTCTTAAGGGATTGGACAGGCTAGA
The DNA here is from genome assembly GCA_038087875.1 of Malacoraja senta. NCBI lineage: Eukaryota > Metazoa > Chordata > Chondrichthyes > Rajiformes > Rajidae > Malacoraja > Malacoraja senta. The sequence continues at coordinate 48,339,256 of CM075981.1, forward strand.
TGCAGGAAAAATGTTCCCGATGTTGGGGGAGTCCAGAACCAGGGGCCACAGTTTACGAATAAGGGGTAGGCCATTTAGGACTGAGATGAGGAAAACCTTTTTCACCCAGAGAGTTGTGAATCTGTGGAATTCTCTGCCACAGAATGTCGTGGAGGCCAATTTACTGGATGTATTCAAAAGAGAGTTGGATATAGCTCTTAGGGCTAACGGAATCAAGGGATATGGGGAGAAAGCAGGAACAGGGTACTGATTCTGGATGATCAGCCATGATCATATTGAATGGCAGTGCTGGATCGAAGGGCCGAATGGCCTACTCCTGCACCTACTTTCTATGTTTCCTACACATTATATAATTGTAATTATGTACACAGAGTTATGTTTTCCCCATGATCAGGAAATTTTGAATAATTTTGGAGCATAACAGTTGCTTCTAAAGCATCTGGATCCAAACGGCGTTCTTCATAATGTCCCACTGAGCACCTTCTAAGTCAGCTTTATGCAGCAAATGAATAAATATTGCACGGTGTGTCAAGCTTCGAGTAGATTGTGACAGCCACATCACAGACTCGATTCCAGCATCTGATTATGATCTGTCTTTTGTGTTAAAATGTTGGTTTTTAAACTTCAGAGTTATGAAAAACTAACAGAATAACTGTGTCTGAAATAAAGCAGATTAGTGGAGCGTATTGTACTGACAGGCAATGTGTTCCTGGACCTTTGCCACTGTGCACTGCTGCATGAAGCTACAGAGTATGATGGCCACCAGATCTGGGCCACAGTGTCTGGTGCCACAGCTTGCTTGTTGCATCCAGTCTGGCCCCTTTCATATGAATGGGTAAATGAACTTAAGCAGTTTGTACCAACGTTATTTTAATTAACATTGAAGTTTATTGTTGTTACATACGTTTTTATATCACTTCTAATTTTACAGTTAATAATTTAATTATTTTCATTTATATAAATGTCATGTAAAGCTATAAATGCCCTTGGTCAGCAGAGGTATTTAGAACTAGTGGGAGAGTCTTCTGACAGAAAACCACAAAGGCGGGGCGGGGGGGGGTTAATGCCATCAGGGCTTTTACTGCTGTCTGGGCCGTGTGACCACTCAAGGAATGCTCCGCCTTGCAGAATTAAACCTGGCAGGATGTTAAACGAAGTGCAGCCACTAAAAAGTAAATGCGAATGTAGGTATCCCCATGAGGGATGGATGGGTGCAGGCTAAGTCCAATGAGGTTGGACACGTTTTGAAACTGAAGATTAAAGATAATGTGCAGGAAGGAACTGCAGATGCTGCTTTAAACCGAAGATAGACACAAAAAGCTGGAGTAACTCAGCAGGTCAGACAGCATCTCTGGAAAAAAGGAATAGTGACGATTTGGGTCGAGACCCTTCTTCAGTCTGAAGAAGGGTCTCAACCCGAAACGTCACCTATTCCTTTTTTCCAGAGATGCTGTCTGACCTGCTGAGATACACCAGCTTTTTGTGTCCATCTAAGATTAAAGAGAATACTGAAGAATTGCATCTGTTAGTGACATTGACTTTCAATGTTATGACAGTGTCTGTAGCCTTTAATACATTTGCCTATATTATAAAATGACGTACCATGCCAAGATGCCTGTCGACTGCAATGTGCTGATAAAGATAAGCTTTGTGTTATTACGTGGCATGACCATGACTGCTTTGGTTATGGACAAGACGCCACTCAACAGGTGTTATGTGGAACACAGGGAATGCTGCATCCTGGACCTCCAGACTGCTTGGAAGAGAGGGATGCTGCTTTTCAAAGAGGTCTGAAGGTTGGGTGCAGCTCTGGATGAAGTACAGTCAGGGCCTGGAATTGGGGTTATGGCTGATTCAGTTACCCAGCAGCATGTAACGAGGAAGTGGGGTGAGAAATGAGAGAATTTGGGTGGGTGACCAGTGGATTGAAGCTGCTGGGTCAGAGGTCAGAGCCAGAAGAGGTCACCGGAGGTGGGTCAGGAATGAGGGGGAAAACCCATTAGGGTTCCAGTCCAGCGTTGTACTGACAATGACTATTGATGGATATTACTGGATCAATGTAGACTTCATTCCCAGCAGTGCTCTCAGAAACAAATGTTTCTTGTTGAAATGTAGGAAGGAACTGCAGATGCTGGTTTACCCGGAAGATAGACACAAAATGCAGGAGTAACTCAGCGGGTCTGGCAGCATCTCTTGAGAAAAGGAATAGGTGACGTTTTAGGTCGAAACCCTTCTTCAGACTGAGAGTCAGGGGTGAGGGAAACTAGAGGTATGAAAAAGTTCAGAACAAACCAGTTGCTACAGCCAACAATGGATCAATGTGGGCTCTACTTTTCCTTGGTCATCAGTGCTGGCTCTGATTTGTTCTGACAATTTTCATACCTCAAGTTTCCCCCCCCCCCCCAAACGACTCTGAGTCTGAGGAATGGTTTTGACCCGAAATGTCACCTATTCCTTTTCTCCAGAGATACTGCCTGTCCCGCTGAGTTACTCCAGCATTTTGTGTCTATCTTCCTTTAATGTGTGTCTGCTGCAGGAATCACATGTGCGGCTTGTGCCTTGAGGTGCTTGGTCAACCTTGTACAGTGATGCAGAACGATCCAGAGAGGATAAATAGGTACACAAAAATGCTGGAGAAACTCAGCGGGTGCAGCAGCATCTATGGAGCGAAGGAAATAGGCAACGTTTCGGGCCGAAACCCTTCTTCAGAGGATAAATAGGTATTTGTTCACATTTCTAGCACTCAATTGCACACATTTCCCACATCTTCTCAAACACTGTTGACAACACTGACTGCTCATACTTTGTTACTTTCTCATTTGTCATGTTCTATTATTATTCGCTTCATCCTGGTATCAGTAAACTGTTGTGCACTGTATGATTTCATTTCCATGGTCTAAGTACTTTGACCCATTTTCATATCTCAGTGGAGTATATTTATCATTTGTCTTTTTTTTTCCCTTTGGGCAGGACAGGTTACATGACTGTTGGATTTAAACCAATAAGATGATATGCCCCTTCGTAACAGCAAGGAAATGATTAATGATAATTCATTTGGTGTTTTGCCAAATGATAATTGGGAAATCTGTAGGGAGTTGCCACTTCTTCAATATTATATTTTGCCACTGATGAAAAATGATTGGAGAATGGCAGCCATCCAGTTTCTCCAGATTATTTTTTAAAGATAAACTGAATGTTTTTGAGAATCACTCCCTCCCTCTCTCCCCCCTCCCTCCCCCCATCCCTCCCCACCTATCTCCCCCTCCCTCACTCTCCACCCCCTCCCTCCCTCCCTCCCCTGCCCTCTCCACCTCCCTCTCTCCCCCTCCCTCCTTCTCCCCCCCTCCCTCCCTCCTTCCCCTCTCCATCCCCTCCCTCCCTCTATCCCCCTCCCTCTCTCCCCACCTCCCTCCCTCCCTCTCTCCCTCCCTCTCTCCCTCTCTCCCTCTCAAAGGTGCAATGCTTTTTTACCTTTTCAGCTGCTTCTTTAGAACCCGGAAACATAATGCAAATTAATTTGAGACATGAAGCTTTAAAAAAAAAACATTGTTGAAAGACCTTGCAATCCACTAGCACCAGACACTGAAAATATATCTACAGTATCGTGCATTAAATCATTCGCAGAAGCACTCTGCTTTATATTGTATGTGGTGATCATTATGGACTCAGAAGAAACGGAGAAGTGAATGCCCTTGGATAATCGTGTAGCTTTGAACACAAACAAGACTTTATGCTGCATCGCATTGTGGGGTGGTTGGAGACAGCAACTTATATAGGCTGCAGAGGAGGCTAGATGCATGCGGGGGGAGGGGGCGTGGAATCGAGTGTGGGAACAAGATGAGAAGAGATCATCAGAATAAGAGGAGGGTCATTTGCCGTGATCTTTAAAATATATATATGGCAGGTTTTGCACAATTCAAAATTGATACGGAATAATAATAAAAGTTGGATATGAAGAAAATGTCAAAACTAAGAAATTGAATTTAAATGCAAACTACAAAACAGATACAATAAAGTTGAGCTAATAATTTGTGAGGTATAATCTCCCATGTACAAAACCATGCAGACTATCCCTAATCAGCCATTGTCCATCTAAATACATGTATAGCTTGTCCTTCAGAATACAGTCTAGTATCTTTCCAACCACAGATGTTAGACTCACTGGCCTGTACTTCCCAGGCCTTTTCCTTGCAGCTCTTCTTAAATAGAGGCACAATCTCCCCCAGGGCAACTGCAATTTCTTCTCTAGCTTCCCACAGTGTCCTGGGATATATCTGATCAAGCCAAGGAGATTTGTCTACCCTCATACGCGTTAGGACGTTGATGCCCTCGAGATACTTCCATTGACTGCTCCAAGTTCCCGGCTCTTGGGTCTTTCTCCACAGTAAAAACAGAGGAGAAATACTGATTGAGGACCTTACCCATCTCCTGTGGCTCCACACAGTGTTGGCCGCTTTGATTCCTGGGGTGCTCTATTCTCTCCCTAGTTAAAGCCCTGTCCCACGGTACGAGTTCATTCCAAGAGTTCTCCCGAGTTTGCCCTTTCGAACTCGGAGATTTACGGTAATGGCCACTCGTCAGTACTCGGGGCTCTCGTGGACATTTTTCAACGTGTTGAAAAATCTTCACGAGTCTTCCCGTGCTTACCTGCCGTTAGCGAGTCTTCCCGACTACCTGCCGTTAGCGTTACGAGCCGCTAAGAGACATCCCCGAGCTCCGACGTACCCACTACTTTCATTCTCTGTGCTTACCACGAGTTTGATTTTTTTAAAACTCGGGAGAGCTCTTGGAATGAACTCGTACCGTGGGACAGGGCTATTACCCTTTTCCCCTTAATGTACCTATGAAATTTATTTGGATTATACTGAATATTATCTGCCACAGCTATCTCCTGCCCCATTTTCCTCCCTGATTTCCTTCTTTAGCATGCTCCTTGGTTACCTAAACTCCTCCGAGGATAGACCTGATCCCATCTGCCTATACCTGTCCTTTGCCTCCTCGTTCATTCTTGACCAGAGCTTCAATTTCTCCCGTCTTCCAATCTTCCTTGCACCCACCTGCCTTGCACTTTGTACACCTGACGGCGTTCTGATGAATTCACATAATTATTATAACAGAGTAATTCTTGAGTTGAAGTGCAAGAAGTGCATTGTATCATTTTAAAGAAATGTGGCTTCAAGCAGAGCCGGATTTACGTATAAGCTGGACAAGCTTAAGCTTAGGGCCTCGAGATCTAGGGGGGCCTCGCAGAGACGGATTTACCACTAGGCTTCATAGGTGGAAGCTTAGGGCCTCGAAATCTAGGCGGCCTCCGGCCAAGGCAGGACACCTGCCGTTCAACTCTGGGCGGGCCCTCCTCTCTATCTCTCTCTCTCTTTGTCTGTCAATCTCTGTCTCCGCCCGCCATCCGTGTCCGGGTCTCCGCTCTCCGCTCGCTCCTCATCTGCCGGCACGGCAGGCCGCCTTGCACATGCGCACAACCACGGCCAGCACATCATTGGCCGCCCTGCGCATGCACACTGCCTCGGCAACTGGTCGGCGCTGGGCACTTTCTCCCTCGCTTTGAATTGTGGGAGATCTGCCCGCCATTGCAGTCGACCGCCATTGCAGTCGATCGCTGAAAACCAACGCAGAATCACTCCCTGACCCTGGATCTGGAGTAACTCCCTGGAGTAACTCTTGCTTCTGGTTTCCTGGTCCTCCATAAATATTCTAAATGGAATTTAAACTGGAAGTGGTGGAGGGCTGAACAGCCTATCACATTTTATCTGTTTATTTATTGTGTATATATATGGTCTATGGTATATAAACACACTGAACTTTTATCTCCTGTTCTGTATTATGTTTACATATTCTGTTGTGCTGCAGCAAGCAAGAATTTCATTGTCCTATCTGGGACACATGACAATAAAACTCTCTTGACTCTTGACTTGGATTTAAGCAAAAAAAGGTTCTTAGGGGGAAAAAGAGGTACCTTAAATTTAGTTGCGCCTGGTTGGGTAACTATGGTAGGGTGAACTCCATGGAGCAGCCAGCAACTCTGGATAGAAGAAATTGGGTGACGTTTCGGGTAGAGACCCTTCATTAGACTAATTTAAAGATACAGCGTGGAAACAGGCCCTTTGGCCCACCGAGTCCACGCCAACCACCGATCACCCGTACACTAGTTCTATCTCACACATTAGCAGAGTAAGTCAAGAGTCAAGAGTGTTTTATTCGCTCACGTCCCAGTTAGAACAACGAAATCCTTACTTGCAGCAGCACAACAGGATATGTAAACATAGTACTCTGTAAACAATGTTATAAACGAGAAAACAAGTGTGTGTGTGTGTGTGCGTGTGCGTGTGCGTGTGCGTGTGCGTGTGCGTGCGTGCGTGCGTGCGTGCGTGCGTGTGCGTGCGCGTGCGCGTGCGTGTGCGTGTGTGTGTGAGATACAGTGGACTGCAAAAGTATTCATGCCCCTTGAACTTTTCCACATTTTGGCACGTTACAACCACAAACGTAAATGTTTCTATTGGGATTTTATGTGATAGACCAACACAAAGTGGCGCATAATTGTGAAGTGGAAGGAAAATGATACATGGTTTTCAAATTTTTGTACAAATAAAAAACTGAAAAGTGTCGCATCCAAAAGTATTCAGCCCCCTTTACTCTGATACCCCTAAATAAAATCCAGTGCAACCAATTGCCTTCAGAAGTCACCTAATTAGTAAATAGAGTCCACTTGTGTGTAATCTAATCTCAGTATAAATACAGCTGTTCTGTGAAGGCCTCAGAGGTTTGTTAGAGAACATTAGTAAACAAACAGCATCATGAAGCCCAAGGAACACACCAGACAGGTCAGGGATAAAGTTGTGGAGAAGTTTAAAGCAGGGTTAGGTTATAAAAAAAATCCCAAGCTTTGAACATCTCACGGAGCACTGTTCAATCCATCATCTGAAAATGGAAAGAGTATGGCACAACTGGAAACCTACCAAGACATGGCCGTCCACCTAAACTGACAGGCCGGGCAAGGAGAGCATTGATCAGAGAAGCAGCCAAGAGGCCCATGGTATCTCTGGAGGAGCTGCAGAGATCCACAGCTCAGGTGGGAGAATCTGTCCACAGGACAACTATTAGTCGTGCACTCCACAAATCGGGCCTATATGGAAGAGTGGCAAGAAGAAAGCCATTGTTGAAAAAAAGCCATAAGAAGTCCCGTTTGCAGTTTGCCACAAGCCATGTGGGGGACACAGCAAACAGAGGAAGGTGCTCTGGTCAGATGAGACCAAAATTGAAGTTTTTGGCCTAAATGCAAAACGCTATATGTGGCGGAAAACTAACACTGCACATCACCCTGAACACACCATCCCCACTGTGAAACATGGTGGTGGCAGCATCATGCTGTGGGGATGCTTTTCTTCAGCAGGGCCAGGGAAGCTGGTCAGATGGGAAGATGGATGGAGCCAAATACAGGGCAATCTTGGAAGACAACCTGTTAGAGTCTGCAAAAGACTTGAGACTGGGGCGGAGGTTCACCTTCCAGCAGGACAACGACCCTAAACATACAGCCAGAGCTACAATGGAATGGTTTAGATCAAAGCATATTCATGTGTTAGAATGGCCCAGTCAAAGTCCAGACCTAAATCCAATTGAGAATCTCTGGCAAGACTTGAAAATTGCTGTTCACAGACGCTCTCCATCCAATCTGACTGAGCTTGAGCTATTTTGCAAAGAAGAATGGGCAAAAATTTCAGTCTCTAGATGTGCAAATCTGGTAGAGACATACCCCAAAAGACTTGCAGCTGTAATTGCAGCGAAAGGTGGTTCTACAAAGTATTGACTCAGGGGGGCTGAATACTTTTGCACGCAACACTTTTCAGTTTTTTATTTGTAAATAAATTTGAAAACAATGTATCATTTTCCTTCCACTTCACAATTATGCACCACTTTGTGTTGGTCTATCACATAAAATCCCAATAAAATACATTTACGTTTGTGGTTGTAACGTGACAAAATGTGGAAAAGTTCAAGGGGTATGAAAACTTTTGCAAGCCACTGTATATACGCACATACACACACACACAATTTCCCTCCTGGGAGTAATAAAGTTCTATCGTATAGTATCGTGTGTGTAGGAAGGAACTGCAGATGCTGGTTTAAACTGAAGATAGACACAAAAAGCTGGAGTAACTCAACAGGTTAGACAGAATCTCTGGACAAAAGGAAAATATTATGTTTTGGGTTGGGTCTGAAATAGGTTCCTGCACATCTTTGGAATGTGGAAGGAAACAGGAGCAATGCGGGTTATGGGGAGAACGTAGAAACTCCACACAGACAGCCCTAGACGGGATCGAACCCGGGTCTCGAAAACCCATGCGATTAAAGGGAAAAGGAGCAAACTCTATACAGACAGCACCCATATTCAGGATCAATTCCGGGTCTCTGGCACTTTTAGGCAGCAACTTGATGGCCAATATACTGCCCCATAGTCTTGAACTGAATTAAAACATACAGTAGCTGTAAAGTGGCACATAGCGACACTTGGAGATTTAAAACTGAAAATGGATATTTTCATTTTTTTAGTAACCAAAGTTATCAACGTATAATTTTTTGTGTGTTGGAAAACAAATTATAGTGGCACAGCTGGTAGACTTGCTGCCTCACACGCCAGAGATCTGTGTTCGATCCTGTCCTCGGGCACTGTCTGTGTTGAATTTGCACATTCTCCCTGCAAGCATGTGGGTTTCCTCCCACATCCCAAAGACGCATTGGCTTTGTAGGTTAACTTGTCTCTGTAAAATTGCCCCTAATGTGTAGGGAGTGGGTGAGGAAAGTGGGATAACAGAACTTGTGTGCATGGATAGACAAAAATGCTGGAGAAACTCAGCGGGTGAGGCAGCATCTATGGAGCGAAGGAAATAGGCAACGTTTCGGGTCGAGACCCTTCTCCAGACTGATGTGAGGGTGAGGGGACGGGAAGAAGAAAGGAATAGGCGGAGACAGTGGGCTGCGGGAGAGCTGGGAAGGGGAGGAGAAAGCAAGGATTACCTGAAATTGAAGAAGTCAATGTTCAATACGCTGGGGTATAAATTGCACAAGCGAAATATGAGGTGCTGCTCCTCCAATTTACAGTGGGCCTCACTCTTCCCATCAAAACTGCCCCCTCCATCGACTCCTTTATGTCAAGACTAAAAACTTATCTATACTCCCAAGCCTTTCTTGACATCCTCTGAGCGAGGGCTATATGTATATATGTATGCAGTTTGTTTGTTTATATTATTCTTATAACAAATGTAAAGCACTTTGGCCAACGAGAGTTGTTTTTTAAATGTGCTATATAAATAAATGTGACTTGACTTGACTTGACTCTGGCCATGGAAGAGGCCCAGGACAGAAAGGTCGGATTCGGAATGGGAGGGGGAGTTGAAGTTCTGAGCCACCGGGAGATCAGGTTGGTTATTGCGGACCGAGCGGAGGTGTTGGGCGAAGTGATTGCCAAGCCTACGCTTGGTCTCACCAAGGTTGATCATACGCTGAATAATCCAACCACATTTTTGTTTGGAAGTGGAAAGAAATAATATAACTTGCATTCATTGCAATGTGTAAAAAGAGTTGAGATCCTGTATTATAATTTTGCTGCATGTCATTGTGGTATATATCATGTCTTGATTGGTGAATATGTTTAGTTTGTGACTTTATTTGAAGCAGAAATAATATGTGAATGCTTCATTGTGCATAATTCCGACTGGTAACTACGCACTTCGTCCGAGCACATTATCGCACGCGTCATGCAAGCCGTCTTAAATGACCACCTAAACTCATTTGGCAACTTAAAAAGCTGCCAAGGTTGCCCGGCTGACAATAGAGAAAAAAAATTAAGTGAGATCCCTGCATGGTGTATAATATTTTTGACACTGTCATAGGCCTTTCTTACATATGCTGTCACAACGCACTGTAGTCTCTAAACAACCCTTCAGTAATTTTCCTTGCCCTCCATTTCAGAATAATAGTGTTTTAAGCCAATAACTCGACACTAGCACTGGCAATAAATAAATAAATAAAAAGCACAGCTTTCCAGCCCCTTATCTCATTGGCCACGCTCGGCTCAATCTGGTGGACCATCTTCCTCTAGTTGTGGGGGTGGGGGATTGGGAGGGGCCTCACAAGTGGAACAGCTCTTCATCTAAATCCGGCCCTGGCTTCAAGTAAGGTTTCTTTCATTCAGACTAATCAGCCTTGTGGCAAAAGTGATTGTGAGTGTAGGAGGAAACCGAAGATCTTTGAGAAAACCCACACAGGTTATGGGGAGAACGTAGAAACTCCACACAGACAGCCCTAGACGGGATCGAACCCGGGTCTCCGGCGCTGCATTCGCTGTAAGGCAGCAACTCTACCGTGAGCCACCGGGCTTGTTTATTTTTTTTAAATGATCTAGCAATTTAGTTTGCTGCTATGCTGAAAAAACCTATGACAAGCACATGGCTGAGTGGGTGAATCATGGTCTCAGATATGTAAGCATTTTCTCATCTCTTTTAATTAGCTCAGCCTTACATCACCATCTCTTCAGACTTAGTTTAGGCACTTAAAGAACTAACTAAAAGTGCATAAAAATGTTCTTCTGAATTATTAAATCTTTGGAATGGAAAAGCTTCTGTTATAACCACTCATTTGTGTCAACACATAAAGTGATACGAATTTAAATTGAAAAACAAAAAAATTGTATTTTGTAAACTTGAGCAGTTTGGGTAGACTTTAAAAAATATATATAGTTTGCAAATAGCTTTTACATATGGATTGATAAATTCTCATCATTGAGATAAAAGGACCTGTTTACATGAATTATGTTGTAGGCTTTTCCAACATAGCAGCAAACTAAATTGCTAGATCATTTTTTAAAAATAAACAAGCCCGCTGGCACAGCGGTAGAAACATAGAAGCATAGAAAATAGGTGCAGGAGTAGGCCATTCGGCCCTTCGAGCCTGCACCGCCATTCAATATGATCATGGCTGATCATCCAACTCAGTATCCTGTACCTGCTTTCTCTCCATACCCCCTGATCCCTTTAGCCACAAGGGCCACATCTAACTCCCTCTTAAATATAGCCAATGAACTGGCCTCAATTACCTTCTGTGGAAGAGAATTCCACAGATTCACCACTCTCTGTGTGAAAAATGATTTTCTCATCTCGGTCCTAAAAGACTTCCCCCTTATCCTTAAACTGTGATCCCTTGTTCTGGACTTCCCCAACATCGGGAACAATCTTCCTGCATCTAGCCAGTCCAACCCCTTAAGAATCTTGTAAGTTTCTACAAGATCCCCCCTCTTCTAAATTCTAGCGAGTACAAGCCGAGTCTATCCAGTCTTTCTTCATATGAAAGTCCTGCCATCCCAGGAATCAGTCTGGTGAACCTTCTCTGTACTCCCTCTATGGCAAGAATGTCTTTTCTCAGATTTGGTGACCAAAACTGTACGCAATACTCCAGGTGTGGCCTCACCAAGACCCTGTACAACTGCAGTAGAACCTCCCTGCTCTTATACTCAAATCCTTTTGCTATGAATGCTAACATACCATTCGCTTTCTCCACTGCCTGCTGCACCTGCATGCCTACTTTCAATGACCGGTGTACCATGACACCCAGATCTCGTTGCATCTCCCCTTTTCCTAATTGGCCACCATTCAGATAATAGTCTACTTTCCTGTTTTTGCCACCAAAGTGGATAACCTCACATTTATCCACATTATACTGCATCTGCCATGCATTTGCCCACTCACCCAACCTATCCAAGTCACCTTGCAGCCTCCTAGCATCCTCCTCACAGCTAACACTGCCCCCCAGCTTCGTGTTATCCGCAAACTTGGAGATGTTGCATTCAATTCCCTCATCCCTCATCAAGCAGGCACTTTGTCTGTCCTGTGCGAGGACACACTGTGAAAGTTCCACAGTCCATCACAGTGAATACTGGTGAACAATTCAACAGATAACATGGAAGCTCGGGTACTGTTCAATTCACCTCTACCCCATTGAGGACATTTGACTTTGTCTAAGGAACTGATGCACTATAATGCGCTATAATGCTGAGAATTATATTCTGCGCTCTCTGCCTTCCCCTTTGTGCTGTTTCATGTACGTGAGTTTGAACTGATTGCATCTGTGTATGGTATATCTGATCTGTTTGCATAGCATGCAAAACAAAGCTTTTCACTGTTCCTCGGTACTTATGACAATAATAAACCTACACCTAGGAATCTCCATTAACATCTCAGTGCTTAGTGATGGTGCTTCTTCTTAGGCACCCTTCAGTCATGGCTGACCACGGGTGTCAGCAGGGTGCTATTCCCTATATGGAGGACGCCTGTGCGTGACTTTGTTTAACGTGGGGAGACTGGTGCACAAACAGCCATCCCGTGGTCCTTGACAGATCTGGGTCAGGATCCAGTGGCATGGAGTCCAAGACGACTGGAGACCCTTTTCTGTTGCAGCCTTCATCCGCCTTCCCAACTGTTGTGACGCTCCACAGCCATCATCCTCCGCCTGTTCCACCGTTGAGGTCTTGGTTGGATTGCTCTTTGTCAGAGACCTCCCCCTCGACTTTACCGCCATGTGTGGCCCTACCAGGAGAATAGCTCCAGACTGCATCGCTCTCAGGATATCAGGTCCACACAAGCTTCTCCACCATAACAAGGTGACAATCCACGGGGAAGTGCTGGTGCAACCCAACACGAAAATGCAAAGGGACATAAAAACACAAGTAATAGGAGTAAGTAGGAGTGGACCGTTTGGCCCCCTCTGTCATTCAATAAGATCATGTTGGAAATCTTGTACCACCATGTCAATCTCTTTTACTAACCTCATATTTCTTGATTACCTTAAAATCTAAACCAAATTTGCTTATCTACTGCATCTGGTGTTCCCGATGTGGTCTCCTGTATATTGGAAGACCAAGTGAAGACTCAGCGACCATTTCTCTGAACAGTTGTGCTTGGTCGGCAAAGTCCTACCCATTCTTCCAGTTGCTAACCATTTTAAATCCCCTTCCCATTCCCACACTGACCTTTCTGTCCTGGGCCAGAAATTCTACAGGATTGCTGCTTGACCCGTTGAGTTACTCCAACACTTTGTGTCCTCTTTTGTAAACCAGCATCTGCAGTTTCTTGTTCCTACATTCTAAAAAAAATATTGCTCTCTGTGTACTGTGTGACTGAGCCCCCCACTCACTCTGTGACTGAGCCTCTCACTGCTCTCCTGAGTGGACGATTCCTAAGATTCACTACCTCTGGGTGAACAAATTTCTTCTCAGCAGTTTCCTTGATGACTGACCCTGTATTTTTAAATTGTGACCCCTGGCTCTGAGCTCTCCAGCCTTGTGCAATATCAGCGCTGCATTGATGACAAGATTGAAGCATTTGCAAGCACTCTCAGCCAGGAACGTTTAACAGATGATCCTTCTTGCCCTACTACTGAGGTTTTTTTGCATTGTGTAAGTCAACCATTTTGATTCACTCAAAGTGAAAAGGCAGAGTCCACTGAAGACAATACATTCACTGGGCCAGGCATTATCCTGGATGTGGGGCTGATGATGTGTGCTCCAGTACCTTTGCATCTATATTCAGCTATCCATCCTAGCTGCAATATTGGCATTAATGAGAATATTAATGGAAGTGGCGGCGCCTAATGGCAGCGGCTCGACTGCAGTCCGTCTGTCTTTTAAAAATTTTTTTTGACTAGTTAAATGTAGTTGTTTGTGTTTTTTATACTGTTTTTAATTGTGTATATGTGGGGGGCGGGGGGGGGGACTTTAAAAATCTCTTCCCTGCACGGGAGACCCGACCTTTTCCCTGTCGGGTCTCCGTTGTCGTTGGGGCCTAGCTCCGTGGAGCGGCCTCCGACCGGGACGACCTGGGGGCTCCAGTCACGGAGCCTGTGGAGCTGCGGACTTACCATCGTGGGGCTGGCCGGCCTCGGAGCGTGGGGAGCGGTGGTGGCTCGCTGCTGCGGCCCGACTCCGGAGCTCCAGCTGCAGCTGCAGACCCGTGGACTGTGACATCGGGAGCTCGCGGGTCCGGGTGAGAGACCGCTTTCCGGAGCTCCCGCAACGCAACTTCTCCCGCCCGTGTTGCGGGGTTGGAACGACCCGGAGCGGGGCCGTAAATCGCCCGGCGCGGCTTTAATGGCCGCGGGACATTCCAGCGCCCGCCGGGGGCTCCAACTTGTGACTTTTGGGCCCGGAGCGAGGCCGTACACCGCCCGGCGCGGCCTCAACGGCCGTGGGACTTAACATTGCCCGCCTGGGGCTTCAACATCGGGAGAAAGATGGTGCAGGGGAGAGAAAAGACTTTGCCTTCCATCACAGTGAGGAGGAGATTCACTGTGATGGCTGTTTTTCTGTGGATTGAATTGTTTGTGTGTCGTGTAGGAATTGTTTTGTTTGTATGGCTGTGGAAATGGAATTTCGTTTGAGCCTCTTGAGGTTCAAATGACAATAAAATCTAATCAATCAATCAATCAATAATCAATATAGAAATGTTCCATTTATATCCAATCTACAGAAAGCAGGTCAACCTTACCCAACAAATTTTAGATCCATCAGTCAAAAGTTGGTGGATCATGGAAGGTTTCATTGCTAACACTATTGGGTAGAATTTATCACCAAAAAATATGGACTCATTTTGGATGGTGACTGGATTATTTGGCTCCAAACATAGTCATTTGGATCCAAAAAAGAACAGATGAGCTGGATTTTAGTAGTTGTGAATAACAGCTTTTGATATCATTGTGATATTGAACCAAGTGTGGGTTTTAATGAATCTTGATAACCTTTAGGTCTGTCAAAACCAACATGAAAACCTTCTGCTGTGTACAGTTTGCTGGTGGGGCTAGTGGCAGGGCAGGACCACTCCGACCTTCACCGCATGACCAGGATCCTGAGAACAGCACACACTCAGTGCCCCAAGCCATTCCCTTTAACTGTGGACATTGAAAACATATTGATCAGTAAAAAATGATAAAATAAGGTACTGACTATTAAACTCTAAAAGGCAGCCAACATCAAGGACCCACACCATCCTGGCCACACACTCATCTCTCCGCTACCATCGGGCAGAAGGTACAGGAGCCTGAAATCTGTTACATCCAGGTTCAGGAACAGCTCCTTCCACACAGCCATCAGGCTATTAACTCGCCAAGAAACAGCCTCTGAACTGTAACAGCCTATTGCACTTTATCTGCTTATTTATGTGTATATTGAACTGAACTGTTCTGTATTCATGCCTACTATATTCTGTTGTGCTGCAGCAAGCAAGAGTTTCATTGTCCTATCTGGGACACATGACAATAAACTCTCTTGACTTGACTTGACTTCAGAGATGGATCTCCAGGCAATTTGGAAAAAATACATAAAGGCTATGTTTTTATTTCACAAAGCAATCTGTTCATATTTTACTTTTAGAAGGTAAACATTTCTTAGGCTCATCCTTTAAAATCCATATGATATTGACTGTGTACATCTCCAAGTATTTGAAAACATCATGGCTACATCTATAATGTACACTGTATTCTTGTATTCACTGAAGGATGAGGGGGAATATAAAAACATACAAAATTATAAAAGGATTGGACAAGCTAGATGCAGGAAAAATGTTCCCTATGTTGGGCGAGTCCAGAACCAGGGGCCACAGTCTTAGAATAAAGGGGAGGCCATTTAAGACTGAGGTGAGAAAAAACGTTTTCACCCAGAGAGTTGTGAATTTGTGGAATTCCCTGCCTGGGGGCAGTGGAGTCCAAATCACTGGATGGATTTAAGAGAGAGTTAGATAGAGCTCTAGGGGTAGTGGGATCAAGGGATATGGGGAGAAGGCAGGCACGAGTTATTGATTGGGGACGATCAGCCATGATCACAATGAATGGCGGTGCTCCTCCAAGGGTCGAATGGCCTCCTCCTGCACCTATTTTCTATGTTTCTATGTTACACTGACCCAGCTCACTGTTGCTTCTTTAGCTGCACAACAAATGTTCAACCTCCGCACCTGGAATTACAACTTCAGTTGGAACAGCCAATCTGCAAATTCACATCCAAGCCAAACCCCATCAAACTTGGAAATGAGTTACCAATTCTTCATTGTAGAAGAATCGTCTCCAAGATGGCGCCTGCCTGCGGCGACTTTTGCGGTGCACCAGAACCTAAAAGGCTTAGATACAACTTCAATCAACTCACCTGGATCAGGAAAATGGCAGAAAACGGTGCCATTTCAGACAAGCTGCTTGAGCACCTCAAGGCTCTCGCAATTTCGCGATCTCCCGCAGCTGCGGGAGCCCCGGACTTTAAACTTTCCCACGCTGGCTGTGAAACACCCGACCCGACTGAGGAACCCAGGTACGGTACCTGGAAACCCCGGGATGACCTCCAGAGCCGACGAGCTGGATCTTCCAGGAACAACGGAGCTGGAGCTGCCGTCTTTGAGGGAACCCCCTTTCGGTATGGAGCTGGAGCTGCCGTCTGTGAAGGAATCCCCGTTCCAGCGCAGGTTCGCAGAAACAGCAGGTACAGTAAACTCAGCACCTGGAAACAAAGAGGAAGCCTCCATTGTGTCCAGAAACATGGCCGACGGGCAGGACTTCAGGTCAGAATGAAGCGCAGGGGACTTCGGCCCCCTCTCCCTACTATCCTACTGGCCAACGTACAGTCACTAGAAAATAAAGTGGAGGACTTAAGGGCAAGACTGCTTTATCAAAGGGAGCTGAGGGAATGCTCTGTGTTCTGTTTCACAGAGACATGGCTCACCCCCAGCTCCCCAGACTCAGCGGTCCAGCCTGAAGGGTTCTCCATCCACCGTATGGACCGTACACTGGCATCTGGGAAACGGAGAGGGACCTCATGGTCAACTCTGCGTGGTGCTCAGACGTGGCAGTCCTGTCCAACTCCTGCTCTCCACACCTCGAACACCTGGCGGTGAAGTGCCGTCCCTTCTACCTTCCGAGGGAATTCACCTCCATCATCCTGACCGCGGTCTACATCCCACCCCAGGCAGACGTCCGTCTGGCACTGGAGGAGCTGCACACTGTGGTTAACAAACACCAGACGTCTCACCCCAAGGCATTTACCACCATTGCTGGGGACTTCAATAAGGCAAACCTAAAGAAATCACTCCCTAACTTTCAACAACATGTCTCCTGCTGCACCAGAGGACCAAATACCCTCGACCACTGCTACACCACCATCAAGAATGGCTATCACTGTATCCCTCGCCCTCACTTCGGTAAATCCGACCATACTGCTTCTTCCTACCTACAGGCAGCAATTAAAGAGCGCACCCCCAGAGGTGAGGACAGTACAGAGCTGGTCGGGGGAGGCAGAGGAACAACTACAGGACTGTTTGGAGTCTGTAGACTGGGCAATGTTCAAGGACTCGGCAACGGACTTGAACGAATACGCCACAGTCGTTACAGACTTCATTAAGAAATGTGTGGAGGACTGCATCCCTACAAAAACCTTCCGAGTGTTTCCCAATCAGAAACCTTGGATGAACTTTGAGATCCGCTCTCTCCTGAAGACCAGACACCGGGCATTCATGTCTGATGATACAGTGGTCTACAAGAAGTCCAGATACAACCTTGGTAAGGCCATCAAAAAGGCCAAAAGGGACTTCTGCTCCAAACTGGAGGAAGAGACAGATGTTCGGCGGCTGTGGCAGGGCCTGAATGCAATCACCTCTTACAAGGCGAAATCAGGAGGCAACTCGAATGTCGGCGAAACATCACTCCCTGATGAGCTCAATGCATTTTACGCACGCTTTGATAGGGAGATGTGCCTTCCAGAGCCCTCATTCGCTGTGATGATATTTCAGTCTCAGTCACAGAGGCCGACGTCAGGAAATCCTTCAGAGGGGTGAACCTTCGAAAAGCGCCTGGACCTGATGGTATACCCGGTCGTGTTCTAAAAACCTGTGCGGACCAACTGGCTGGAGTTTTACGGACATTTTCAGCCTCTCACTTCTGAGGTCTGAGGTTCCCACCTGCTTCAAAAGGGCATCAATTATACCAGTGCCCAAGAAGATAAAGGTGACGTGCCTCAATGACTATCGACCTGTGGCACTAACGCCTGTGGTGATGAAGTGCTTTGAGAGGTTCATCATGGTGCAGATCAACTCTTACCTCGACAAAAACTGGACCCACTGCAGTTCGCTTACTGCCACAACAGATCAACGGTGGATGCGATCTCGCTGGCCCTCCACTCCGCTCTGGACCACTTGGACAACAAAAACTCATATGTCAGGCTGTTATTCATCGATTACATCTCGGCATTTAATACAATCATCCCCTCCAAGATGGTTACCAAACTCGCAGAACTGGGTCTCTGCGCATCCCTCTGCAATTGGATCCTCGACTTCCTCACTCTCAGACCACAGTCTGTTCGTATTGGTGGAAATGTGTCAGACTCGATAACAATCAGCACGGGAGCACCTCAAGGCTGCGTGCTCAGCCCCCTGCTGTACTCACTCTATACTCATTACTGCGTAGCCGGTCATAGTGCGAACTCCATCATCAAGTTCGCTGACGACACCACTGTTGTGGGACATATCACTGATGGGGATGAGTCAAAGTATAGAAGAGAGATCGAGCAACTGTCCATATGGTGCCAGCACAATAACCTGGCCCTCAACACCAGCAAAACCAAGGAACTGATTGTGGACTTTGGAAGGAGTAGGATGGGGACCCACAGTCCCGTTTATATCAACGGGTCGATGGTTGAAAGGGTCAAGAGCTTCAAATTCCTGGGCGTGCACATCTCTGAAGATCTTTCCTGGACCGAGAACACTGATGCCATTATTAAGAAAGCACATCAGCGCCTCTACTTCCTGAGAAGATTACGGAGAGTCGGTTTGTCAAGGAGGACTCTCTCTAACTTCTACAGGTGCACAGTAGAGAGCATGCTGACCGGTTGCATCGTGGCTTGGTTCGGCAACTTGAGCGCCCTGGAGAGTAAAAGACTACAAAAAGTAGTAAACACTGCCCAGTCCATCATCGGCTCTGACCTCCCTACCATCGAGGGGATCTATCGCAGTCGCTGCCTGAAAAAGGCTCGCAGTATCATCAAGGACCCACACCATCCTGGCCACACACTGATCTCCCTACTACCTTCAGGTAGAAGGTACGGGAGCCTGAAGACTGCAACGACCAGGTTCAGGAATAGCTACTCCCCCCCCATCAGGCTATTAAACCTGGCTCGGACAAAACTCTGAACTTTAATAGCCCATTAACTGTTATTTGCACTTTATCAGTTTATTTATTCATGTGTGTATATATTTATAGAATGGTATATGGACACACTGATCTGTTTTGTAGTCAATGCCTCCTATGATCTGTTGTGCTGAAGCAAAGCAAGAATTTCATTGTCCTATCAGGGACACATGACAATAAACTCACTTGAACTTGAACTTGAACTAGAATACTCTGCCCATTACCAGTGTTACATCAACCCCCATAGTTATTGTTCCGGACACTCAGAAAGGGGACGAGCCAATTTCTGCAGCTGGCAGGGATGTTAATAAAATGTTGGCCACGTCAACGTGAATAAAATACAGAATACAACTTATTTGGAACAGATTACTATGCAGAATTCATCTTGCAAATACAGTTCACTTCACTCTAGTGCTCATCATATATAATGAACAATATTCTTGCAAATCAAATTTCT
The DNA here is from genome assembly GCA_038087875.1 of Malacoraja senta. NCBI lineage: Eukaryota > Metazoa > Chordata > Chondrichthyes > Rajiformes > Rajidae > Malacoraja > Malacoraja senta. The sequence continues at coordinate 48,358,931 of CM075981.1, forward strand.
GTAGGGAGATTGTGAATATGTTTCTCATAGCAAAGCATTAGATTAAAATTTATAAATCATTTGTTCCTAAGAGTAGTGCAATATGAGTTGAAAGAGTGCTTTCTCTGAACTCATTTTACATGTCAAGAAGTTTAATTTTTTCTTTGAATAAAAGTGAAAACCGTGATCATGACTAAGTTGATGTATCTGTATGTTAAGGAAACAGCCGGCCATCACTTCACATGGATTCAAGGTTGAGAATTTAAAAAGCTGAAAATCGGAAGATGACAGAATATATAACCCAAGAAGGCATTATAAAATCTCATTATATCCTGCATTTCAATTTTCCTTGTCAAAGAATGTAATTTAACAAATGCAGTGATCAAATAAAACATCTGCATTAACAATGATAGCTAGTGCTAGTGCTGTAGATAGACACAAGAAGCTGGTGTAATTCAGCGGGACAGGCAGCATCTCTGGAGAGAAGGAACGGGTGACTTTTTGGCTCGTGCTGTGTTGTGGGGGCTCACTGGTAGATGGTTAATATTAATCTTTAAATCTCCACTAAGACAGGATGCTATATTTCATGCTGATTTACAGGATCATCTAAATGTTGAATGCAAGTGCTTCCTTGTTGCAATTTAAATGGCCATTATTAGTTAATCCATATGGCCTAAACCTATATGACAATTTTTTTGTCTTTTCATCTCTAGTCTTTGTCCAACCATCTGCCAATCAACCCCCCCTCCCCCCTCACCAGTATCACTATCACTTGCCAGATTTTGTCCCATTCTCCCTACCTCTCTTCCAGCTTTCTCCAACCCCCCACTCCATCACAGTGAATAGGTGCCTGGTAGACTCACTGTGGTGGATGTTAAACTGTGTTAAGGGTGTGTTTTGTTATTTTATTCTATATTATGACTGCAAGGTATACAATTTCGTTCAGACTGAAATGTCTGAATGACAATAAAGGATACTTTACTTTACTTTACTTTATGTGGGGGGAAACCGGAGCACCTGGGAGAACGTACAAACATCAGACAGACAGCACCCATGTCTCCGATGCTGTAAGGCAGGAACTCTGCCGCTACGTTACTGAGCCGTCCTTAATTAGGATCCTGAGCCGAAATGTAGCCTAGCAATGTCCTCCAGAACTTTGTTATTTGTTCTGGTGTTGAGTCATTGAGTTAACAGTGCTGAGTTATTCCAGCGCCTTGGGTCTTTTTTTGTAAACCAGCATCTGCAGTTCCTTGTGTCTAGCATTACTCATTTGTTTGGTTACCACAGGCCCTCTTCCTTAAATGAGAGAGAGAATGCTTCAAACACAATGTTTGTAACCCGAGTGTGAAGTTAAATTATTGAATATAACTGGAGAGGATTATTGTATGTGAGAATGAATAATTGTCAATGACTGGTCTTGCTTCATGCAAGTTGAATTGTAAAAGCTAATATTTGCACATTCAGCTTTTCAAAATAAACACAACTTTGGCCGAGCAAAGTCCTGGCAAATTGAAGCATAATTAACTGAGAATCATCTCTGACATCCTGTTGAAGCACTTTTATTCAGGCTATTCAGGCATAACTACGCTACTTATTGGACTGTCTGGAAGCAGTGCCGAGAGGGTTAGAGAGGTCACTCATTTTAGCAGCTTTGTGAAATTTCATTTTCTTTAGCAGTCTGTCAGAGGGCAGGTGCTGTCACTTCATTTCATGAAACGTCAAAGCCTTTGCAATAGTGCTGTCCATATTTAGAAATGTTTACATTTACCAAGGGCACATTCAGGTGGATTTAAATACAACAGAACCAAGTTAGATACATTTAAATATATTTTATGTCTAGATATTTAATTAAAGTACAGTATAACTGACGGGTAGAACTGTTAAAACAAATCTCAGCTGTTTTTGCTCAGTCAGTCCATATGATACATCGGGTCCCAGGAAAGACTTTGATAGGTTCTCTCCTGACAGGAATCCATCATTGTTACTGCTGGATTCAGTGAGTCCTGATGCACATTTCTATTTACTGGTGTGCACTTCTGTGCATCCAGACACACATTTTTGGTTTGGAATCGTTAGTTGAAAAGTTGTATGAATTGTAGAATAATGGACATTTTCTTCATGAGGACCTTTTAATCAATAATGACCAGGTTGCCAAGGATGCAGGGCACCAGCAACATTTATTATTATATTATACTATATATAATATTTCTATTATCATATATTCATCATTTTATTTGTTTGTTATTGTTTATTTATTATTATTTATTTAAATTATTAGCATATATTATATTATAACATTTATTATTAAATAGAACAAATTATTTTAATCTCGGAGAATATAAATTATTTTATCACTTTAAATAAGCAGTTGCATGGTTTGTACAGTGATGATCAAATATTTTATTCGGGTAGAAACAGAGGACGTTTTGATTTGAGAGCATTTTTAAATTATCATTGTGCAAATTTTACATCTTTGTATTTTAAGATCCCAATGAATTTTTCAAATGATTAGAGTCATAAACTGTACAGCACCTTTAGTTCACCTTGTCCATGCCAACCAAGTTAGCCTACTATGCTTGTATCATTCACTTGCTGTCAACACATAGCTCTCAAAACCCCTTCTTTTAAATGTGTAATTACATCCACTTCTGTACCTGCCTATGACAGCTCTTTCCTGATATTGTCTACCCTATGGCTGAAAACATTGATCCTAGGGTTAGTCCTAAATCTCGCTCCTCTCACTTTAAGCCTAACTAAAAGCCCTCTAATTTTGGAATCCTCTAGTGTGGGAAATTTTATTTCATTTTATCCATGCCACTCATGATTTGTGCCCCTCAATAAGGTCAGCTTCTCCAAAGAAAAAAAAGACCTGGCCTATCCAACCTCTCCCTACAACTCAAGCCCTCAAGCCCAGGTAACATACCGATGAATCACATCTGCACCCTTTTCAACTTAGTCACATTCTTCCTGTAGTTTGGCAACCAGAACTGCACACTGTACTCCAAATGTAGCCTCACCAACAATGTGTTAGGCTGTAGCATGATGTGTCACCTTTTGTGCTCAAAACCTTTTCTTATGCAGAAAAGCACGTTCTTCACCACACGTTCTATCTAACTCGCCATGCACCTGTACACTCAAATCTTTCTGTCCTGTGTTTCCTGTGCAATTAACCTGCACTGGTTTGACTTAGTAACAAAAGTACAAGTACTACTTGTTATCAAGGGGAATGACTACGGAAGATTCATGCCCTCTCTGCCTACTCCTTTCACCATTCCTGGTGGGTCACCCATCACTTTCTGCCTGCACTTTAGATGTGACCGCCTCAGTATAACTCCATGATGTTCTCTTTCTCCATGACACTGAAGTCATCCAGTCATAGCTGCAGTTTCCTCACGCGGTCAGTCGAGAGTTACGGATGGGTACACTTCCACAAGTGTAGCCCTCAGTGATACTGAAACTTTCCCTGACTTCCCATATCCTGCAGGAGGAGCAGTCTATTCCCTAACTGCCATGCTGCCTGAACTTAGGTGAAAGAAAAAGGTCACAAAACAATATCCAGCCTTATCTTGCCATCAGCTTCATAACATTGATTTCATGAGATGGAAAAGGGAAGATTTATTTGAGCTCCACTTTGATTGCCTTTCTAAATGCTGGCCATTTTTTGTTATATTAACTCGCTGATTGCTCTGTTAAAACACTACTTTATTGAAACTAACAGCGCTCCTATAGCACTTATCTGCAGCGCCTTTTCTGAATGTAGACCAACTTTCTACATTTGGAGCTTATCCTCCTTGGCGGTCAGTCACCTCTGTCTCTAAGTTGCCTTGAATGTTACATAGCCACCTCCTGCAAGGATTGTCTTGCAGAATCTAATTTAAAACTATGTCTCACAGATTAAATTCTCAAGGTTTATGGATATTAGTAGTGACTTCTAATTTGCTTTATTTTCTCATATCATACTCAGTAATTTGTACTCAGTACTTTCCTTCCATATCTATACTTACTCCACTGAAGAAAGGTGTCGACCCAAAACGTCACCTATTCCTTCTCTCCAGAGATGCTGCCTGTCTTGCGGAGTTACCCCAGCTTTTTGTGTCTATCTCACTCCATTACAGTGGCCCCCTGCACAAACAATCCTACGATGTCTTGCACCTACACCAAACTTTTAACCAATTTTATTATACTTTATCCTGTGCTTGGATCTTGATAATGTTTAGAGTTCTGATAAATATTATGACTCCAGCAAGATCCAACTGGATGCCTATCACTTCTGATGAACTAATAAATCTCCAGTAACAGGGGATGCTTAATTTTGCTTTACCAATCTATATCCATGCTTCCCTGACCTAGGCTGCTGAAATGCCTTCTATTGGCGAGAAACCGTGCCATCCATTTGGTGTAAACAGCTGATGTAAACAGGTATATTCCCTGTCATCTAAATTTAAGAGATTTTTCCAGTGGTGATGCAGGGCTAAACACCAAATCAATCTTCCTCTCATCTTCATGCTATCTTTTGCTTAGTAGCTCTGGATTCATGCATGGGTGACCTTTCTTACAGCTAAAAGACATTTTTAGAGAGCTTGCCACAAGTATTTTGGCAGAAATCGCTCCTGGAAATGAGTGACACTGTGGTTAGGACCCATTTGAGTTATCAATATTCTTCACTGTTGTCGTCATAGTCACCATTAATAAAAACAGTAAATGCTGCCATGTAAGTAGCTTCTGTGGAAAAAGAAAAATACTTTAGACTTCAAAGACTCTTAATCAGGCACTGGAAATGAAATCTGAGACAACAGTAGTAAATTGTTTGTTAAAGACAAATAATTTTTAACTTTGCAACGTTTACAATTGGAAATAAGATCGAAAATGTGTCTTGCGTGTTATATTTTACAGCCGATTATGTTCAGATCAATTTATTTTTGCATGAAAATACAAATCCCTAGAATCTACAGAACAGGGCATTTCAGTGATTCGTACATTAACATTGATTTTTATTTTCATTATTAGGTACCTGGTGATTTAAGTCAAACCTCTGAAGATCAAAGCTTGTCAGATTTTGAAACGTAAGTCTTGATCTACATTATCATTTTTATGTAGTCTTATCTTGGAAAAATGTACAGATATTCTCATAAACAAATGTTCAAGTAGTGTGATTTAATTATTTTTTGGCGAGGGAGCAATCAACATTATAGATGTTAATAGACATGCACTTCATTTATATTCATTGCAGTGTTGCTCCAGTATCAGGGAAGCTGGTGCCTTGCATTGAATAACAGTGACTCAACATAAAAGCAGCAAGGGCTCAAAACACACAACAGGTCAGGTAGCATCTGTGGAGAGTGAAAATCATTTCAAGTCGAAGACTCTTCATCTAGAAAAATGAGAAAGAGAGTTAATATTAAGTTGAGAGAGGAGGAGTGTTGGGCAGGATAAAGTGAATAACCTTGATTGGTTGCTGAGTGTTTACTTTGATTACAAAGCAATCTGGGTGATTGATTAGTGAGGAAAGTTAGAGAAACAGTAAGCCTTATGCCAGTATTCCAGTTCACAGCATTCCCGATGTTAAAGCAATCTTGTTCTTAAGTTTAGTTTAGTTTTGTTTCGAGATACTGTGTGGAAACAGGCCCTTCGGCCCACCGTGTCCTCGCTGACCAGCGATCCCCGCACATTAACACTTGGGACAATGTTTTACATTTACCAAGCCAATTAACCTGCAAACCTGTACGTCTTTGGAGTGTGGGAGGAAGCCGAAGATCTCGGAGAAAACCCATGCAGGTCACGGGGAGAACGTACAAACTCCGTACAGACAGCAGCCGTAGTCGGGATCGAACCCGGGTCTCCGGCACTGCAAGCGCTGTAAGGCAACAACTCTACCGCTGCGCCACCGTGCCGCCATCGGCGGTCTTATTTTCTGGGAACTGTACAATGGTCAATGGGATGTTAGGGAAGGGAGTGGCGCTTCATTCATACTTGCAGGCCATTCCTTTGACCACATTTCCGGGCACATTTATATCCCTGCAGCTTATTATCTTTTGTGTATGTATTAACCCTTTAATTCTTTTTCCATTCACATACATTAAGGAGTAGTTTACAGTAAATAATTATCCTCACCATACATCTTTGGGAGCAAACCCACACAGACCGAGGCAAAACACAAGCAGCTCTAAAGGTCACGATTGATGCTAGTTTCCTACAAACTCATTACTGCCTGCGAGGCATCCAGGGGGAAGGTGAATTACTGTTTCTCAAGCTTACATTGGGCCTTGTTGGAAAATGAAGGAGGCTCCAGACAGATTAGAGGTGGAGATAAAGAGTGAGTGAAGATTTTTTTTTTTTAATTTATTTTTTTGAGTGAAGATGAGAGGCAACCTATCATGAAACGACTCCCACCCAGTGGCCTTGACATCCATCATCATCAAATGTTTGGAGAGGCTAGTAATGGAATGCATTAAGTCCAGTCTACCAAGCAGCCTTGACCAACTGCAGTTCGCCTACTGCCACAACAGGTACATGGACGATGCCATCGCCCTAGCCCTACACTCAGCCCTAGAACCCCTGGATAGGAAAGACACCTACGCCATACTTCTATTCATAGACTACACTCTGCCTCTAATACCATTACACCATCCAAGCTTATCACCAAACTCTCAGGACTTGGTGTCGGCACTCATCTCTGCAACTGGATCCTCAACTTCCTGACCCACAGACCCCAATGCATTAGGATAGGGGACAAATCATCCTCTACGATAGTCCTCAACACTGGTGCTCCACAGGGCTGCGTTCTCAGCCGCCTTCTTTACTCCTTGTACACACACGACTGTGCAGCCATGTACAAATCTAATTCCATTTTCAAATTCACAGACGACACCACCATTGTGGGCCAGATATCAAATAATTATGAGATGGAGTATAGCAAGAAGATCGATAATTTTGTGTCCTGGTGTTGAGACAACAACCTTTCTGTAAATATCAGCAAGACAAAGGAGATAGTGATCGACTTCAGGAAGCCAAGCGGTACACACACCCCAGTGTGCATTGACGGTGCCGAAGTATAGATGAGAACTTCAAATTCCTAGGAGTCAATATCACCAACAACTTCTCCTGGACCACCCATATTGAAGCAACAACAAAGAGAGCACATCAAACCTCTACTTTCTTAGAAGGCTTAAGGGCCTGTCCCACTTGCCGATTTTTTCGGCGACTGCCGGCATCATTGACTGACGTTTCAGGCTACCGAAAACGTTGCGGCATGATGTGGCGTGACGCAGCGTGATGACATATTGAAGCGATGTTTCCTCATGTTCAACATCCAGCGGCGACTGACGGCAGTCGCTGAAAAAATCGCCAAGGAGGACAAGCCCTTTAGGAAGTTCGACATGTCCCCTACAACTCTCACCAACTTCCACAGATGCGCCGTAGAAAGCATTTTATCGGGGTGCATCACAGCACAGTTTGGGAACAGATCCATCCAAGACCGCAAGAAATTGCAATGATCTGTAGACGCAGCCCAGACCATCACACAAACCAACCCCCATTTATACCTCACGCTGCCTCGGCAAGGCCAGCAGTATAATCAAGGAGAAGTTGCACCCTAGCCACTCCCCTCTCCCATCAGGCAAGAGGTATATAGAAGGGTGAAAACACACACCACCAGAGACAGGGACAGTTTCTTCCCAGCTGTTATCAGGCAACTGAACCGTCCCACCACAACCAGAGAGCAGTACTGAACTACTATCTACCTCTGATGTCCCTCGAACTATCCTTGACCGGACTTTGCTGGCTTTACCTTGCACTAAACGTTATACTCATGTCATGTATCCATACACTGTAAATGGCTCGATTGTAATCATGTAATGTTTTTTTGCTGACTGGTTAGTATGTATCAAAAGCTTTTCACTGTACCTCAGTACACGTGATAATAAACTAAACTCAACTAAACTAAACTTAAAGCTCAAGGTTATCCCCACGGAGTGAACAATAGTGTTTCACGATGGAATGCATATTGAGTTTTTCAGATTCAGGTACCGAACCTACTAATACCCCATCCCCTACCCCTCCCCTTCTATCCACTCGGCCCCATCTGCATTGACACCTTTTTCTCCCTTTCCCTTAGCCTCCGTCCCTTTTCACCTTCCAATAAATGAGGGACATTTTGCACCTCTTAACTCACACTTTTTGTCTCTTCATCTCTGTCCTTTGTCCAACCATCTGTCAATGAAAACCTCCCTCACCTGTATCCACCTATGACTTGCCAGGATCTGGTCTTTCCTCATCTCACTCACAGCTTTCTTCCCCCACAATCAGTCGGAAGAAGACTCCCAACCCGAAACATCGCCTATCCATGTTCTCCACAGTTTGCTGCCTGATCCACTGAGTTACTCCGGGACTTTGTGTCAGCCTGTAGATTTATGGTTTGCAACAAGTTAACAACAAAACACAGGTCAAAAAAGATCCCATTGGTGTTTTTTGTCCTCTTAGAGTTAATGAAAAATGTGGCCTTATAGTCAGAAAGACTTGTTTCCACTTGTGGACTCTGTGTGTCGTCCATTGCCAGAATCTGCCAGTAAATGCAGGACTTCCATTCATGACAGTGCATGGATGGGATCCAGTAAAAGGCTAAATACTAGTCCACTGCAAGATCCCAGCACAATGGCTGTTGGAAATTTCAGCCAAATGGATGAGCTTCGAAATTTGTCAGGGAGATAATTATAAACAATATCAACATTGTGATTGTCACTGAAAAGATGAGGCTTTGAGCAGCAACAGCTTTCATTGATCAGAGTGGCAATGAAGTTGATTGATTCCTTACACTACAAAGTTCAATGATGAAAGAACCAAGATTGATTTCCTTTTAAAACTGCATCCACTTACTTTTCCTGTGTTCAGCTATGAGGAACGCAGACCTAAATTCATTTTTTGGATTCAAATAATCACAATATTCCTTGGAAGTTGTTTCATCCCATGCCATGTTTTATGGCCTGTTTGATTCAGTTTCAGGGACAAATGAAAAGTAAGGGAAAATGATGCACAAACTTCACAATTTTCAATCATGTTCCTCCATATGTAGTAGCAGTGTTGTGCAACACACTCCATTCCTCCATCTTTGGGGGACATTTGAAACTTTCCGTCTCTGGGAGGATCTGCGTGCAGAGTCTGGTGCTCACATCAGAGGGCGTTGTGTTCTTCATGCCCAACTCTCTTGGGCTCCTCTCCCATCATTCTCTCTCTTGCCCTACTGCACTTCCTGCCCAACCCATCCACGCATCTTGCACTCTGTACATCCTCCACCCCCAATCAAACTGTTTGGCACTGATTCCCAACAGCCCATCTCCCAATTGTCTATAGGTTAATATAATCCTCTCCATCTCTGCATTACTGTTGCAGCGTACCCATCCCTCAACCCCGTGACCATTCTTGGACCGGCCTGAATGTCATTGGCAGCTGACAGAGGAAGGACCTTTCCAGCTTCAAGATGTTCAGTATTATGCAATGTCTTTGGCTTCATGTATCTCGGAATTATTGAATGAGCTGACCAAACTGACCAAAGAAGCCAGTTAAATCGACAAGATTAGCACCATTCCGTTTTCAGGCCATTTCTATTTCATCATCCATTTGTTACACAGAAACATTCTATGCAAAAATGTCCAGTTTAGTTTATTGTCACATGTACAGTGAAAAGCTTTTGTTGCATGCTAAGTGGAAAGACAACGAATGATTACAATCGAGCCATTCACAGTGTACAGATAAATGATAAGGCAATGACGTTTAGTGCAAGATAAAGCCAGTAAAGTCTGATCAAAGATAGTCTGAGGTAGACAAAAATGCTGGAGAAACAGTGGGTGAGGCAGCGTCTATGGAGAAGGAATAGGCGACGTTTCGGGTCGGGACCCTTCTTCAGACCTGAAACGTCACCTATTCCTTCTCTCCATAGATGCTGCCTCACCCGCTGAGTTTCTCCAGCATTTTTGTCTACCTTCGATTTTTCCAGCATCCGCAGTTCTTTCTTAAAGATAGTCCAAGGGTCACCAATAGGTAGATAGTAGCTCAAGACTGCTCCAGCTGCTCCATGAAGGCAGCCAAAGGGTTGTGCACAACACCAGTACCAGACTATTTTTGAAAGTCAATTCCAAAAGCATCCTCTCACTTTTTTGTGCTGACAGAAACTTGTAAATGCACTGGAGTGTATCCATTTTGAAGAAAATCTTTGGCAAATTTAAGTTAAATCACAACAAAGTTCTATTACTTTACCAAGGTCATTCTACTTAAGCTGATTTTAGATGTGTATGAATGTGAGAGTGCATGTTCTGCCTGAGTGTAAATCCTTGCATGCTAAATTATGCCACCAAAAATTAGCACATTGCATTCTCTATCCAATAATTTAGATTTCAACGATGTTTTATAGGCTAATCTGTATGTGATGTAGAAAATGTTTGGAAGCTAAGATTTTGCAGTATGATTACTATGTAGGTGAGTGAGAACTTAATTTGTTAATGGCAGGAAATATTCTCTGCATATAATCTCCGGGGGAATCTTTTGTAATGTTGACAGCATCACCAGAATAATGCTGCAGAAAGAGCATTTTAGTTTGCTACCTTTTCACTTGTACAATGGCACTGTACAATTCAGTTAATAGAATAGCAGCATTAAATGATGCAGGAAATGTTATTATCATGTAGTGATTTGCTGCTCTATTACCTGGCCTATTCCATAATATCTCCTGTGGCTGGAGTGAAGTTATGCTTTCAACGCAAATGCCTTTTCTTCATTATATTTGTGCTGAGCATTTGATATGGCACGGCATTGTTTTTATTCAATGTTTCCAGACTCCGGTTATTCCAGGTAATTCATGCCAATTTTCATGCTCGTCAACTTAAATTTCTCACATTTTTGGTTTTTAATTTCAAAATCTTTCAGATTTATTTTGTCAGCTGGCATATTTTTGTCTCAAGTTAATCTTGTTTAGTTTGAATGCTTTTGTAGATCAGCATGGTCAAATCCTCCTGCTTTTGCTTCTTGAATTTGCATGCATTATCATCGATGCTTGTTTGATTTAGAACAGGTTTTATATTCTTAACTGTTTTTCCCACATTTACCTTTTACAGATTCTCACTTCTCTTGTTTTTATCCCATTGACTATCTCATTGTTCAATGATGATAGCTAAATATTCCTTTTCCTTGCATTAAACTTGTTATTTCTTCAGGCTTGCTTCTTCAATTTGCAACACATGTTAATCATATTTTTCAACCCAATGGGTTTTCGATCCATTTTACTCCGTCTGAATATAGTCATCCATGGTTCAGCATGGAGCACTCTACTTCCAAATCCTGAGCTGAAAATTTAGACTGACAAACCAGGCAACATCATGAAAGTGCTGCTATGTTAAAGATGTTATTTTTCAGATTAAATACAAATACCCGCTTCTGCTGTCTCAGGCGACATGAAAGATGCCACAGTCTGGAGACACAAGTAGGATTTTATTTCGGAGTCACGTGAGTGACTACGTGAAGAACCCCGCCAGTGCGCCTGCGCGTCATTACGTCAGACGCCTTGACGCAAACGGACGTGAGGAGCAGAGCTCCTACAGTGGTTTGTAGTTTTTCAACTACAAGGTAAGTAAAAACTTTTTTCATGTTTTCCAGGTCCGTTTACTGTGGGTCTATGGGGATTTTTTCCACAGACGCCATGGAAAAAACAGACAGCGGGAAGAGGCGAGCGACACAGCCGACAGAAAGTCGGGAAAGTCGGGAGTCCGCGGTTAGAGACCAACCGCCTCTAAACCCCGGTACAGTCGCCAGCGGTGAGCATAGCGACTGTGGACCTAGGGCTGGTGAAAACACTGTCAGCGCCTGTCGGGCAAAAGACAAAGTTTAAATCCCAACGGCCCACGGAGGGAGTCCCAGGCAATGGAAGTAGCTCCAGGGCTAGATACTGCTTTCGAGCGTATTGCCCAAATAGAAAGCCTTTTACACAGGCTGTTGGAGCAAAGTTCACTCAGGGAGGAGTGTACTGAAAGCCAAGCTGTTGGAAACAGCTCAAACAGCTCCTGGTACAGGGCTAGATACTGCTTTCGAGCGTATTGCCCAAATAGAAAGCCTTTTACACAGGCTGTTGGAGCAAAGTTCACTCAGGGAGGAGTGTACTGAAAGCCAAGCTGTTGGAAACAGCTCAAACAGCTCCTGGTATAGGGCTAGATACTGCTTTCGAGCGTATTGCCCAAATAGAAAGCCTTTTTCATAGGCTGTTGGAGCAAAGTTCACTCAGGAAGGAGTGTACTGTAATCCAAGCTGCAGGAGCAGCTTAACAGCACCTGGCTCAGGGCTGATGGAATGCACCCTCAGGAATGAGGAGCGTGCTACAGGTCATGAGATTTCAGACCCCGACTGACGGTGAGGCTGTACAAGGCGATGAACGGCAGCTGACAGATGTTCCACCCCTGGCAGTAGGATTCGCTGCCCCGTCAGGGTCAGAGAGCCATTAGGAGAAGAACTGGCCTCCTTAATAAATTACTTGGTTTACCATTAGCTGGAACAGCAGGAAATGGATGAGACTGCAAGAAGTAACTGTGGGTTGCTGAAAGCAGCAGCAGTGAACCAATTTATCTGGAATCAGTTGCAGAGAATATTAAAGCTGCTGGGTTCTGGAATAACTGTTTTTACCAGAATAGCAGGTAACAACCAAAAGATGACGAAGTTGCATCAGCAAGCACTGGGGTTGCTATGCAGCACCCACTTCGAGATCAATTATCTGAGGAAAGTGCTATACGGCCTACTATGAATCCGAAATTTGCAACACTCTGCAAACCAAGTAATATACAATTACCCAACTTACTCTTTGGAGAGGATCTCGGGAGACGTATTAAAGAGTTGGAAGATGAAGCGAAAACAGGATTGATAAATACATCAATGGTTGCAAAGTCTGTAAAGAGGAAGTATCCTTTCAGACGTCATACGGATCCTAGAAGGACCAAGTCGCTCATCAACGCAGGGACGTAGCTGGCGGCCTGCAGCGGGAGTAAGGACCAGTGGTTGTGCTTCCGGGAGAATCCAGGGATCTCAGAATACTCAAATGACTCAAGAGGTAGGTGGACCTGGTTCTCAGGGGAACATACTAACTGGATTAAGTCCAAAAGTTGGAGGCAGATTACGTCTCTTCTATAAACATTGGAAGAAGAGTACTTCAGATGTGGTAATTCTGAATAATATACAAGGATTTCGAATTGAATTCAATCCAAATTATGATTTGCCTGTCCAGCATGTTCCTAGCAGAACTCTCCACTTTGCGAAATAATGGAGGTTCAAGTTGCGCTTCAAAACCCTATATATAAAAGGTGTTATTAAAGAATCAGTCTACCAAATTCACCAATTTGGGTCAAATATATTCCCTCGATCAAAAAAGGATGGAGGATGTAGGATTATTATAGACTTGACAAGTCTGAATCCTTTTGTTCAGTGTCTGTTCATTTGCAAGATATGAAGTATTTTAAATTTACATGGATGAACCAATTAGGGCAGTTCAAAGCTCTGCCTAAAGGGTTAACGTTCCCTTCCAGAATATTCATAAAAATCAATTCTGGGGTTGCTGAGAGCCAGGGGCATGTACTAATGGCATACCTGGATGATGTCCTGATTATAGGAAGGACAAAACAGTCAACAGAAGCATCGGTTGCAGTAATAAAATCAAACTTTTGAAAGTTTGGGGGTTTCTAAATTCATCCAAAGAAATCAAGGTTAAAAACATGTACCTCGACTAATTATTTGGGGTTCACAATTGATTTAGCCCAAATGCAAATTACTTTGCCCAGTGAAAAAAGGGTGGAGTTGATTAAAGATTGCAGTAATCTGTTAAACGAGCAAAAACCTCTAATCAGACAGGTGGCTCGAGTACCGGGAAAATTTGTAGATTCCCAGCAGTCCAGTATGGACAATTACATTATCAACAGCTGCAGAGAATTAAAGAACAGGCACTGAGAGTAAATGCTGGTCATTTTGGTAGAACCATGCAAGTAACAACAAATGCTGTTTCTAAGCTGCAGTGGTGGATTCTACATGTCTCAAGCAGTTCAGGCAAAGTGCTGATTGAACAACCTTCCATGATATTACAAACTGATGCCAGTGCACTAGGATGGGGTGCAACTGACTTAACATGGAGCTGCAGAGGCAGATGGAATCAGGAAAAGTTAGTGTTACTGCAGACATGGGGAATTACCTATTTGGAGCTTTTAGGAGGTTTCTATGGACTCCAAGCTTATGGTTCTAACACAACAAAAAGGAAGAATGTGCAATAAAGTACTGCAGATATTTCAAATGTTTAGAATTTCTGTCAAAACTTTATTATGATGAAGGTCTGAGTTGCAGTGCAATTAATTCAGCCAGAAGTGCATTGTCCTCATATTTGGTTCTGGATTCAGAAAGAAACTCAATTGGGTCACACCCAATTGTTTCCAGACTAATGAAAGGAATCTTTAATTCCAAATCACCGAAACCTAGGTACGTAACAATCTGGGATGTAAGTGTGGTACTGAAACTACTTCGTGAATGGTCATCAAGTGTGTCTTTACCTTTGGTCAAGCTCAGTATGAAAGTATTCATGCTTATGGCATGAGTGACAGCACAACGAGTGCAAACACTTGGAAAATTACAAATAGACAGTATGGAAGTAACTGAAGACAAGGTTACATTCTATATCTATGACCTACTAAAGTAAATTAGACCAGGTGTGACAGGATTTAAAATTATGCTAGCAGCATATCCAAATGATCCATGTCTCTGTATTAAGACATATTTATTACAATACATTGAGGTCACAAAGAATTTGAGAATACGGAAACTGGGTTGTTGATCACACACAAGAAACCACACAAGAGAGTTTCAATACAGACTATTTCCAGATGGATAAAAGAAGTCTTAACAGCTGCTGGTATTAACACTTATGTTTTTACGTCTCACTCGGCTAGGGCAGCAGAAACGTCGGCGGCCAGGGCAAAAGACGGCCCCGTCGACCATATCCTCGCAGGCGCCGGGGTGGTCCAATGAGTTGATGTTTCAACATTTCTACCATCGGCCTATTGTTAATGCGGGGTTGTTTGCAGAAACTATTTTAAGTTCTGTGTAAATTCCTCTGGTTTAAAGGGGATCTGATTCATTTCATTATTGAAATGAATTACTGCATTTGTGGTACAAATGTTATTATGAATGCATGATTGATTATTCTCGTTCCGAGTCAATCTATGCAGTGAGAAGCCGGGATTGATCCATGGCATGAAATCACAAAGCTTTAAAATCTTCACGTAGTCACTCACGTGACTCCAAAGTAAAATAGTAAGATTAAACGAGAACTTACCTAAGTTTGAAGTTTGATCTTTATTTTATGAGAAGTTACGTAGGTGATTACGTGCCCACCACGACCCTACCCTCTATCATAAAGGTCAGATGGAAGTTCTTGTATTACTCGTTTTATTATGAGACTATATTACTTCGGTTGTTTTTTTTTGTGATTTCACACCGCTGCTTTGAAGATTGACGCGCAGGCGCACTGGCGGGGTTCTTCACGTAATCACCTACGTAACTCCTCATAAAATAAAGATCAAACTTCAAACTTAGGTAAGTTCTCGTTTAATCTTACTATTCTGACCCGAAACATCACCTGTACATTTCCCTCCACAAGTGTGGCCTGATCTGCTGAGTTCCTCCAGCGCTTTGTTTTTTTGCATAGGTGCTTTGGGTTTGTTTTATTTGGAGTGAAGGAGGCTGAAGAGAATATTTGATTGCTGTATGCAAAATTATGAAGGGCACAGAGAGGGTTTTGCATTTCCCAGCATTCCCTCTCTCTCTATCCGTCCCCCACCCAAGTCGCACCAGCTTCTTGTTTTCACCCAACAAACATCTAACAATGGCCTGTTTCCTTTGTCATCGTTACGTTTTTGCACATCTTTCACTCCTTGACCTTTATCTCTCTACATCATTGTCTGTATCTCTCGTTTCCCTTTCCCCTGACTAGTCTGAAGAAGGCTCTCGGCCTGAAACATTACCCATTCCTTCTCTCCAGAGATGCTGCCTGTCCCGCTGAGTTACTTCAGCTTTTTGTGTCTATCTTGGTTCTTTTTCCATAGCAGTATAAAACTGGAAAGGTTGGCTTCAAGGTTAGGTGCAGGAGATTTAGATGAGAATGAGAAGAATTTTTCACCGAGAAATTGATTGGCATTTGGATAACACTGCTTGAGGGGGCAATGGAGACAGACTCACATTTAAAATGTATCCAGCGAAAGACATGAACTGTGCAGCATTGAAAGCTGTGGTTCAAGAGCTGGTAAATAGGATTGGTACTCTGGTTGGTATGGATGTGATGGATCATAGAAGTTGTTAATGTGCTTTATTACTAGATGACCATTAAAAAGGAAAATTATATGGTTATCTCTGGCATACAGGCCGCATGTATCTCCCAGTTAACAACATAAAAATTGATTATTTGATAATTGTTGCATTTTTATTCATGGATCTACTAATACCTTTCCAAAGTACTTTGTTGGCTTCAATGTTCTTAGGGGTATTTTTAATATTTGACTTGTTCAAATCTTAACTCATTAATCTGCTGTCATCTTCCAGGTCGTTAATCGTACATGCTGTAGAATTGTTGCTGTAAACAACGTCAGTTCAGAATTTGTTGTCACTCAGTTTTAATGTCTTTTAGTTGCTGAGATAACAAATTCTGATAACAACAGTATTTTTTTTATCATAAACTAAATTCTCTCGGGCTGGATCCAGCCTCCACCTTGTACTCACCCTCGGTATTTTTTCATGTGGAGCCACTAAAGGGCCTGTCCCACTGTACGAGGTTTAAAAAAAATCAAACTCGTGGTAAGTACGTAGAATGTACGTATCGGCTACGTCGGAGCTCGTGGATGTCACGTAGCGGCCCGTAATGCTAACGGCAGGTACTCGGGAAACGCGGAAACTTGTGAAGTTTTTTTAGCACAGTGAAAAATGTCCACGAGAGCCCCGAGTACGTACGAACGGCTATTACCGTAATTCTCCGAGTTCGAATCAGGGGAAACTCAGGAGAACTCTTGAATTACCTTGTACAGTGGGACAGGCCCTTAACAATTTATGGTCCCTCTAAGCTTAATCAGGCTCCAGGCCTCACTGCCATCCTGAGACGTGAAGAACTCCATGAGCAGAGACTGGGCTTTAGGTAGGGATCCTAAACCCCTGCCCCTACACAGTCCTGATAGCCTTTTAATCGATTATAATTAGACATTTAAAATCAATTGAACTGCGGTTTAAAAAAAAAAGACGTGAGCCTGGGTCTGACCCCTGCCCTAAACTCTGTTGGGTTTTCACCCAGCGAGTTGTGAATGTGTAGAATTCTCTGCCACATAATGTATTCAAGAGAGAGTCAGATAGAGGTCAATGGAATCAAGGGATATGGAGAGAAAGCAGAAACGGGGTACTGATTATGGATGATCAGCCATGATCATATTGAATTGTGGTGCTGGCTCGAAGGGCTGAATGGCCTACTCCTGCTCCTATTTTCTATGTTTCTATGTCTCTAAAAATATATTTAAATACTTTAAAATATTTTTAAATGATTTAAAATTATAAAAAAACAAATTTATTTCAAATGGCATTTAACTGATATGAATTGATTTAAAAATGATTAATACTAATCACATTTTTTTCCACCCAGTTAGCAAGTTCATTCAAATGAATAAGGCCATGCTGTTGAAACCAACTATTGCTGGCATGAAACTGAGGTTCCAGATACCAATTGCATTTATCTGCTTGGCTCAGGGTATTCCTTGCTCTCTCCCATACCCAATGCTGTGTCCCGCAATTGTTATGCCAGCAACTGATTCCACTGCACTCGTGTTCCAGCACAATAATGCCTTGGTGAGGAGGTCAGGAATGCGGAACCGGAAAGAGCTTCACACCCTATGCCTTTCAAGTGGTTATTTAGTTCGTTTATTATTATACACGTTTCTGAAAACTTTATGTAGGAAAACAAATCTGCAGGTAGACAAAAATGCTGGAGAAACTCAGCGGGTGAGGCAGCATCTATGGAGCGAAAGAAATAGGCAACGTTCCGTGCCGAAACCCTTCTTCAGACTGCATATAATCTGCATATTATTGAATGCATTATATTTTAATCAGTAAAGGGAAGACAAAATTAGATATGAGAGGTCATATTTTGCACAAAGAAACAAAAGCTCTTTGTTGTGTACTGTGGTACAGTGAACAGCTTTTGTTGCGTGCTGTCCAGTCAAAGAAAAGACTAATCATGATTATAATCAAGCCGTCCACATTGTACAGTTAAAGGGAAAACATTTAGTACAAAGTAAAGTCCGATTAAAGATAGTTCAAAGGTCTCTGACAAAGTAGGTCAGGGCGGCACTCTTGCTGGTGACAGGATGGTTGACTGGTAATAGCTGGGAAGAAACTGTCCCTAAATCTGGAGGTTTGCGTTTACCTTTTCTCTACCTTTTTATTCTCTACCTTTTCTCTACCTATTATCTGATAGGAGAGGGGAGAAAAGAGAGTGGTTGGTCATTGATTATGCTGGTGGCCTTGCTGAGGCAGGCAGCGTGAAATGTAGATGGAGTCAATGGAAGGAAGGTGGGTTTGCAAGATGTTTGCAAGGTGGCTATGTTCCCAACTGCCTGCAATTTCTTGTGGATGCTGTTCCCAAACCACGCTGTGATGCATCCCGATAAAAAGCACCAAAAAGCACCTTTTGTCAACAACAAAGCGCTTTTGTTCCTTTGAGCAAAATATTATTCTTCATATTGAATATTGTCTTCCTTTACTGATTAAAATATAATGCATTAAATAATTTACAGAATGTTTATCCTTCATCGAGTCTTCAAAAATGTGGCAGATAGCACATGTGTGTTTTCTTTTTATAACGTGCTGTTCTCATTTTTAGAGCATGGAACAGTGCAGTACTGGAACAGCCCCTTCGGCCCACAATGTCTGTGCTGAACATAATACCAAGGCCATCACTTATCTACCCGTATATAACCCTTATCCCTCTGTTCCTTGCATATCCAGATGCCTATCCACAGTCTCTTAAATGCCACTAATAGATAGATAGATAGATAGATAGATTCCTTTATTGTCATTCATACCTTTCGGTCTGAACGAAACTTCGTTGCCTGCAGTCATACATATAATAAATAACAAAACACACAATAAACACAAATTAACATCCACCACAGTGAGTTCACCAGGCACCTCCTCACTGTGATGGAGGCAAAAGTCTTAAAGTCTCTGTCTTTTCCCTCTTTGTTCTCCCTCTGCGCTGAGGCGATCCAGGCTTCTAACGTTGTGACCCCGCCGGGTGATGGTAAGTCAGTCCCGCGGCTGAATCCGTGCTCCGTCCGCGACGGGCCGGTTCAAACTCCGCGGCCCGGGGTGGCCGAAACTGCTGAAGCTGCCGCCCTCCAGTCCAGCGGACGCAGCTGTAGTTGCGGGAGCCCCAGAAAAACAGGTCACCCACCTGTGACCTGCGAGCTCCCGACGATGTCGTCCACCGGGCCCGCGGCCGAGCCTCCGGACTCAGGTCGCCACCAGCGTCCTCGGTCGCCACCGCCGGAATGCCACCGCAGCCCCGAAGCCGGCCAGCCCCGCGCTGGTAAGTCCTGGCTCTGCCTCCGGAGCCTCGAGGTCGGTCGGTCGCAGTTGGAGTTGGAGGCCGGCAGCTCCGCCATTTTGGCCTCAGCGCAGATGGAGGCAGAGAAGGGGGATACGATAATGTATCTGCCACCACCCCTGGCAGTGCATTCCAGGCACTCACCACCCTCTGTGTAAAGAAACATGCCCCGCACATCTCCTTTAAACTTTACCCCCCTCTGGGTAAAGCTATGCCCTCTCGTATTTGATTTTTCCATCGTGGAAAAAAGATTCTGACTGTCTACCCTGTCTGTGCCATCTATCTATTTCTTTGATTTTTTCTGTGTCCTTGCTCCTCCATAATCTGTCTGCAGTAATCTCATTGTGAGTCTGTCTCCTGTTGCATCCAAGTTTCTTTCTGACCTTATCAGTTGTGAACTTTTGCTTTGGAGCCTGCTGTATGCAATCTCAGTTAGAGCTCACACACTCCAGATCATCATTTCAGGCCTTCTTTTGGACCGAGTTATTTATATATTTTTCTTGATTTATTTGAGGCACTTCTTTAATGTTATTTAATTTATATTGAAGCTGTTATGTTGCATTGTGATTTATGAAATTCTGTCGACCTCAATCTGAGTGTATCGCATTGATATGAGGGGTATCCAGCAAATGTCACTGCCTTCTGCAGGGCTCCTGCACCTGTATCTGATACTGCAAAGTGCAAGTTGCAGCACTTTTGTAATGTTTCTCTCTTCTACATTGGAAGATCACCTTGCATCAGCTTAGTAACGTTCAGGACTGTTTCGAATTGGAGTTATAGACAAATCAATGGGTAGCAAGAGGCTTAACATCTGTGTTGAAAGATTTCAGTACTTTTCAAATCTATTTCTATTTGTGGTGTGAATTAAGGACAATCTTTTATATTTTTGAATTGTATTACCTTGCAGACCTCTATCTGCCTGCAATATTTCCTCCAGCACCATCATGTTTTCGGTTAGTCTCGGGAGTTCCCCTCAGCTCTGACCACCCTGTTGAAATAATTTTGAAATAATAAATGCTCTTTAGATAGTTGACAAATTGTGCGCTGGCACTTCAGGCAATTGTTATATTTAAAAATTGTGAAATCAAAATACCTGGAAGCTGTGTTGTGAAATATTCTGAGAGATTTTGAGAAGACTGCAATGTCCAGGTTCAGAAATAGCTACTTCCCCACAGCCATCAGGCTGTTAAACTCAACTGAAACAAATCTCTGAACATTAATAGACCATTATCTGTTTATTTGCACGTTATCTGCTTATTTATTGATATATTGTGTATATATTTATATAATGGTATATGAACTCACTGATATGGTCTGTTTTCATGCCTACTATATTCTGTTGTGCTGAAGCAAAGCAAGCATTTCATTGTCCTATCTGGGACACTTGACAATAAACTCTCTTGACTTGATTCTTGAGATAAACATTAATTTCCACAATAAATTATTTTACAGATAAATGATAAACTATTGGTAATGGCCTATGTAAGAGAGGTTTCAAATACTGGATTTCCTCTTATTTACTTCAGTGTGAGGCATTTGCAGTGATCCATCTCAACCTTTCAATCACAATCCCTATTCTTTTAGCAGAATGAACACTAATAGTGATATTTTTTGTCTCTGCTGTTTGCCTTCACAGAATATTTTAATTTCAACTCTGTAATGTGCAACATTTTTAGTTTGCTTGCTGCGTGCCATATTAAAAATTCTACACATAAATCAGTTAATTAATGAATTGAGAAAAATGTTGATGAGACAGTTTTACCTAGCCAGCTGCCATGCATGGAGATTCCAGCCTTGCCCTCTTGAGGTTCCTTTAAAATGTACTAAATGAACTGATTACTTGATTCTAAATTGTTTTGTAAGTTCTATGCGTTTCCTTGAAACTCACTGTTGATTACTTTGTGTTTGTCAGGGCTCACTGTGCACTGATAAATGTCTGGATTCCAACAGTGTTTCTACGTGGACGAGCTGCTAATGCTTTTCATGTGTATCAGGTATGAGTCAAAGATACAAGCGCTGAGAAAAAATACGATGCAGTATGTTATTTTCCAAGCTTTTAAAATATCTGCAAAATGTTCTTTCATTACGCAATTATGTTTCCCGAAAGACTTTCTTTCTCGTCTTTTTTCTGCTGCTTAAAAATAGCTGCAATCTGAATCCCGAATGTTGTAATTTGTGAGTGCATTTCATTTGGTGACAGTGAATTTAGCAAAAGCTATTTGGGTCATTACATTTCTCATTGCACAAAAAATCCATCCTATTATGAATTCAATTTTTTTGAATAAATGACCGAAAGGAAAATTGTTCAAAATTACTTTGTGTAGTCAGAAATCATATTCACATCTTTCCGACCTTGATTTCATTGACCATCCGAGCTTTCGGAACAGCGGAAGCTGTGTGTCGTCTAGCCTCTGTACATCTTCAAATATAACTTCCTATCACCCTGACCACCTCTGATGTGTATGATGTTGCTTTGTGAACTATGACTCCTCAAAACTGTTTGTACCTCTGCATACAGTGCAGGAATGCATGGAAATTGACATCTTGATAAGAAAATTAGCAGAATGAATTAGAATGAAAATAAGTGTAAATGCAAGTGAAGAAGTAGTAGATATAAAGAATCTCTTTAAATTTGGGATATTTAACATTTTCCCAGTTACTTTGAAATGTTCAAAGTTTCTTGGGCAATCTTTTATAATACCCTCCTTGTCAGCAAGGCCTTCCTGGTGCAAGGATAAGATTTTCCAATCATTCATGTTGGCGGCACAGTGGCGTAGCTGGTAGAGCTGCTGCCTCACAGCACCAGAGACATGGTCCGGTCCTGATCTCGGGTGCCGTCTGTGGAGTTTGCATGGTTCTCTCTGTGATCGCGTGGGTTTCCTGCGGGTACCCTCGTTTCCTCGCATATCCCGAAGACAAATGGGTGTGATAAATGAGATAACATAGAACTAGTGAGATCTATGTTACGGTGGGCCAAACGGCCTGTTTCCATGCTGTTTTTATCAATCAATTCAATCATGTTGTTAAACAGGAAATTTTATGCTAAGCACTTTGATCCACTGGTAACTACATAACAGAATTAGATTATACCTTTCAAGAATGTGTTCTGAACTGTTTGTTTGTTCCATGTAAGTTGTGTCCCCCCAGTTATGTTGCTGACTGATTTATTTTCAGTAATTTTTAGCTCTCATGGCTCATGTTCTCTTTGTGCTGTTGGAGTAACTGGGAGGAGAGACCTGTGCAAATGTAACCATGTTTATTCTGAAGCTTGAGTAGTCATTAAAGTAAAGTAAGTATCCTTTATTGTCATTCAAACTTTTGGTTTGAACGAAATTACGTGCCTTTGCACGTAACAGAATATTACAGTGAATAAAATAACAGAACACACAATGAACACAGTTTAACATCCACCACAGTGAGTCTACCAGGCACCTCCTCACTGTGATGGAAGGCAAAAGTCTTAAAGTCCTTGTCTCTTCCTTCCTTTGTTCTCCCTCTGCGTTGAGGCGATCCAGGATTTCGATGTTGGGCCCCCCGCCGGATGATGGTAAGTCCCGTGGCCGAATCCTAGCTCATCGAACGAGCCGGTTCAAATTCCGTGGCCCGGGGCTGACGAAGCTGCCACCCTCCAGTCCAGCGGACGAAGCTGTTGTTGTGGGAGCTCCGAGAACGGTCACCAACCTGGGACCTGCGACCTCCCGATGTTGTTCGTCGACTGGCCCGCAGCCGAAGCCTCCGAGGGTCCGAAGTCGGGCTCCGCCACAGCGCCACCACAGCCCCGAAGTCGGGCAGCTTCGCGATGGTGTGTCCTGGCTCTGCCTCCGGAGCCTCGAGGTCGGTCCCAGTTGGAGGCCGCCAGCTCCGCGATTAGGCCTCAGCACAGATGGAGACGGAGACGGACATACGACAAAGAAAAGGTCGCATCCCCCCGGAAGGAAGAGACTAAAACAAGTTTCCCCCGTCACCACTTCCGGTCAGAGAGCAACTGCCATCATTCTAATGAGGGGAGATGCAAATAAAAAACTAGAATACATTTGTTCGCACAGTGCCGCAGTGGTAGAGTTGCTGCCTAACGGCGCCAGAGACCCGGTTCGATCCTGACTGTGGGTGCTGTCTGTAAGTATTTGTACGTTCTCCCGTGACTTGTGTGTGTTTTCCCTGGGTGCTCCGGTTTCCTCCCTCACTCCAAAGACGTACCAGGTTTGTAGGTTAATTGGCTTGCTATAATTGTAAATTGCCCGTTGTGTTCGGATAGCGCAGGGATTGCTGGTTGGCGTGGACTTGGTGGGCCGAAGGGCCTGTTTCTGCCGCTGTATCTCTCAACTAAACTTATGGGCCTGTCCCACTTAGGTGCTTTTTTCAGCGGAATGCCGGCGACTGTCAAGTTGCCGGCAGTCGCCTGAAAAACCGGCAACTGGAACGGCGACTGTCAGAGTGGAACACACACACAAACACATCGCTTCCTTCACCAGCCCGTGGGACAGGGCAAGCGGGGGAGCGCTGTCTGAGTGAAATTTGCACGGTACAGACACACACCACGATGAACAGGAAAGTTGGAGCTTGTAATTAAGAAGCTAAAAAGCACAGTGTACGGTAAGTCCGTTAAAAGAGGGGGGTAGAGGGGGGAGAAGGAGTGGAGACAACTTTTAAGAAGCCAGAGAGTAGACGGGTGTGAGTCGCGGACTCGGTCGGTTATCCTTGGTTCTGAAAACTACTGCTTACGTTTTTTTCCCATGACCGAATGAAATTCACCGGTCAGCGCCGGCTACAACCTACGAGACCTAAGAGAACCTTCGAGCTCCTGCAACCCACTAGGACCTCCTGGCGACCCACCTACGGAACGAGAATTCTCGCTACTCTCCATGGCGGCTTCATTCGTGTCGCTGCTAATTTTTCAACATGTTGAAAAAATTTGCGGCGACCATAATGAGGCTGCGACTAGTTCCCAGAATGCGGGAACTCCTCACGACCATGAAGGCGACTCTCCGGCAACACCCGGTGAACATGTGGCGACCATGTGGCGACTGCATAGTCTCCTGTGAATGGGTGACTTCAATCTATATATAGATTGGGTGAATCAAATTGGCAGGGGTGCTGAGGAAGACGATTTCTTGGAATGTATGCGGGATAGTTTTTCTAAACCAACATGTAGAGGAACCAACGAGAGAGCAGGCTAATCTAGACTGGGTATTGAGTAATGAGGAAGGGTTAGTTAGCAGTCTTGTTGTGCGTGGCCCCTTGGGCAAGAGTGACCATAATATGGTTGAGTTCTTCATTAGGATGGAGAGTGACATTGTTAATTCAGAAACAAGGGTTCTGAACTTAAAGAAAGGTAACTTTGAGGGTATGAGACGTGAATTGGCCAAGATTGACTGGCAATTGATTCTTAAAGGGTTGACGGTGGATATGCAATGGAAGGCATTTAAAGACTGCAATGGATGAACTACAACAATTGTTCATCCCAGTTTGGCAAAGAATAAATCAGGGAAGGTAGTGCATCCATGGATAACAAGGTGAATCAGGGATAGTATCAAAACAAAAGATGAAGCGTACAAATTAGCCAGAGAAGAAGCAGCCTACCAGAGGACTGGGAGAAATTCAGAGTCAGCAGAGGAGGACAAAGGGCTTAATTAGGAAAGGGAAAATAGATTATGAAAGAAAACTGGCAGGGAACATAAAAACTGACTGCAAAAGTTTTTATAGATATGTGAAGAGAAAGAGATTAGTTAAAACAAATGTAGGTCCCTTGCAGTCAGAAACAGGTGAATTGATCATGGGGAACAAGGACATGGCAGACCAATTGAATAACTTCTTTGGTTTCTGTCTTCACTAAGGAAGACATAAATAATCTGCCGGAAATAGCAGGGGACCGCGGGTCAAATGAGATGGAGGAACTGAGTGAAATCCAGGTTAGCCGGGAAGTGGTGTTAGGTAAATTGAATGGGATTAAAGGCCGATAAATCCCCAGGGCCAGATAGGGTGCATCCCAGAGTAGCCCCTAAAATAGTGGATGCATTAGTGATAATTTTTTCAAAACTCCTTAGATTCTGGAGTAGTTCCTGAGGATTGGAGGTAGCTAATGTAACCCCACTTTTTACAAAAAGGGAGGGAGAGAGAAAACGGGGAATTACAGACCAGTTAGTCTAACTTCGGTAGTGGGGAAACTGCTAGAGTCAGTTATAAAGATGGGATAGCAGCACATTTGGAAAGTGGTGAAATCATTGGACTAAGTCAGCATGGATTTACGAAAGTAAATCATGTCGACGAATCTTATAGAATTTTTCGAGGATGTAACTAGTAGAGTGGATAAGGGAGGACCAGTGGATGTGTTATATCTGGACTTTCAGAAGGCTTTCGACAAGGTCCCACATAAGAGATTAGTATGCAAACTTAAAGCACACGGTATTGGGGGTTCAGTATTGATGTGGATAGAGAACTGGCTGGCAAACAGGAAGCAAAGAGTAGGAGTAAACGGGTCCTTTTCAGAATGGCAGGCAGGTGACTAGTGGGGTACCACAAGGCTCAGTGCTGGGACCCCAGCTATTTACAATATATATTAATGATTTGGACGAGGAATTGATTGCAACATCTCAAAGTTTGCGGATGACACGAAGCTAGGGGGCAGTGTTAGCTGTGAGGAGGATGCTAGGAGGCTGCAAGGTGACTTTGGATAGGCTGGGTGAGTGTGGCAAATGCATGGCAGATGCAGTATAATGTGGATAAATGTGAGGTTATCCACTTTGGTGGCAAAAACAGGAAAGTAGACTATTATCTAAAATGGTGGCCGATTAGGAAAAGGGAGGATGCAACGAGACCTGGGTGTCATGGTCCACCATTCATTGAAAGTAGGCCATGCCAGGTGCAGGCAGGCAGGGGAGAAAGCGAATGGTATGTTAAGCATTCATAGCAAAAGGATTTGAGTATAAGAGCAGGGAGGTTCTACTGCAGTTGTACAGGGTCTTGGTGAGCCACACCTGGAGTATTGCGTCCAGTTTTGGTCACCAAATCTGAGGAAAGACATTTCTTGCCATATGAGGGAGTACAGAGAAGGTTCACCAGACTGATGCCTGGGATGTCAGGACTTTCATATGAAGAAAGACTAGATAGACTCGGCTTGTACTCGCATAGAATTTAGAAGATTGGAGGGGGATCTTATAGAAACTTACAAAAATTTCTTAAGGGGTTGGGACAGGCATAGATGCAGGAAGATTGTTCCCGATGTTGGGGAAGTCCAGGACAAGGGGTCACAGTTTAAGGATAAAGGGGAAATCCTTTAGGACCGAGATGAGAAAAACATTTTTCACACAGAGAGTGGTGAATCTCTGGAACTCCTGCCACAGAAGGTAAGTTGAGGCCAGTTTCATTGGCTATATTTAAGAGGGAGTTAGATTGTGGCCCTTGTGGCTAAAGGGATCAGGGGGTATGGAGAGAAGGCAGGTACAGGATACTGAGTTGGATGATCAGCCATGATCATATTGAATGGCGGTGCAGGCTCGAAGGGCCGAATGGCCTACTCCCTGCACCTATTTCTTATGTTTCTATGTTTCCTGCAGACGCCTAAAAAGTCTCCTAAAGGGACAGGCCCATTAGATAGTCACCTTTAACACCTCATCAGTCTGAAAGGGTCTCGACCTGAAACGTCACCCATTCCTTCTCTCCAGAGATACTGCCTGTCCCACTGAGTTTACTCCAGCATTTTGTGTCTACCTTTAAACAATTTATCCCTTTCCTAAGAGCAACAGATTCAGTTCCTAAACATCACATTTTTGAGGATTTCAATTCTTTGAAATCATTGTATTATTATTATTTTCTTCCATTTGGCAACTTCAAAAGATAACATTTAGCTAGAAAATATTAATGACAACATAACAGGGTGACTGATTAATTTGTTAGCTTGGCATTGTTCTATTCTATTCATTCTTTAATTAAAGCTTGTTTACTCATGTATAAATTATTTAACTACTCCTACTACTGCGCATTTTCAGTCCACAAAGTTGATGCACTGTTTTACTTGAGCATTCATCTTTATAAATCTCTGCATCAATTTTACAAACTGTAGATGGTTTGAGAATTTTCACTGATTTTACACAGTCGGGCTTGCACTGGAGAGTTATTTTATATTCCACGAGGTATTATTTCTTCATTAATTTGTTTCTATAATCTCTTATTAAGTTTTATCACCAATCAACAAATGACAATGCCACAATTCACTGGTGTATTAGCCTTATATAACACTGAATTTTTCATTTTATGCTTTTATATTTAAGATATCTATAATCTCACTAATATGAAATATTATTTTAAACAAAAAAGTTTAATAATAGGGTAAATGAAACATTTGAGAGATGATATATACCCTTTTTCTCTAAAAAAGCAAAGCCATCAATACTTCTCCTCCATGTTCCTGTCAGTTACACAGCCTGCTAGCCTTGTTTTCACCAAAGCTGGATGTCAGGACAACATTGTTAGTGCTTGTGTTGTTAATTTAGTTCAGAGATACAGCGCGGGAAACAGGCTGTTAGGTCCACCGAGTCCGCGCTGACCAGCGATCCCCGCACATTAACACAAACATACACACGCTAGGGACAATTTACAATTTTTCCAAGCCAATTAACCTACAAACCTGTACATCTTTGTGGGAGGAAACTGGAGTTCCTGGAGAAAACCCATACAGGTCACGGGGAGACTGTACAAACTCCATACCGACAGTACCCGTAGTCAGGATCGAACCCGGGTCTCTGGCGTGTAAGGCAGCGACTCTACCGCTGCACCGCCATGTTGCCCCTGTGTTAATGTTTTAAAATATATACTTAAAAAGAAGTACAATTCATTCTTTAGAAAACTGATATTTTAGTTGCAATGTTATGTCTTTGTGTGCCTTGTTGTGCTAGGTTGTCTACCCAGGATTTCATGTATTCCTGGGAAAATTCAATCACGGGCAAAGCAAGAGTTGAGCAATTGAGATGACAAATGCCAAAGGCCAAAATCCGACCTCTTCTTTGGATCCTTGTAATTCCTGTTTGAAAAGTGAGACATCTACTTATCTTCAATAGTTACAATTTGAAAGAGTATAACACACGTAAGTCGTGAAAATCAAAACATAAGAGATGGTTAATCAAGGAATAAAGTACAGGCATACAAAAAGCTGTTACATGTGGACTATGTGGCTCAAGAATTGTTTGCAAATTTATATATATGTTTTTGCAAAGAACAGAGCATCCCTTTGAAGTGAGTTCTGTCAATCATTCATGATCAGATGTAAAATACTGTCAGCATAAGTAGATTGAATGGTGATTAAAAAATGAAGCACACATTATACTTGTTTCGTTATACACTCGTTGAAGCCCTTTACAATAGACGATTGAATTTAAATTTAGAACAAAACATTATTTGGCTGGATTCTACACACGGGATTGAAACGACATTGCTTGCCATAACTTCAAATAACACTCTTCACAAAGATAAAGTGATTTCCTTCTTTTTAATGATTGTTGCTGTCAGTATCAGTTCAAGCCGCTCCTGGGAATCCTTCAGCAGCCATGCCATCAAGCTTGAGCTCCAAGAGACTGCAGCTGCTGGAATCTTGAACAAATAACACACTGCTGGAGCCGCTGAGATGCTCCAGCTTTTTGCTTTTTGTCATCAAGCCAGATGCGCCTCCAATTAAAAAAAAGATTCTCATGGACAGCAAACAGGGAAGAACAAAGCACAGTTATCAGCTAAAGTTTTGTGCTATCTTTCTGAGGACAAAATAATTTTACTAATATCTACATAAGATTAAGGTCCAAGGTGGAATATCATAAATAATATTTAAGAGTATATTTATTATTTTAAAAACGATTGCATTTGGAAATACATATTTACTTGTCCATCTTTCAGAATCAGAATCAGAATCAGATTTTATTCGCCAAGTATGTTTTGCAACATACAAGGAATTTCACTGGCCAGGTCAGTCATACAATTAAAAGCAACGGACTCAAAAACACATTTTAACATGAACATCCACCACAGTGACTCCTACACATTCCTCACTGTGATGGATGGCGAAATAAAGTTCAAGTCCTTCCTTTTGTTCTTCCTCGGTCGTGGGCCTCGAGCCCCCCGTTGACAGGACGGTCTTGACTCCCGTAGCCGGCGGCGTTCGGGCCCCCCGCGTCGAGGCGTTCAGCTCCTGCATCGGGGGGGATGTCAGCTCCCCCGCGCCGGGCGATCAAAACTCGCGTCGGGGCTGGTCGAACCATCTGCGGCGTTGGAGCTCCCGACTAGCCTGGCCATCTCCCTTGCGCCCCTGGTGGTCATGATGTGGATGTTGTTGGCAAGCATTTATTGTCCATCCCTAATTAACCATGAGAAGGTAAATGGTGAACTGCTGCCTTGATTCATGGATGTCCTTGCATCAGAACTCATGGACTGCTGTTGGTTGGGAGTCTAGGATTTAGACGTGGCCGAAGACTTAGACGCAGCTTCTTTCCAAATCAGGATGGTGTCATGTGAAGGGAAATCTGCAGGTGGTGGTCTTTCCATGCTTTCGCTCTCCTTGTTCTGCTTGTTGCTGGACCAGCTTGGACAAGCACCTGCAGTACATTTAGTAAATTTGTATTGTAGGACCAGAGACTTTGCTGAATGGTAAAATAGATTTAGTAATAATAACTAATTTTCAGTATATTTTCTTTTTTTCTTTTTCAATTTCACCAATTTCCTTGGTTGCAAACGACACAGCGCATACAAAGAAAGCTGGATCATTAACAATGGTCTTGGAATATCTATGTTAAACATATATGTCTGCAAACATTTTAAAGTTGGCCTCGGTGAGACCAAGCGTACGCTTGGCGATCGCTTTGCCGAACATGTCCGCTCGGTTCGCAATAACCAACCTGATCTCCCTGTGGCTCAGCACTTCAACTCCCCCTCCCATTCCAAATCCAACCATTCTGTCCTGGGCCTCCTCCATGGTCAGAGGAGCAGCCCCTCATATTTCGCTTGGGCAGTTTGTACCCTAGCGGAATGAACGTTGACTTCTCTAATTTCAGGTAGTCCTTACTGTCTCCTCCCCTTCTCAGCTCTCCCTCTAGCCCTCTGGCTCCTCCTCTTCCTTACTTCTTCCTGCCCCCCCCCCCCACCCTCGCATCAGTCTGAAGAAGGGTCTCGACCGGAAACGTTGCCTATTTCCTTCGCTCCATAGATGCTGCCTCACCCGCTGAGTTTCTCCAGCATTTTTGTCTACCTTTTAAAGTTACTGGCAGATTTACAAATATATTGTCATTGAACACTGCAATGTTTGTCAATCCAAGAAATGCAGAATCAAAGTCAGTTTCTTGATTCCCATTGTAATCATTCACCATGCTTAATTCATTGATCCATATTATTTGGTTGCTACCTTAAGGTTTCAGTTGTCTTCTTTCATCTTCAGCTGTGCCTTTTTCTTCTTTTTCTTCCTCCTTCACTTTCCTTTCTGTGTCCTTAATCCTCTGTTCTCCGAGTTTCAATTCTACCTCTCTGGGTTCTGAGGTAGTGATGCGATCAATGTAGGACCTACAGAATTGACACAGCATGGGCAAGCAGGTAGGTAGCGTGAAACGTGATGCACACTTTTGGCGGTGTTCTCCGAGCTTCTGTGTGATCTCAAGGAATATGTTTGGTGTTCCTAATGCCACAAATGCTTCTTCTCAATGTTAATAGACATAGACCAGGAACTCCCATGTGTTGGTAGAGATGTAACATTTTTAAGGCAACTTTGAAAACATCCTTAAAATGTTTCTTCTCTGCACTTGGTAATTTTTTCCAGTGACTGAGGTTGGAATAGGGATTTTGTTTGGAGTGTAATTTGGGCCTCAGATTTGGGATGTTGGTTAGCAAGTGGACTCCTTTGGTTCATTTATCCAGTCAAACGATTTGGAAGATTCTGTTGAGGTAGTGTTGATAATATCTCTTAAGTAATTTAATGTGCCTGTTTTTTCATGACTCGGATTCATGGTAGTTCATGAGCTACCTCAGAACCACACAGGAGTGCAGGGATCCTAGTGTTCAGTAAATCAAGAGCTGCTTGCTTGCAACATGGTGCCACAAACTATGTGTGTATATATATATATAATATATATGCAGAACTTTTTTTTCTCTTGTTTATTATATTGTTTACAGTGTACTATGTTTACATATTCTGTTGTTGCAAGTAAGAATTTCATTGTTCTATCTGGAACATATGACAATAAAACACTCTTGACTCTTGACATCAAGAGCTTTGTGCCATGTTTGAGCCATGCCAATCTTTTCCTCTGATGGCTAAAGACGTCCATTGTATTGAAGAATACGTTCAATTTCATCACCAATATCCGGCTTCTTGGAGCCATCGTTCCTGAGGCAACTACAGTACAGTCTCTCTGCTGTCCATTATGGGGCCAACTTTCCCCCCAAATACAATGATTTGAGTAAAGGGATTATCAGAATGGTTTGACAATGTTATAACTGATCCAGAAAATTCAACAGAGTACTTTCAATCAATTATAAGTGGCTTTAAATTATAAACCGTCTCCATCTATCAATATTGTATTGTGATGAAGTTGGTGCAAAATTCCTGACTTAGCTGTCTGTTAAACTGCCGAGGGAAAAAATTGTGACATTAATGGCAGGTGCAGAAAAATCGTGTGCGTTTCCATTATCAGGATTTATTCCTTGCCTGATTAACACATCTGAATTTCAGGTGATTGCACCTGACAACTTATAGAGTGCACTGATGTAAATGGCATGTAAATGAGTATAAAGACCTATGCATTTAGATTTTCGGCTCTTATACCATATGCATTCTGGAAAATAAATACTTCCAAGAAATCTGTGACTACGACTCCGGAGCTGGTATTTAGGTGGCAGATGTCTTTAAGAAGTAAGATAAAGTTGTTAAGAGAAATACCTTTGGCCTTTGAATAAAACAAGTTGTTTTTATACTCTCCTATAGGTGGGGTATTTTATGCAATGGTTCCTCTTTTTTACTGGGCTGATTTAGGTGGCAGGCTCAACAGCCAAATGTTTGTTGGATAGACAGTAAAGATATGTGGTTAGCCTTCTCTAAAGGATCAACTGCTTCACCAGCAGAGACTAGTAATCTTCTCCAAAAAACTCCATTCCACAATCAATCTTCACAGAATAACGTGAATATAATATATTATGCCCTTTCATCTAAGCCGTTGAACTAGAGTATTAATAGATTAAGGTGTTCTACAAAATTGTTCAGCTAACCAGAAAATTACCCATTTACTCCTACTCTTTTTATTTTTTAATCTTTCACCTATGCTATATTATTAACTACAAGCCTATGTGCCGTTATTTAATTTGGGTTGTTCTTTATTAAATGCTTTTTGAAATAAAATGTACACAGAATTCACAAGTTCCTCCATCTCTGCAACAATATAGACCTTATAGACCAGTTAGCCTGACATCAGTAGTGGGGAGGATGCTTGAATTGATTATTAAAGTTGTAATAGCAGCGCATTTGGAAAGTAATAACAGGATCGGTCAAAGTCAGCATGGATTTATGAAGGGGAAATCATGCTTGACTAATCTGGCATTTTTTGAGGATGTAACAAGTCGAATGGATATGGGAGAGCCAGTGGATGTGGTGTATCTGAAGCCTTTGACAAGGCCCCACACAAGAAATTAGTGTGCAAAATTAGAGCACATGGTATTGGGAGTAGGGTATTGACGTGGATAGAGAACTGGTTAGCAGACAGTAAGCAAAGAGTAGGAATTAACGGGTCTTTTTCAGAATGGCAGGTAGTAACTAGTGGCTCAGTGCTGGGACCCCAGTTATTTCAATATATATTAACGATTTAGACGATGGAATTAAATGTAACATCTCCAAGTTTGCGAATGACATAAATCTGGGTGGCAGTGTGAGCCAAAGATACTAGAGGAGCAAGATAGACCACTCCTGCGAAATCTAATGGATTGACGTGTAGTACGCATCGGAACGCAACGGAACGTCACTTCCGCCATTTTAGGAATAAGACCCCGATCTCCGTTAAGCCTCTCCCAGTTTAATCCACGTCAGTCCATTGGATTTTGCAGTTTATCTTGGTCTCTTAGCCTTCCATGTTAGACCATTATTATCTTTGTTTATAATAAATAAGGTGCTCCTTTTAAAAAATAAAATAAAAAGGGAAACTGCGTATAAAATGAGCAACAATGCGCAATGAAAGGTCTCTGGACCATATACATTCTATGATCTTTGGTTTAATCAGTGTTGTTGGGGAACGGTATGTGTGTGTTTCTGTGTGTGAGTGGCAAGATAGAGATAATATATTTCAAAGTTCCTCATGGATCAGAAGCAACTTTGATTTAAAGCAACTCATGATGTACATGAGCCATTCTCCTGATGTACATAAGGATGAAGGCAATTATATTTGCCTTTATTTTTTGCTATAAGATATAAGGAACATAAGCCAAAAGCCAAAATATTTTCCTATATTTATATATTATAAACACATATATATTATATATATATGATACACACACACATATATAAATGTGATATTGATGTATATAATTATATAACACACATACATATTTCTCTAGTTTCTTATATATATATAAACACATATATTCATTATATATATATATATATATATATATATATATATATATATATATATATATATATATATATATATATATGATGCGTATATATGTGTGATATATATGTATATAAATATATATGATGCGTATATATGTGTGATATATATGTATATAAATATATATGATGCGTATATATGTGTGATATATATGTATATAAATATATAACACACACATATGTATATTTCTCTAGTTTCTTTCTTGTGATCTCCTAATTTTGTTGAACTTTTTTTTCTTTCATTCAACCTCTCTCTCTGAAATCCTAATATTGTGAATAAAATCTAAATGAACACATGCCAAGATATTTTTTCATTCTATATTAGTGTAAAGAAATATAGTGTATACATACCTACATTGATGCAGAAGTGCGAGCTTTAGACATGAAAACTGTGCATTGCTACCATAGTTGAGTTTTTAATTTAACATATATTTGAGGGAAATCTACATATATTTGAGGGAAATGAGTTATCATATTTCCCGGCATTGAAGACGCACCACCATTTGAGTTGCTAAATTTTGAAAAAAGGATGGCGGGACAGGATCGTAGGTTTGGTTTAGTCCAGGGGTCCGCAGCCTTTTTTGCATAGGGGCAAGGACCCTCCAGGACTAGCTGCAGTTCCAAGGTCACCTGTGAGCCCCGGGTCTAGCTGCGGTTCCGCTGTCCGGTCCCAGCGGCCGCTTGCAGCCACCCAAGCTCTGAGTGAGTTTTTAAATATGAATATCTCATAACTAAACATTTGTGGGTTAGCAGTATATTGCATCAATCCACTCAATTTTAAATCATTCTACAACAAAATTCATAAACAAGGATAACACTTTTTATTTCTGTCATTTATGGTAAGATTTACATAATTTATTGTTTTATGTGTGAGATATACAGGGTGTTCAGAACAAAGACGGCAGTTCTTTGACAAGTACTCCGTAGTTCCCTATAGGAGATCTTATCAACGAGTATTCTGGACCCACTGACAACATCTGAATTTCATTGTCCTATCTGGGACACATGACAATAAACTCTCTTGACTTGACTTAACTTGATTTAACTTAAATGTAGAAGAGCTTACAATACCATGCATGCCTTATGACAAGAACAAAGCCAAAAATGTACAGCAGTGTAAAAATTGATACGTTTATTAATGTTTAAGAAGGAACTGCAGATGCTGGAAAATCGAAGGTAGACAAAAATGCTGGAGAAATTCTTGTGGAGCTGGAGCATTTTTGTCTACCTTTATTATTGTGCTAAGTCTAGATCTATAAAAGAAGACTTTCTAATAACTTGCTCATGTACCAAAAAGTCTTATATAATATAATACATTGTCAGGATCATAAGAATAGAATTATATATGTTACAGTCATCATACATTGGGAAGGAAATTAAGGCTTTAATGTGTGCTCCTCGTGGCATGTCGTTGTTCCCTATAACTCCATTTATCATGTATTTTAAACACCATTGACCTGTGTACATTGTGTATATTTAACACCATTTATCCTGTATTTTAAACACTATTTCAAACCAGCTTAAACACAAGCCGATTCGGGATATCCGCCGCTTGGAGGTCCCGAATCGACCGCCTCCTACCGGAGGCCGGGGCTTCATGATGTTATGGGCCGGCAATCGGAGCTTTTCTCCGGCGAGGGATCCCAGACTCCGCGAGGAAAAGTGCACGCTGTCCACGCAACTAGAAGCTCCGCACGCGACTTCAGGGTGTTATAGTCTGCGGGCCAGCGATCAGAACAATTCTTCTGGCGAACCCCGGTTCCGCGATCTGAGCTATAGGAAGAGATCGGCCTCAAGACAGAAAGTTATAATTTTGTTCTTACCTTTAGTGGGGAACCTGAAGAAAGACTGCTATACTGTGCTCGAATCGCTTACATTGGCGATTCGAGCACTATAGCAGAACAGCTCGTTACGCGTGTAATGTGGACGCCATGACAGAAGCCCATTAAAAAAAAACACCTCATATATTTGATTCCCAAAATGGCGCAAAAAAATGTACCCATGAGCCCATGACCGTACTACAGCTTTTTCATCGAGTGATCTATCTTGCTCCTCTAGTATCTTTGGTGCGAGCTGCGAGGAGGATGCTATTGTTAATATTGGCTAAATTAAGGAGGTCACAAAATAGAGGATCTCTGTATTTGCAGGGCCTGCTTGGCCTCTTTCTGTGAAAGTTGCAAGCTGGGAGTCACGGCTCCAAGGAGTCTGGACCCTAGATGGAAGTTGAGGATAAGGTGAGGTCCAGATGTCCTTCCTTTTGTTAACATGTATGAGGGTTTTGCAGAAGATCTGAGCAGGTCTGCAAATGCATGATTAGGATTCGTTATAGAGGGGGGTGCATAAAGGTATTGTTAATTATGTTGCAGAGTGTTTGTGCTGTTATCTGATGATTGGTTAAAGTGTGAAGCCTTGTTCAAATTGTTTATACAACCCGGGGAAATGTTTCTTTACTTTGGTTAACTGTCTTCCATCTGGAAGCTTCTGTGGAAACAATGTAATGGGGTACTTTGTGATTAGGTTAGTGAACTGTCAATAACAGTATAAAATGATTGATTTGTGTGATTGGCTTGTAGCGGCTGCCCCCCCCCCCCCCCCGCCCCCACCCCCATATAGTTTTGCGCCACAGGCCCGATGCCCTATAAAAGAGTGAACCCCACATGGATCAGTCGATCTGCTGGAGGTGCACTTGGGACTGTGTGACTGTCTGGAGGTGTCTGCTCGCACGAGGCTGAAGAGCTTGGATGAGTAGAGACAAGGATCGGACCCGCGATGGTATTGTATAGGGAGATTGTTTGTGTTTGGTAAGAATAAAGAATAGTTGATCCAGTGCTTGACTCAGTGTTTTACTGAACTAGACTAGGGGGGTAAGGTGTAGGAGCATAATCACACTATGAGCCTGCAGGGTGACTTGCATAGGTTGGGTGAGTGAGCAGATGCATGGCCGATGCAGTATAATGTGGATAAATATGAGGTTGTCCACCTTTGGTGGCAAGAACAAGAAGGCAGATTATTATCTGAATGGTATCAGATTAGGAAAAGGGGAGGTGCAATGAGACCTGGGTGTCCTTGTACATCAGTCATGAAAGTAAGCATGCAGGTGCAGCAGGAAGTGAAGAAAGCAAATGGCATGTTGGCCTTCATAGGGAGAGGATTTGAGTATTGGAGCAAAGAGGCCCTTCTGCAGTTGTACAGGGCCCTGGTGAGACCACACCTGGAGTATTGTGTGCAGTTTTGGTCTCTTAATTTGAAGAAGGACATTCTTGCTATTGAGGGAGTTCAGCGTAGGTTCACGAGAGTAATTCCCGGGATGGCAGGACTGTCATATGATGAAAGAATAGAGCGACTGGGCTTGTATTCACTGGAATTTAGAAGGATGAGAGGATATCTTATAGCGACATATAAAATTATTAAGGGATTGGACACGCTTGATGCAGGAAACATGTTCCCGATGTTGGGGGAGTCCAGAACCAGGGGCCACACTTTAAGAATAAGGGGTAGGCCATTTAGAACTGAGATGAGGAAACACTTTTTCACACAGAGAGTTGTGAATTTGTGGAATTCTCTGCCTCAGAAGGCAGTGGACGGCGAGTCACTGGATGCATTCAAAAAAGAGTTAGATAGAGCTCTTAGTGCTAGGTGAATCATGGGATATGGGAAGAAGGCAAGATTGTGGATGATCAGCCATGATAACATTGAATGGCAGTGCTGGGTCAAAGGGCCGAATGGCTTTCTCCTGCACCTATTTTCTATGTTTCTATGTTACTTATATCCCCCGAAATCATATGTCTAATAATATGATCTTCTCAGTGTTTGCTTTCACAGTATCATTGCTTGTTGCTACCATTTTCCCAACAAATTGTATTGTGTGATTAATCTCTTATCTCCAGAGATGCTGCCTAACCTGCTGACTTACTTCAGCACTTAGTGTCTGTTTCTTGTAAACCAACATCTGCAGTTCCTTATGTCTCCATTCAACATTTTATCCTTCCTTTCATCCTTGAACATCTTGTTTTAACCTTTTGGCCATCTGGGACTGTTGCAAATTTTTGAAAGCACTACTAATGGTTCAGAATTATGAACATAATGATAATTAGGAATGAGTTATAATAAAATGGCCTTTTTATCTTCTGGCTACGACTCCTATGTTAAAACAAATTGTTAAATGATATGTTTGACTGAGAAATACATTAGTCCATTGGTGTATAACAATCACCCATCCTAGTGCGTTTTCAATATATATGGAGTGCTGATTGCTGCTGCGAGACAGGTCATTATTATTAAGTTTAATCGTGGTGGGGGAAGAAATTTCCATTAAATAGTTTTAATAGTTTTATTGGAGCCTGTAATTAAACAATACATGTATTGTAATGTAAGTTCAAAAGCATACTCATTGTTTACCTATATTATAGCAAGCGTGGTTTACAGCTGAAATTATTTCTGTACATACAAATTTATAAAGTTGAGAATGTGTTCTAGAACATGGCCAGCGAAGAGGTTATATTGGATCTAGTGATGAATAAGAGATGGCTGTAATACCTTGCAAATGATTATTATAATATTAAATTGAACATTAGGTTCGAGAGGTAGAAGGGAGAATCAAAGCTCCTACTTCAGGTTCAATAAAGCAAATTTTGTTTGATCACAGTAAACTAATTTCAAGAAGTGGCAAGTTGTCAAAGAAGCTCTAGCTACATTACACAGCCAGGGGTATCTGTGCTCCTGTATCGGGTTGTGTGCTTATCCCTGAAGAAATGATAAACTAAAAGAAATATATAAACTAGAAGACTGGGAGAGCTTTAAAAATAAATAATAAAGAAATGCAAAGGCAGTCAAGTGCTACAGAAAAAAAAGAACAATAATATTCAAGCAGTGTGATCGCTAGAGTTAACGTAATATAAATAAATGTAGAACAAGAGCACCTAGGTGTGGATGGGGATTGATTACAGTTGAATGGAAATGCTATCACATAAGATGCCAGACTCTTTAAAGTAGTACTTTTTTATTCCCCTCGTAAAACAAAAAAATGGAAATTATGATGATAATTTTTTTATTGAATGTGGGATGATGTGTTCCCAGGCTATAGCTTATGTGACAAGAGAGCCTCAGAAAACCTGGTAAGACATGAAGGAAAGAGTTGAGGAGAAATTCCTTTTCTCATTGCGTGATGAGTTACTGGAACGTTCTATCACAGAAATCTGTAATACTAAATAACTGAATATTTCTAAAGGGAGCTAGCTTGGTTTCCACAAAAGTCATCAAACTATATGGGAAGAGAGCGCAAACAGGGCATTCAGATAGAGGATCCGCCATGATTGTACTGAATGCGGGAGCAGGTTCAAAAGTGTGAATACCTGCCATACACCTATTTTCCATGTTCCTGTGGTGGTGTGGGACAAGCAGTACTTCCTAATAAACATCTCTCATGGAGCTGCAGCTTTGTATTAAATATTACAATTATTAAAATGTATTAAATATGTCGATGAAGAAATAGAGCGTCGTACAGTGACGTTTGCCGGTGGCTCTGTTTAAGGTGACATTAAATTGTGCAGAAGTAAACACAAAATTAGAATGGGGCAAGGACTGAAATATTGAGTAAAACCGCAGCAGATGAACTTCAGTGATAGGAATTGTGAGAAATTCCTCTTTAAATCCAGGAAATTCAAACCAGAATGTTTTCTTAATAGTAGGAGATTATGAAGTGTGGGTGCGGAGATATTTTCATGTATATCTAAACCAGTCATTAGAAGACAGAGCACAGATACAAAAGTGATCAAAAGGCTAATAATACAATACTATTTAACTCAAAGAGGCCGGAATACAACGTGAAGTGTTGCCTCAGTCAAACTTATAGAAAGATATAATCTTATAGAAACATATAAAATCCTTACAGGATTGGACAGGCTAGATGCAGGAAAAATGTTCCCGATGTTGGGGGAGTCCAGAACCAGGGGTCACAGTTTAAGAATAAGGGGTAGGCCATTTAGGACTGAAATGCAGAAAAACCTCTTCACCCAGAGAGTTGTGAATCTGTGGAATTCTCTGCCACAGAAGGCAGTGGAGGCCGATTCACTGGATGTTTTCAAGAGAGAGTTAGATCTTGCTCTTAGGGCTAAAGGAATCAAGGGATATGGGGAAAAAGCAGGAACGGGGTACTGATTTCAGAAGATCAGCCATGATCATATTGAATGGCGGTGCTGGCTCGAAGGGCCAAATGGCCTACTACTGCACCTATTTTTCTATGTTTCTAAACAGGGCTTTGATCACATCTGTCTGATACAGAATCTTGGTCAGTATTTTCTTCACTTCAGAAGGTGGAAGGGTGACCTAAATAATGGTTTGAAAAAAGAAATACTTTGGGGCTTTGAAAAATGCACAATGGTTATTTTCTCTGGTAGATGAACCAAAAAGAGAATGACATAATCTTAATTTGAAGATTGCACCTTTCAGGAGTACAGTTAAGAAATATATGTGGATCCAAAAGACAGTAAAAATCCATACTGCTCTCTTTTTAAAAGTGCCCCCGTTCCTGCAGTTTTGGTCTCCAAATTTGAGGAAGGACATTTTTGCTATTGAGGGAGTGCCGCGTAGGTTCACAATATTAATTCCAGGGATGGCGGACTGTCATATGCTGAGAGAATGGAGCAGCTGGGTTTGTATACTCTGGAATTTAGGATGAAACATATGATTATTAAGGGTTTGGACACGCTAGAGGCAGGAAACATGTTCCCGATGTTGGGGGAGTCCAGAACCAGGGGCCACAATTTACGAATAAGGGGTAAGCCATTTAGAATGGAGATGAGGAAACACTTTTTCACACAGAGAGTGGTGAGTCTGTGGAATTCTATTTCTCAGAGGGTGATGGAGGCCGGTTCTCTGGATACTTTCAAGAGAGAGCTTGATAGGGCTCTTAAAGATAGCCTAGTCAGGGGATATGGGGAGAAGGCAGAAATGGGGTACTGATTGGGGATGATCAGCCATGATCACATTAAATGGCTCGAAAGGCCGAATGGTCTACTCCTCCACCTATTGTCTATTGTCTATTGCCAAGAGTGCAAATTCAGTAGAAATGTTCAGATCTTGGGTGGGGTGATTGTTATAGGGCAAAAGCAGTTTATGGATAAAATGCGGAAATTAAATTGAAGTAATAGCGACTATGATTTGATAGAATGGCAAAACAGATTTGAGGCACTTTTTGAAGAGTTGACATCAGTTCCCATAATTAGTTATTCCCACGGCTTTCTAATCAATCAGTTAATCCATGCAATAAAAAGATTTTTATTTTCCAGTGATTTGCAACACCTTTCCTTCCTGATGGCACTCCTTCTGAGATGAAACCTAATCCATAAGTGATTTAGTGAACAAGTACTTTTACATTTAATTAATTTAGTTAACCAAATTAAGGACATTTCGATTTACCAGCAATTGTTCCAATCAATTTAAACTCGTATTTAACACACCATTGCCGTTTAGTATTTAAGAAGGAACTGCAGATGCTGGAAAATTGAAGGTAGACAAAAATGCTGGAGAAACTCGGCGGGTGAGGCAGCATCTATGGAGCGATGGAAATAGGCGACGTTTCGGGTTGAGACCCTTTTTCAGACTGATGTGAGGGTAGGGGGAGCGGGAAGAAGAAAGGAAGACAGTGGGCTGTGGGAGAGCTGGGAAGGGGAGGGGAAAGAAGGAATAGCAGGGACTACCTGAAATTGGAGAAGTCAATGTTCATACCGCTGGGGTGTAAACTACCCAAGCGAAATATGAGGTGCTGCTCCACCAATTTACGGTGGGCCTCACTCTGGCCATGGAGGAGAAAGGACGGATTCTGAATGGGAGGGGGAGTTGAAGTTGAGCCACCGGGAGGTCAGGTTGGTTATTGCGAACCGAGCGGAGGTGTTGGGCGAAGCGATCGTCAAG
Organism: Malacoraja senta; assembly: GCA_038087875.1. NCBI lineage: Eukaryota > Metazoa > Chordata > Chondrichthyes > Rajiformes > Rajidae > Malacoraja > Malacoraja senta. Next base: position 48,401,086 of record CM075981.1, read on the forward strand.
CCTACGCTTGGTCTCACTGATGTAGAGCAGCTGACACCTAGAGCAGCGGATGCAATAGATGAGGTTCAAGGAGGTGCAGGTGAACCTCTGCCACACCTGGAAAGACTGATTGGGTCCTTGAATGGAGTCAAGGGGGGATGTAAAGCGACAAGTGTAGCATTTCCAGCGGTTGCAAGGGAAAGTGTCAGGAGAGGGGATGGTTTGGGTGGGAAGGGACGAATTGACCAGGGAGTTATGGAGGGAGCCGTCTCTGCAAAAAGCCGAAAAGGGAGGAAATGGTAAGATGTGGCCAGTGGTGGGATCCCGTTGGAGGTGGCGAAAATGTTGGAGGATTATTTGTTGTAATTGCCATTTAATAGGCTTTACTACTGCCAAAATCAAATGGTTATGGGAGAGCTACCTTAAAATGATAAATGGAACCAGTGAGTTCATCCATATTTTCTGTAACACAGGACGTGGTTAATTTTTGTTACTTTGTATTGTGTGGCTGAACAAAGACTGAGACTTTACTGAGTCCATTTTCCATCTCTGAATCAAAATGCATTTATAACTGAGCTATCTCAGAAAATTGCATGCAGCATCTGCAACTGTCCGTTAACTTTGCTGGCAGAATGTTGAATTTGAAAAGCATTCAGTTTTTAATCTGTTGTGATCAGTCACATTCACCCATTGACTGAGACCAACTGCTTTGGTTGACAGATGTTCATTTAACCAGTCAAGAAACTGTTTGCCACACTACCTGTTATTTATTTGTTTTAACGTAAAAAGGTAAATTTTTTAGCCTTAAGTTCCAACTTCGACATTTATTAAAGAGCATCACATCCATGAATATTCAGTAATGGAAAATTGACTGTTTAAGAAGGCTTTAAGTCTTTATCCTGCTACACAATATAAAGTAACTTAAAATTAATCACTATCCATGTTATAAAAATGTTTTTTATGTTGTCAAAGGTATCTTGTTAAGAACATAAAAAGTAGGGGTAAAACTTGGCTATCTGGCCTTTTGCCATTCATCTAACATTGGTCCTTCTACTTCTTGTCCATCTTCTTGTCCATCATCCCCATATCACTATGATTTCTTTAATATCCAGAAATCTATCAATCACTGTTTTGAGTGAACTATCAAGTGAGCTTCAAGCACTCTTCTTTCATTCTTTTAATCTTTAATTTGTGGTAAAGCTTACTTTCACAGCTCAGGGCATTAAGTATAAGAATAAGGAAGTCATGATGCAGCTTTATAGGACTTTAGTTCGGCCACATTTGGAGAATTGAGTGCAGTACTTGTTGTCCCATCACAGTCAGGATGTGGAGGCTTTGGAAAGGGTGCAGAGGAGGTTTACCAGAATGATGTGACTGGATTAGGGAGTGGTTGGACAGTCTTGGATTGTTTTGTCTGGAACGCCAGAGGTTGCAGAGAGACTGGATAGAATTATATAAAATTATGAGAGGCTTAGTTGGAGGCTTAGAAGCTTTTTCCAGGATGGAAATATCAACTAATAGAGGGAATTGCTTTAAGGTGAGAGGGGCAAAGTTTAAAGGAGATTGCAAGGCATATTTTTTTTACACAGAGGGTGGTGAGTACCTGGAACACGCTGCCACGGGTGGTGGTTGAAGCAGATACGATAGTGGCATTTAAGAGACTCTGGTAGACAGTATGGATATGCAGGGAATGATGGGATATGGATTATATGCAGGCAGATAAGAGTTTGCCTTGGCATTATGTTAGGCACAGACATTGTGAGCTGACGAGCCTTTCTTGTGCTGTACTGTTCTAGGAACTGAGTTGATAAAGGTCTACTCCACTCAATCTGCCAAAAGCAAACCTGCCCTTCCTGGACCTAGTCTGGTAAACCTACGCTGCACTCCTTCTCTGACAGGTGCATCTTTTTTTAGGTCAGCCACCCAGAACTAAATTCAGTACACCAGGTGCATTCTCATAATTGCAGTAACTTACTTCTGAACTTGTATCCTCTCATGATAGAGGCCACTATGTAATTTGCCTTGCTAATTGCTGCTGCACCTGCGTATAACTTTCAGTGTCTTGTTCACAAGGACACCTCAGTCCAAGTGCAACTTTTTCCAATCTGTCTCTGTTTTAAAATAAACTTCTGCTTTTCTTGTTTCTGCTCTGAAGTGAATGACCTTATATCTTTCCACTTTATATTCCTTCCTCCATGTTCTCAACTATTTAGCTCATCTAGTATAGTTCACATTCCACCCAAATCTCCTTGGCTTGCATGTAAATATTAGAATGATTACTTTTTACGGTATTTTTACCATGTGGTTATGCATGTAACAGTATTTTAAAAATAACATACTTGTTGAGACCAGTAAGAAAGAACTGCAGATGCTGGAAAAATCAAAGGTAGACAAAAAAGCTGGAAAAACTCAACGGGTGAGGCAGCATCTATGGAGCGAAGGAAATAGGCGACGTTTCGGGTTGAGACTCTTTGTCCAGCTTTTTTGTCTACTTGATGAGACCATCCTCCCTTCAGCTTTATACATATGAACAACAATGATTCAGTCAAATTCAAGTACACCATCCCTACCAAAGTTCTTCAACTCTGAAGCAATGCCCAGTGCAGAACTAATAGGTTAAAGAAGTCCCAAATTCTGGTTTACACGATGTTAGGTGATCATGCCTAAAGATGGAAGACAAGGTGTACAGTTCAGAGTTTATTACCTTGATATGAGGGTTACAAAGTGTCACCTTGGTTTGTCCTACAGTTCCCACAAGACTGGTTCATTCTAACTAAACAGAGAAATTATAATTTCTAGTCTTACCACTTGTATCATAGCTTTCTGGAGGCTGCCATACAAGACCCTCGTGTGGATAGAAATCAATCCTAATGTTTGTTACAACTTTCCCGAATTCTGAAGGTGTAGGAATGTGATTTTTAATTTAGTGAAAGCTTTAGTTTGAGTTCACACCTCATTTATTGATTCAAATCAAGTCAAGTTTATTGTAATATGCACAAGTATGGTGAAATGGAGGTACAATGATAATCTTGTTTGCAGCAGCATCGCGGGCACACAAATTCAGATGATAGATAAAAAACATAAATTACATGCAAAGTACACAATTTTTACAAGACAGTGAGAAGAAAAAAAGAATGTGTGCAAAAAACCAGACATTAGTGCTGAACATTAGAAACAAGTAGGTCGGTTGTAAGTTAAGATGTGGGCTGTAGTGTTCTGTTGCCAAGGTAGGATGATGGTTGGTTCAAGAACCTGATGGTTACAGTAGCTGTACCTGAACCTGGTGGTGTGGCTTCAGGTTTCTGTACCACCTGCCCGATGGTAGCAGTGAGGAGAGAGCCTCATTGGACAGTAAGGATACTTGATGATAGACACAAAATGCTGGAGTAACTCAGCGGGACAGGCAGCATCTCTGGAGAGAAGGAATGGGTGACGTTTCGGGTCGAGACCCTTCTTTAGATTATGATTTCCTCTATGATATTTACTTGATGATAGGTGCAGATTTCTTGTGGCACTGCGTCGTGTAGTTGCTTCTGATGGTGGGTGGGCTGTACTCGTGGTGGACTGGGCTGAGTCCATCTCTCTCTGCAGCCTCTCGAATAATTATGCATTAGAATGGCTCCACCAGGCCATGATGCAACCAGTTAGGATACTTTTTGCAATACATGTTTGATGGAGATTCCTGTGACATGCCAAATATCTTTAAACATCTAAGAAAGTAGAAGCATGCCTTCTTTATAATTATGTTTATGTGCTGGACCCAGGAAAGGTCATCCAAGAGTCAGCCCACCAAGCAACCTTGATCCACTGCAGTTCGCCAACCGCCACCACAGATACACGGCTGATGCCATCTCCCTGGCCCTACACTCATCTCTGGAACACCTGGATCAGAAGGACTCCTATTCATAGACTACAGCTCTGCTTTCACCACCATTATCCCAACCAAGCTCATCTCCAAACTTGTGGAACTTGGAGTCAGCACTCCCCTGTGTAAATTAATCCTCGACTTCCTGACCAACAGACCACAATCAGTGAAGATAGGTGACAAATCACCCTCTACGAAAATCTCCAACACTGGTGCCCTGCAAAGATGTGTTCTCAGCCCCTTACTATACTCCTTATACACTCATGAATGTGCACCCATATACCAATCCAGCTCAATTTACAAAATCGCAGACTAGACCACCGTAGGGGATATCACCTGTTATCAAATAATGATAAGACGGAGTACAGGAAGGAGATTGAGAACCTCATAACCTGGTACCAAAACAACAACCACTCTCTCAATGTCAGCAAGACAAAGTAGATAGTGATTGACTTCAGGAAGTGCAACAGTACCCACACACCAGAATACATTGATGGCACCGAAGTAGAGATGGTCAAATGTTTCAAGTTCTTAGAAGTAAATATCATCAGCAATCTGTCCTGGACCAGCCACATCAAAGAAATGGTTAAGAAAGCACACCAATGCCTCTACTTCCTTAAAAGGCTTAGGAGGTTCAACATGTCCCCAAAAACTCTCACCAACATCTTCAACCGCAGTAGATACCATTTTATCAGGTTGCATCACAGCATGCTTTGGGAACAGCTCCATCCAAGATCGAAAGAAATTGCAGAGAGTCGTTGATATAACCCAGACCATCACGCAAACCATCCTCCTTTTCATAGACACCATCTATACCTCATGCTGGCAAAGTCACCAGCATAATCAAGGACCAAGTCTCACCCCGTTTATTCCCTCTTCTCTCCTCTCCCATTAGGCAAAAAGTACAGAAATTTGAGAACGCGCACCTCCAGATTCAGGGGTAGTTTCTTCCCAGCTGTTATTCGGCAACTGAACTGTCCTCCCACCAGCTAGAGTGCGGTACCAATCTACCATGTACCTTATTGGAGACCTTTGAATTAGCTTTACTCAGAATTTATGAGACTTTATCTTGCACTAAATAATATATCCTTCATACTGTGTCTGTACACTGTGGACGGCTTGATTGGAATCATCTATTGTCTTCTCATTGATTGGATAGCACACAACAACAAACTTTCCACTGCACTTTGGTACACTCGACAATAATAATAAACTAAACTAAACTGAAACCGCAGGAATTCGAAACTGTGTAACTTCCTCCATCCCCGACCCAACAATGATGCCAGCAGCCCAGAGCATCTGTAACAAACACTTTATGTGGATTCATGCTTGTGAATGATCCTCTGACTGGGAGACTGGGATCACAGGGCTGTGGGGGTCCTGTGGATGTCAAGAGTCAAGAGTCAAGAGTGTTTTATTGTCATGTGTCCCAGATAGAACAATGACATTCTTACTTGCTGCAGCACAACAGAGTAAACATAGTACACTGTTAACAATATGATAAATGAGAGAGGAAAAAAAAAGTTCAGTGTGTGTATATTTGCGCGCACACGCACGCACGCACGCACGCACGCACGCACGCACGCACACACACACACACACACACACACACACACACACACACACACACACACACTCAAAAGGCAAACAGTAGTGCAATAATAATAATACTACTAATAATAATAGTCTATTGTAGTCCAGAGCCTATTGGAGGTTGTAGTGTTTAATAGCTTGATGGCTGAAGGGAAGAAGCTGTTCCTGAACCTGGACGTTACAGTTTTCAGGCTCCTGTACCTTCTTCCCGATGGCAGGGGTGAAATGAGTGTGTGGCCAGGATGGTGTGGGTCTCTGGTGATGCTGGCTGCCTTTTTGAGGCATCGCCTCCGATAAATCCCTTTGATGGTGGGGAGGTCAGAGCCGGTGATGGATTGGACAGTGTTCACAACTTTTTGCAGTCTTTTCTGCTCCTGGAAGTTCAAGTTGCTGAACCAGGCCGTGATGCAACCAGTCAATGTGCTCTCTACTGTACACCTATAGAATCCTCTTTAACATACCGAATCTCCGTAATCTTCTCAGGAAGTAGAGGCGTTGTCATTATTTCTAAGTGTCCATACAAGACGTCAAGCTGAATCGGAAGTGTCATCCCTTTTTATTTCACCCAGTTTCACTTTATAGTAGGTGATAGCATGCAAATCCTGTCGTAAGATACTGTTAAAATACTAATGGCTTGGAGTGCAGATCTGCATATAGGCTCCTTATATGGACATAGTTTACAATGCTGTTTTTTAATCTTTTTGACCTTGATGGAATATGTGAATCTAAATCAAGAATCTCTTTTCAATAAAGTCGTTGATGATCTAAAGTTTTGTTGACAGGATATGGTGAAAAAAGGCACATGAATCTCTACACGTTAGGAGTTAGTGTCAAATTCTCAGATTACATTTGCTGAATTGTGCACTGCCAGCGATCTGCTAGGGCTTGTAATATCTATCCTGAGAAATGACGCTCCTGCCTCAGGGTGCTGCAAGCTCAAGAAAACTATATTGCACTAAAGCTGAGACTTTGCCTTTGTGATAGCAAAAGATGCTGAGTTACACATTTCACACTTCATCTTTGACTGAATATGTCATAGCAGATCAGAAAACTGTCTTATTTCCCGTGACAAAACACTTTTTGGGCTTGGATGCTAATAAATGGTGAAATAGAGGAAATTTGATGTGTCAAATCAAAAATTCAGAGGGTCATCAATCTGATCTTCTTCAAGTGATTGAAAAAGAGTTCTGTTATGTATAAACCTCATCTGATTTTCCTCTGTTTGCCAACCAGTTGGTTTTATCCATGCACAGTAGAGAAACATTTCTCAGATTTGAATATAACTATAGGAAATAATATGTGGTGTGTCAGCTTTGATGCAATGAGACTTTTGCTAAGTATTTTTTTATCTAAGTTCACTGCTGACTGATTATGTGGAGGAAATCTATATAGGATATATTAGAGCATCTAAAAAATACAAAGGAGAACAAAGCTCTAAGGTGGTTTCCATCAACAATATCTCAGCCATTATTTCTTCATAGACAGCCCTATGGAGGCTGAGGTGCTGACCTTGTAGAAGTATATGAAAGCATGAGGGGATGGTTAAAATGAGTAGCCACAGATATTTCCCCAGGGAAGGGGAGAGGAGACATAGAGTGAGAGGGAAGAGATTTAAAAGGCACCTGAGGAGCAACTTGTTCAGAAGATGGTGTGTATATGGAAGTGGTTGTGGTTGAGGCATGTCCAACAGCAACATCTAAAATACATTTGGACAGGTACATGGATGTGAAAGGTTAGAAGGGATATAAGCCAGGTGCGTCCGAGAGGCACAAGTTAAGTAACTTGGTCAGCATGGTTGGGATGGACCAAAGGGCCTGTTTCTGTGCAGTTTGTTCTATGACTCTACCTCTGCTTTCAAAGGCTTGGTAAGCCTGGGTCTATCCTCATGCCCAGAGTGTCTTCAGAAATCCAGGATATATCATACCTAATCCTCTGGCATTTTTGTTTTTTGTGTTGTCGTGTGATTTCTTCCACATGATAAAAGTATTAAATGAGCCACTGCCCAATATGCATTTTGATAATCAGGTCTGTTAGTGTATTAGTGCTGATCTCCAGAACATCTACAAGTATTCTTTTCCCATTAATTTGCCAGCTTTTTAAAAGTCACTTCTTAATATTTGCCTTTAATTGACCTTTAGAGAAAAGTAAAGCTTTGTGGAACAACCTAAATAGTTGATCAACTATGCCTCCGAGGTGGATTCTGAGAGCAGCTTGTACTGGAGCCTACCAGGGAGAAGACAATTCTGGATTTAGTGTTGTGTAAATGAACTGGATTTGATAAGGGAACTCAAGGTAAAGGAACCATTAGGAGGTAGTGATCATAATATGATCAATTTTAATCTGCAATTGGAGAGGGAGAGGTAAAATCGGAAGTGCCAGTATTGCAGTTCAAGTATTGAACAAAGGGGACATGGAGGCATGAGGGAGGAGCTGGCCAACGTTGACTGGAAAGGGACCCTAGCAGGGATAATGGTGGAACAACAATGGGAGGTATTTCTGGTAATAATCCAGAAGATGCAGGGTCATTTCATTCCAAAGGAGAAGAAAGATTCTAAGGGGAGTAAGAGGCAACCGTGGCTGACAAGGGAAGTCAAGGACAGTATGAAAATAAAAGAGAAATAAAATATAACATTGCAAAGATGAGCGGGAAGCCAGAGGATTAGAAAACTTTTAAAGATCAACAGTAGGTAACTAAAAAGGCAATACGGGGAGAAAAGATGAAGTACGAAGGTAAGCTAGCCAAGAATATAAAGGCGGATAGTAAAAGCTTATTTAGGTTTGTGAAGAGGAAACAAATTGTTATGACAATAGTGGGTGCCTTGAAGGCAGAAACAGGTGAATTTATTATGAGGAACAAGGAAATGGCAGACAAGTTGAACATGTACTTTGGATCTGTCTTCACTAAGGAAGACACAAACAATCTCCAAGGTACTAGAGAACAGAGGACCTAGGGTGATGGAGGAACTGAAGGAAATTCACATTAGTCAGGAAATGGTGTTGGGTAGACTGATAGGACTGAAGGCTGATAAATCCCCAGGGCCTGATGGTCTGCATCCCAGGGTACTCAAGGAGGTGGCTCCAGAAATCGTGGACGCATTGCTGATCATTTTCCAATTGGAGGAATTGTTAATGTTATCCCACTTTTCAAGAAAGGAGCAGGAGAGAAAGCAGGGATTTATAGACCAGTTAGCCTGACATCAATGAGGGGTAAGATGCTGGAGTCGATTATTAAATTGGGATAGTGGTAACAGGATCGGTCCAAGTCAGTATGGATTTTCGAAGGGGAAATCATGCTTGACAATTCTTCTGGAATTTTTTGAGGATGTAACAAGTAAAATGGACAAGGGAGAGCCAGTGGATGTAGTGGACCTGGACTTTCAGAAAGCCCTTCATAAGGTCCCACACAGGAGATTAGCGGGCAAAATTAGAGCACATAGTATTGGAGGTAGGGTATTGACATGGATAGAAAATTGGTTGGCAGACAGGAAACAAAGAGTAGGGATTAATGGGTCCCTTTCAGAATGGCAGGCAGTGACTAGTGGGTTACCGCAAGGCTTGGTGCTGGGACTGCAGCTATTTACCAGATACATTAATGATTTAGATGAAGGAATTAAAAGTAACATTAGCAAATTGGCAGATGACACAAAGCTGGGTGGCAGTGTGAACTGTGAAGAGGATGCTATGAGAATGCAAGGTAACTTGGACAGGTTGGGTGAGTGGGTATATGCATGGCAGATGCAGTTTAATGTGGATAAATGTGAGGTTATCCACTTTGATGGCAAGAACGGAAAGGCAGATTATCTGAATGGTGTTAGGTTAGGAAAAGCGGAAGTACAATAAGATCTGGGTGTCCTTGTACATCAGTCTATGAAAGTAAGCATGCAAAGAGTAGGAGTAAACGGGTCCTTTTCAGAATGGCAGGCAGTGACTAGTGGGGTACCGCAAGGCTCAGTGCTGGGACCCCAGCTATTTACAATATATTAATGATTTGGATGAGGGAATTGAATGCAACATCTCCAAGTTTGCGGATGACACGAAGCTGGGGGGCAGTGTTAGCTGTGAGGAGGATGCTAGGAGGCTGCAAGGTGACTTGGATAGGCTGGGTGAGTGGGCAAATGCATGGCAGATGCAGTATAATGTGGATAAATGTGAGGTTATCCACTTTGGTGGCAAAAACAGGAAAGTAGACTATTATCTAAATGGTGGCCGATTAGGAAAAGGGGAGATGCAACGAGACCTGGGTGTCATGGTACACCAGTCATTGAAAGTAGGCATGCAGGTGCAGCAGGCAGTGAAGAAAGCGAATGGTATGTTAGCATTCATAGCAAAAGGATTTGAGTATAGGAGCAGGGAGGTTCTACTGCAGTTGTACAGGGTCTTGGTGAGACCACACCTGGAGTATTGCGTACAGTTTTGGTCTCCAAATCTGAGGAAATACATTCTTGCCATAGAGGGAGTACAGAGAAGGTTCACCAGATTGATTCCTGGGATGTCAGGACTTTCATATGAAGAAAGACTGGATAGACTCGGCTTGTACTCGCTAGAATTTAGAAGATTGAGGGGGGATCTTATAGAAACTTACAAAATTCTTAAGGGGTTGGACAGGCTAGATGCAGGAAGATTGTTCCCGATGTTGGGGAAGTCCAGGACAAGGGGGCACAGTTTAAGGATTAAGGGGAAATCCTTTAGGACCGAGATGAGAAAAACATTTTTCACAGAGAGAGTGGTGAATCTCTGGAACTCTCTGCCACAGAAGGTAGTTGAGGCCAGTTCATTTGCTATATTTAAGAGGGAGTTGGATGTGGCCCTTGTGGCTAAAGGGATCAGGGGGTATGGAGAGAAGGCAGGTACAGGATACTGAGTTGGATGATCAGCCATGATCATATTGAATGGCGGTGCAGGCTCGAAGGGCCGAATGGCCTACTCCTGCACCTATTTTCTATGTTTCTATGGTACAGCAGGCAGTGAAGAAAGCTAATGGCATGTTGGCCTTCATAACAAGAGGAGTTGAGTACAAGAGCAAAGAGGTCCTTCTGCAGTTGTACAGGGGCCCTGGTGAGACCACACATGGAGTATTTTGTGCAGTTTTGGTCTCCTAATTTGAGGAAGGGCATTCTTCCTATTGAGGGAGGTTAACTCCCGGGATGGCGGGACTGTCATATGATGAAAGAATGGAGCAACTGGGCTTGTATTCAGTGGAATTTAGAAGGATGAGAGGGAATCTTATGGAAACATATACAATTATTAAGGGATTGGACACGCTAGATGCAGGAGACATGTTCCCGATGTTGGGGGAGTCCAGAACCAGGGGCCACAGTTTAAGAATCAGGGGCAGGCCATTTAGAACTGAGATGAGGACAAACTTTTTCACACAGAGAGTTCTGAATTTGTGGAATTCTCTGCCACAGAAGGTAGTGGAGGCCGATTCACTGGATGCATTTAAAAGAGAGTTAGATAGAACACAGAGCTCTTAGGGCTAGCAGAATCAAAAGATATGGGGGGTAGGCAGGAACGGGGTACTGATTGTGGATGATCAGCCATGACCAAATAGATTGCTGGCTCGAAGGTCCGAATGGCCTACCCCTGCACCTATTGTCTATGTATCTATGTATCCAACCTAACAAGACAGAAATCAAATATTTGCTTTCACCACAGACTTTATGCTGCATTTGTGAGTTAGAGGTTTGTGTATTATTTAACTAAGTGACACATTCTATGGTTTTCTTTCTGTTTAATTTTACTGCTTAATGAGCTCAAAGTTGGGGTTTTCTGGCCTAAGAAGCACATTGTACTGGTGTGCAATAAAAAAATGGGAGATGCAAATATTGGAAGTTTTCACTAAGCACTGGAGAACATGATAAACACCTAGTCAATCAGCGAGCAGGTGTAAAGGGACAAGACAGATTATGGCATTTTGTATGAACTGCCTTCATTAGAATGAAAAACTGAGATTAAAGGCAACATTTTAGTAAGATTGGAAAAATAGCAGAGGTGGTTTAGAGCTACTGATTATACAAAGTGTTGAATAAAAGTGTTAAATGGTCTGCAAATTGCTGAATGGAATACAGTTTGGTTTTATAAAAGGTCCTCAGGGAAAACATGTAGACATATAAGAAAAAGAGAGAAAATGAAAATAATAGGAGTGGGAGGCAAAAATGTGGGATTCATGACTCGAAAATGTCAGATATGAAGCCGAACCAGGATGTGCAGAGAAAATAAAGTGGATCCACTAATCATGAGAAGTAAAAAAAATCCAACCATGAACAGATTGCTGCTTGCATGGTGCTCAAATGTCAAGCTTATCTCTACCAGTTTTACTTCACTAGTTGTGTAGGAAGGAACTGCACAGGGAACTGCAGATGCTGGTTATACATTGAAGATAGACGCAAAATGCTGGAATAATGCAGCGGGACAGGCATCATGTCTGGAGAGGGGTGGGTGACGTTTTGGATCAAGACCCTTCTTCAGACTGAAGAAAGGTCTCGACCCGAAACATCACCCATTTCTTCTCCAGAGATGCTGCCTGTCCCACTGAGTTACTGTGGCATTTAGTGCACTAGTTGACTGTTCTCATCTCCCCATTTTGCATTCATTGCTATGAAGAAAACAATAGAGAGGTGCATAACAATGAAGGACTGATAGAAAGATTGCAGAATGTTAGTCAGGCATAGGAAATGTTGAGTGCTTCAACAGATAGCTCCTGGAAATCTGCCTACCTGCCTGCTGCTCATTTCTATGAATATAATAACTAGGCTCTTGCTTGGCTGGACACATCAGAAGCTAGTTCCTTTTATTGAGCCTATGTTTTTTCAAATGCGTAGGAAGGAACTGTAAATGCTGGTTTATAGTCTGGTTAGCCGTCTGAAGAAGGATTCCGACCCGAAACGTCATCTATTTCTTTATTCCAGAGATGCTGCCTGACCCGTTGAATTACTCCAACATTTTGTGTCTATCTTATTTCAAATGAGGTTGCATTTCACAGTAGAGGAGCATTGTAGTTGGTGCAGATGTTGGCTATAATCTGAAAAGAAAAACATGTTTTTGCACACTTCACTCGAGTGCCTGCTGGACTGGGTGTATCTGTGTAAAGGGACCTTGGCTTGATGGCTTTGTGGTTAAGTTTGTGGGTGATACGAAGGGGCAGGTGGAGGGGCAGGTAATGTCGAGGAAGCAGGGACTCTGCAGAAGAACCTGGACAGGTTGTAAGAGTAGGCAAAGAAGTGGCAGATGGAATATAGCATCACAAAGGGTACGGTGATGCACTTTGATAGAAGGAATAAAGGCGCAGTCTATTTTCTAAATGGAGAAATGATTCGAAAATCGGAAGTACAAAGGGAATTTCGAGTGCTGGTGCAGGATTTCCAAAAGGTTAATTTGCAATTTGAGTTGGTAGTAAGGAAGGCAAATGCAATTTTAACGTCCATTACGAATAGACTGGAATATAGACACAAGGATGTAATGCTGAGGCTTTATAAGGTGCTGGTCAAGTCACATTTGGAATATTGTGAGCAGTTTTGAGCGCCATAGGTTGTGCTGGCATTGGAGAGGGTCCAGAGGAGGTTTATGAGAATGATCCTGAGTATGATTGGGTATGAGGTGAGTTTGAAGGCACTGGGCCTGTGCTCGCTGGAGTTTAGGATGAAGGGGGCCTCATTGAAACCTACCGGATAATGAAAGGTCTGGATAGAGTGGATGTGGAGAGGATGTTTCCAGTAGTGGGAGAGTCAAGGACCAGAGGGCACACCCTAAGAATAAAAGGGCGTACCTTTAGAATGGAGATTAGGAGGAATTTCTTTGGCCAGAGGGTTGTGAATCTGTGGAATTCATTGCCACGAACAGCAGTGCAGGCCAAGTCATTGGGCATTTTTAAAACGGAGATTGATAGGTTCTTGATTGGTAAGGGTGACAAAGGTTATGGGGAGAAGGCAGGAGAATGGTGAAGGAAAAATAAATCAGCCATAATCAAATGGCCTTATAGTCATGATCTCTGGACTTATTCTCATAAGACAGACAAAACAGATTTTTAAATGTGGGTTTTTAATGACACAGATGGAGGCCCTTTGGCCCATTGGACCAATGCTGCCTCCTAGGCCTGGACCTGATGGAATAATCCCCGGTCCCATTCCCACTGTCCTCATTTCCCTAATCCCCTGCAATTTCTTTGCTCTCTTGCACGCCCCTTTATGATTCTTTTTCTTGCAATTGACCAAAACAAAGGAGTAATTTACTGCAACAATTAACCCACAAATACATCTCTGGGACATGGGAGGAAACCAGAGCACTTGGAGCAAATTGAAGCAGTTGCGGAGAGAATGCACAAACTCAGCACCAGCAGAGTCCGAGGTCAGGATTTAACCCATAACCCTGGAGTTGAGGCAATGGCACTAATCGCTCTGTCATCATGCCTATATGTTGTTACCAAAGTCGGACCTTCGATGCTGTGTTGGAGGAGATCTGCTGATCTCTATAAGTGATCATGCTCTATGAATGCATCTTCATTTGTTCTAACCTACCACTGCACAACCAGCACTGTTGAATTCATCATACACCAAATACCACCACTTCCCCCCCCCCCCCCATCTTACACTATGTTATCATTTGTTCATAACAATAGTGTCACCCAACAGTATGTTGGATCAGAGGTCATCATCATCGGCGGTCACTCGAAATGAGTATGACTGTCCTCTCATGAAGGACGCCTGTGCATGACTTTGTTTAACGTGGGGAGACTGGTGCACAGACAGCCACCACATGGTCCTCGACAGATCTGGGTCAGAATCCAGTGGCATGGAGTCCAAGACGACCGGAGACTCTTCATCCGCTTTCCCAGCCGTTGTGACGCTCCACTAAAGTCAGCTATCATCCTCCGCCTGTTCCACCGTTGAGGTCTTGGTTGGATTGCACTTTGTCAGAGACCTCCCCCTCGACCTTACTCACCCTACCAGGAGCATAGCTCCAGACGGCATCGCTCTCAGGATCTTAGGACCACACAAGCTTCTCCACCACAACAAGGTGACAATCCACAGAGAATTAGCCTCAGAATTAAAGGGCGCTCTTTTAGAAAGGAGGTGAGGAGGAACTTCTTTAGTCAGAGGGTAGTAAATCTGTGAAATTCATTGGCACAGAGGGCTGTGGAGGCCGTCAGTGCATATATTTTTAAGGCAGAGATGGACAAGTTCTTGATTAGAACGGGTGTCAAGGGATATGGAGAGAAGGCAGGAAAATGGGATTAGGAGGCAGAGATCAGTCATGATTGAAAGGAGGAGTCGATTTGATGGGCCGAATGGCCTAATTCTACTCCTATAACTTGTGAACTTGTGAATGTTGGCCACTAGTCTCGTGCTGCACATCTAACGACGTCTCTAGCCAGGCTTTCCCATAATGATTACAGCACTAGTATGCTCTGTATTGGGCTTAGCAGAAGAATGGACCTACTGTTTGTTCACTTATCTGGCAAAAGAAACTGAGGCATCATTACTGGTGCAGTCCAGGAGATATCAGCCTGCCAGATGGGCCATTGATTTTAGATAGCCTAGAGAAGCCCCAAAAGAAAGAGGATTACACTTTGAAGACAGCAGGCTGGCAGAGCCTTTTCTGTATTCAAAGTTGGCGGTAGATGTACTTGCAGCAAATTGGAAAAAAAACTGAAACTGACTCCCCGTCTCGCCACATCCTCATTGCCACATCTATGAAACTCCATACCATTGAGACAATGCAGCCCATGAGTGGCATCCCATTGATTCCGAACATTAATTTCTCCCACTATTGTTGTCTTGTGGCTTCAGTGTGAGGCGTAAAAAAAAATGCAATCCAGTTACTTACCTAGTTTCCTCTGACTGCATCTCCAAAATGGTGACCTCCACTACCTAATGGATAAGGGCAACAGATGTATGGAAGCAGCATACCTGCAGATGCATCTCCAAGTTGCATATCATGCTGATTTGGAATTACACTAGCATTGTCACTGCAACAATAGCATTGTGAGAATACTTTCACCAGAAGGATTGCAGCTGTTTAAGAAGGTGGCTTAACATGTCTTCTCGATTAGGGAACGTGCATTTTGAAGTGGTTTCAGTCCCAGAATATTCTATTCTGATGATGCCCATATCCTGAAAAATGAATACATGAAAATAATGTTTAAGCAGCATACCATGAAGACACAATGTGAAGGAAGGAACTGCAGATGATGGTTTACACTGAAGATAGACATAAAATGCTGGATTAACTCAGCGGGTCAGGTAGCATCTCTGCATAAAAGGAATAGGTGATGTTTTGGATCAAGACTCTTCTTCAGATGGGGATTCCCTTCTTCTATCATAGTTAATTAAAAAGGAGTCTGAAGAAGGATCTCATATAACCATATAACAATTACAGCACGGAAACAGGCCATCTCGGCCCTTCTAGTCCGTGCCGAACACTTACTCTCACCTAGTCCCTCATCTCGACCTGAAACGTCACCCATTCCTTCTATCCAGGGAGTTACTCCAGCATTTTGTGTCTATCTTACCATAAAGACACAGACAGCAACATAGTGAGAACAGTGCCTTTCTCACTATGTTGCTGTCTGTGTCTTTATAGTGTGAATTGCTGCTAACTAACTTTTTTCTGGTCCTGTTTTATTTTGTCATGCAAAAGGATGGTGAAAGTATGTGGTGGAGGGGGGACTTATACAAGCATTCTGAATGCAAAAACAAAATGACATGCTGAAACGTGACCTAGTATTAACACCTGCTTTATGTACTTTTTAAAGTATTCTTGATCTTTACAAGCAAGGACCCTGCTTATGTACAGAGTAAACCTAACTCAAAATCTGTGCACTACAGTTTATTCCTTCATCTCCATAGCAATTTAATTATGCATTAAGCTTGTAACCCCTGTTACTCTGGTTAACATTGCATAATAATTGCTGACAATGTGGTTGTATTGATTTTTATGGTAGGTGGGTATATTGATAACAAGGCCAGAATTTATTGCCAATTGATAATTTCCCTCGAGAAGATGGCAGTGAGCTTCCAACTTAATGTGCTACAATTAATATTTAAAAATATCCAAAGTTATTTTATGTTAGCAAAGAGCAAGGGGAAAACTAAGAAAAGAATGGAGCCTATTCAAGACGAAAAAAGAACCTATGTGTGTTAATAGAGGATATGTCTAAACATCTTCAAATAGAGGAAGCAATCACAATTTTATAATTGAGTTCAAAAGTTTGAATGAATATAACAATAGACCTGAGGGGCAATGTCAATAGTCAATTGTCAATAATGTTTTATTTGTCACATATACAACTGTATAGTGAAATTCTTTTTGCATATATTACACATGTGGGCACCGCCATTTTGGGTGCCATTATCCAAAGTCCAATCGGCCCATCTGGCCATGTTTGTGTCCCGGGGACACATTCTGCAGCTGATCTGAAGGCGCTGAAGGCGTCACCCTGGTTCACCCTCCCTCCATCCCACGCTCCTCACTTCCATTGTCTCCAGGTCCCTCTCGGTTACGCTGTCCAACGAGCCCAGGTGGGTTCCCAGTCCTGCCAACCGGCGAGCCTTCTTAATCTGAAAAGCCCTCTTAATCTGAAAAAGTGTGGAGTAACGCATTTGGAGGAATGCTACATGGCCGGTGAATAGTCAATACATGGTGGATTGGTGAGTGGTGTGGAAGAACAAAGGACTTTGATAGCATGTCTGAAAGAAAATAATTTTCCTTTATTAAGTAAAACATCCAGAATATGCTAGAAAGGTAAACAACGCCAGCTGGACTACATGTTTAAACTATGTGTACTTCTGGTCACCAGATTACAGGTATTATTGCACTGGAGAAGATGAGGAAATGATTTACAAGGATATTGTCGAGACTGGGAAATTATAGCTGTGAAGAAAGATTGAATAGGCTGCAGTTGTTTGAAAATGTTTTTTTTTTAAACTGCAGGTTTTGGAAACCTAAAATACAAAGAGAAAAATATGGAAATATTCAGCAGGTCTGGTCATATCTGTCAGAAGAGCAAAAGAACTGGGGAATGTCCAAATGAACTGCTTACATCGCAGGGAAGAAGGGGAAGGGGTTGCCAATGTTTGGGTTCAACCATTTGGCCATGAAGATTCAAAGGTTTCAAAGGTCTTTTATTGTCACGTGTACCAATTAAGGTACAGTGATATGCAAATTACCATACAGCCATACGAGAAAAAAAAAAGCACCAAGACACGCAACTACGTAAAAGATAACATAAACACCCACCACAGCGGATTCCCCACGTTCCTCACTGTGATGGAAGGCAATAAAGTCCAATCTTCTTCCTCTTTATAATCCCGCGGTCCGGGCAGACGAACCATCGGCAGTTGAGGCGATCGAAGCTCCCGCAGCCGATGGTTGAAGCTCCCGTGCCGGGGCGATTGAAACTCCCGTGTCGTGGTGGTCGAAGCTCCCGCGGCTTGGAGTTCTCCGAAATCGATCTCTAACCAGAGACCACGAGCTCCGCGATGTTAAAGTCTGTAGGCACCCACGATTGGAGCTCCGAGGTCGATTCCTGGCAAAGGGATTGCGGGCTCCATGATGGTAAGTCTGCAAGCTCCCGCCGATGGAGCTCCCTTTCGGTCTCCACCAAAGGCCGCCAACTCCTCGATGTTAGGCCACAGTGCGGACGGAGATACGATATGGAAAAAAATTGCATCTCTCTCTCGAGGTAAGATATAGGAAAACATTTCCCCCAACTCCCCCACTCCCCACCCCCCACATAAAACAAGCTAAAACAACACTAAAAACATACATTTAACACATACTATTTAAACACAAAGAAGGAAAGGGCAGGCAGACGGTTTGCAAGGCAGCCATTGGTAGCGCCACCATAAGATAGAAACAAGGTTATCTGGTCAATGAATGAATGAGAGCAGTTAGAGAGAGAGAGCATGAATAGAATAATATAGATCAAAGTATGTTGCAGCTGTGAAATACAGGAATTGTTTATGTTGAAGTACAGGAGGTTGAGTGATGACAATATTGAAGTACACTATATATATTTTTTTAAATAATATTTTTATTAGAAGCATATACATATCACAGTCAAAACACATTTTGTTTATCAATTACATATTGTTAGTAGATGGGATTCCAGCTATCAAAATAGCTGGGGTCCTCATTTATTAATTGCATATCAATACTGCTTCTATTTGTTTATTTTTTTTTATAGATAGGAAGAAAGGAAAAAAAAAAGACGATAAAAAAGAATAGAGTAAATTACCAATAATACAACTTTGGAGATAGGTCCGTAGATTATAAAGCATAACTATTCATCTAATTCTGGGTTCAAGCTTCAGTCAGGCTTCCGTGCCGGACCAATTTACCCTTTCAAAAAATCAATAAATGAAGACCATATTCTAGCAAATAATTCTTGTTTGTCAATTACACAAGTACACTATATTTTGTAGGTGGATATGGCTATTTGCCTTCACTGATAGATCAAATCAAGTGGACAAATAATTGGTAGAAGGCTTGGAAGGGAGATGACAGAAAATATTTCTTACCCAGAAGGTGAACGAGGTTTGGTTCACTCTTTGAAAGGTTGATGAAGGGCCTACCATAGGTCTGCTGCCCTTTGCTTGTATATGATAGGGATCGCAGCATTGCAGAGTGCTGCTGGAGGAGCCTCTATGAAGAACGGCTGCACTTTTTATAGATGGCACATGCTACAATTCTGATGCACTGAAGGTGAAGGGAATACATATTTAGGATGATGGATGGGATGCCAGTCTTATAGCTATGGTTAGCATACATCAATTGTCTTTCTTTTTTTATTTCCATTTCATAACTTGGCAAACTTGAGTAGTTGACTTGAAGGGCAGTTTTGCAGCTGCCTGCACTGACTGTTTTTGAAAGGACACACTTTTTTTTTGCTGTAAATGCCTGGCAAGCCTATGTGAGAAGGGAGAGGAGTGAATGGTAATGTACCATATAATGGCATGCACTGTGATCACACTGTCTTTCTGTAAAAATCTGTGCTCCTTTAAACAGATTTTAATGTATGTTACAGTACTATTTTTAATGTGATGCTTTCCGTAAAAACTGGTGGTTTGGAGCGAAAGCCAAATGGAGTGCTGCAAAGTACCTGTAATGTTAGAACAATGTTGATCTGCTCTCCTCCACCCACTCCTAAATTAGCATTTAATTTAGCAAATTAAATACATTTCGTGGAATAACTTGCTGTCGTCTTCTGGATTCCCATGTGGTTCTTAATGATGCAGCCAATTACACATGGCTCAGTCCCAGCATGATGGCCTACCTTAATAGATGCAGGCTTCCTCTGCAGATGTAGCATAAAACATTCAAATGAAGGAAGAGAGATGTTGGATTAAGGACTTGATGGTCATCACAGTATTTTCAGGTTTGGCAAAATCAGTTTTTTTACAATTTCAGCAGATTGGCTTACTTTTTGGCATCTATTTTGACTTTTATCTGCATGAATTTTCACTCTTCAAACCGAAGATACAAAGACATAAGGAAATGGGAGGGAGGAATTCAGAAAAGCTACTCTCCCTGGGAAAGTGTACAAAGTGGAGCTGTGGACTGATAAATATCTTGGTCCTGACAAACTAAATCCTAGAGTATTAGATAAGTGGCTAGTGGGATAGTTAATGCAATAGATATTTTTTTTTAATACCTCAATTTGGCGATGATTCCGTTAGGTCTTGAAATAACAGCCTCTTTATTGAAAAATTAGGGGGACAGAAAGCAGGAAAGTACAGACCAGTTAGCTTAATGAAAAGTGTGAGAACCTATTGTTAAACACAATATAGCAAGGGACTAACAAAAACTCAAAGCTTTCTGACAAAGTCAACATAGTTTTGTGAAAGGCAAATTGTCTTTGATTAATTTAATGGATAGTAATGGAGGTTTTAGAAGATAAGCTATTCATAAAGCGGAACTGGTGGATATATTCAAATCAAATTTTAAGAAGGCATATGATAAGATGCCATGTCAAAGATTAGTACAGCAAATAGGAACATTGTATTGGAGGTAGCTTCTTTGTATGAATAGAAGATAGACTGGCTAAGAAAAGACAGGATCAATTTTGTAAATGCACATTTTTGCATGAAAATATCAAAGGTATGGCTACAGGTTTATTTGATGGCATGAAGATAGACACAAAATGCTGGAGTGACTCCGGGACAGGCAGCATCTCTGGAGAGAAAGAATGGGTGACATTTTGGGTCTTCTTCTTCACTCTTATTTGATGACATAGTAGGTAGGAGAGGTCCGTTGTGAAGATAACATAAGGAGACTACAAAGGGATACAGATAGAGATAAGTGGGATAAGATATGGCGAATGGAGAATAATTTGGAAAATGTGAAATTATCCATTTTGGCAGGCAGACAGAGAAAGATACATTTTGGCAGGCAGACAGACAGATACTGAAATCTTGCAGAGATCCAGAGGGAAAACAGAGGTGTTTTGGTGCATGATATACAGGTTAGAATGTAGGTAGCAATGATGAAAACTAATGAAAAGTTGTTGTTTATTTAAGGAAATCTGTTTAAGTTTGTTGAAGAGGTAACCAAGAGGATTCATGAGGGCAAGATGTCTATAGGGACTTAAACAAGGTCTTTGCCAAGGTTCCACAAGACAGGCTGCTCTGGAAAGTTAGATCACAGGGGAGCCAGGAAGAGCTTGTTATTTGTAGACAAAATTGTCTGGATGGTAAGAATTGATGTTTGTTATTTCTTTAAACAATGTGGTTGTTAAGGCAAGATTTGCAGGTAACACTAAAATAGGTGTTTGTAGACGGTGTAAACAGTGAAGAAGTTTATCAAAAATTATAGTCGGATTTTGGATGGAGGAGTTAGCAAATGGCATTCGATTTAGAAAATTGCAAGGAATTGCATTTTGGGAAGTCAAACTATGATAGGACTTTCACAGTAAGCAGTTGGGCCTCTGGGAATATTGTAGAACAGAGGGACTTAAGGGCCTGTCCCACTGAGGCGATTTTTTAGGAGAATGCCGGTGACTATCATAGTCGTAGCAGGTCGCTGAAAAAAATGGCAACTGGACCCCCCCTACGATAATGTCTACAACAAGCTACAACAACCGACCACCTAGTCGACATCAAGCTAGGGCAAGCTACCGACAAGCGATGACCCATTAGGACGTCCACCTACTACCACACCTACAACAACCTACGACCACACAGGCGACAACCTACGACAACCAAAGTCAACTTACGTCCACCCGTGACAAGCTACGACCCTATCGGTGACAACTGAAGACAATTCAGTCGCCGGTTGACGTACGTAGTCGCCAATGGAATTCACCGAAGTAGGCACCGGCGACAACCTACGTCATCTGGTGACAACCTACGACCGGAGAAGTGAAGCCACGCTAATTGGCGTCAACCCACTGTCGCCGAAATTTTTTGAACATGTTGAAAATCCAGCAGCGACCAGAAAGATGCTACGACTATTTGGGCGACTGAGGAGACTACTCACGACCATAGATGTGACACCCCAGCGACCATGTGGTGACAACCTAGTCACCTGTAGTCGCCTAAAAAATAGTCTCAGTGGGACAGGCCCTTTAAGAGCACAAGTACACAGTTACCTGAAAGTGGTATCACTGATGGACAGGATGGTGAAGAAGGCATTTGGCATGCTACCCTTCATCATTCAGAGCATCAAGTACAGGAAATGCAACATATTTTGTTGATGAGGTGGCACTTGTAGTACTGTGTACAGTTTTTGTTACCCTGCTTTGGGAAAGACATTCATCTGCAAAGAATGCAAAGAAGATTAACGAGAATGTTGCTCAGATTCAAGGGCCTAAGTTAAAGGGAGATGTTGGGCAGGCGAGGACTATATTACTTGGAGCATGGGGGATTGAGGTGTATAAAATCATGAGAGGGCAATAAGTAAATCATAAGGTGAATGTAGTCAATCTTTTC
Organism: Malacoraja senta; assembly: GCA_038087875.1. Taxonomy (NCBI): domain Eukaryota; kingdom Metazoa; phylum Chordata; class Chondrichthyes; order Rajiformes; family Rajidae; genus Malacoraja; species Malacoraja senta. The sequence continues at coordinate 48,423,448 of CM075981.1, forward strand.
CCAGGAAAGGAGAATAAAAAAACAAGAGAGCATAGGTTTAAGTTAAGATATAAAAGGGACTAGAGGGAAGGTGGGATGTATATGCAATGAACTACCAGAGGAAATGAGGCAGGTACATGTGTAGGAGAGGTTTAGAGGCATACAGGCAGGCAAATGGCAGTAGCTCAGATGGGCATCTTGTTTAGCATGGATGAGTTGTGCCGATGGGCCTGTTTTCATGCTGTATTACTCTATGCCTCCGACAAATAGAATAGAAGATTTGCTTCATTTAGAGGGGCATTGGTGAGATCACATCTGGAATATTGTATACAATATTAATATCCTGATTCAGTGGAATTAGTTCGGAAATGTTTTACCCAGAATGGGGAGATTGTCTTATGAGGGAAGATCACAGAGAAGGATGCAGAAAGACAGTTTCCCCTTGAGAGAGAGTCTAGAACCAGAAAATACTTCATTGAAGACAGATGAAATGGACTATTTTTTATTCAGAGGGTTGTGAGTCATTGGAACTTCTCCAAAGTCTGAGAGAATCAGAATCTTTGAACATTTTTAGACGTAGATAGATAAATGGTAAGCAAAGGGTGAAAGGTTACCGTTGGTAGATCTGAATATGAAGTTAAGGTTACAATCAATGTAGACCTGATATTTTGATATTGAGAGACAGGCATGAAGGAGCAAATGGCCTCATCCTGCTCCTAAATTGTACCATTACAGTGCCCTCCATAATGTTTGTGACAAAGACCCATCATTTATTTATTTGCCTCTGTACTCCACAATTTGAGATTTGTAATAGAAAAATAATCACGTGTGAATAAAGTGCACATTGTCAGATTTTAATAAAAGCCATTTTTATACATTTTGGTTTCACCATGTAAAATTTACAGCAGTGTTTATATATAGTCCCCCCATTTCAGGGCACCATAATGTTTGGGACACAGCAATGTCATGTAAATGAAAGTAGTCATGCTTAGTATTTTGTTGCATATCTTTTGCATGCAATGACTGCTTGAAGTCTGCGATTCATGGACATCATCAGTTGCTGGGTGTCTTCTCTGGAGATGCTCTGCCAGGCCTGTATTGCAGCCATCTTTAGCTTATGCTTGTTTTGGGGGCTAGTCCCCATCAGTTTTCTCTTCAGCATATAAAAGGCATGCTCAATTGGGTTCAGATTGGGTGATTGACTTGGCCACTCAAGAATTTACCATTTTTTAGCTTTGAAAAACTATTTTGGTGCTTTAGCAGCATGTTTGGGATCATTGTCTTGCTGTAGAATGAACCGCCAGCCAATGAGTTTTGAGGCATTTGTTTGAACTTGAGCAGATAGGATTTGTCTATACCCTTCAGAATTCATTATGCTACTACCATCAGCAGTTGTATCATCAATGAAGATAAGTGAGCCAGTACCTTCAGCAGCCATACATGCCCAGGCCATAACACCCCCACCACCCTGTTCCACAGATGAGGTGGTATGCTTTGGATCTTGGGCAGTTCCTTCTCTCCTCCATACTTTGCTCTTGCCATCACTCTGATATAAGTTAATCTTCATCTCATCTGTCCACGACCACGCACCAGAACTGTGGTTGCTCTTTTAAGTACTTCTTGGCAAACTGTAACCTGGCCATCCTATTTTTGCAGCTAACCAGTGGTTTGCATCTTGCAGTGTAGCCTCTGTATTTCTGTTCATGAAGTCTTCTGCGGACAGTGGTCATTAACAAATCCACACCTGACTCCTGAAGGGTTTCTGATCTGTCAGACAGGTGTTTAGGGATTTTTTAATATTATGGAGAGAATTCTCTGTCATCAGCTGTGGAGGTCTTCCTTGGCCTGCCAGTCCCTTTGCGGTTAGTAAGCTCACCAGTGCTCTCTTTCTTCTTAATGATGTTCCAAACCATTGATTTTGGTAAGCCTAAGGTTTGGCTGATGTCTCTACCAGTTTTATTATTATTTCTCGGTCTCATAATTGCTTCTTTGACTTTCATTGGCACAACTTTGGTCCTCATGTTGATAAACAGCAATAATAGTTTCCAAAGGTGATGGAAAGACTGAAGGAAAGACTAGGTGCTGAGAGCTCTTGTACCTGCATTAAGGAGGCAATTAAACACATCTGAGCAATTACAAACACCTGTGAAGCCATGTGTCCCAAACATTATGATGCCCTGAAATGGGGGGACTATGTAGAAACACGGCTATAATTTCTACATGGTGAAACCAAAATGTATAAAAATGGCGTTTATTAAAATCTGACAATGTGCACTTTAACCGCATGTGATTTTTTCTATTACAAATGTCAAATTGTGGAGTACAGAGGCAAATAAATAAATGTTGCGTCTTTGTCTCAAACATTATGGAGGGCACTGTATATGTCCTGAATTACATAAAATAAAAATAATGGGGGGAAATAATTTATCAATGATAGCATATCACAATCTAGAATTGATTTTGTAGATGGATAGATTTTTGATTAGTACAGGTGTTTGAGGTTATGGGGGGAAGGCAGAAGAATGGGGTTAGGAGGGATAGATAGCCATGATTGAACGGCGGAGTTGACTTGATGGGCCGAATGGCCTAATTCTACTCCGATTACTTATGACCTTATGATTTATGACCTTATTACTTTGAAGTGCATCTTGGGGCTTGCTGCAAACATTGTGATTGACCTCTGTTCCACAATGCACCTCTAGTGCTGCTGTCATAGTGCAGTCGGTCAAGCAGTGTGTTGAGGCCTTGGTCCGCAAGAATGGTGAAGTGAGAAGTGTAGAGTGGAGATCTGACCGCAACGTTGATCTCTTTGACCTGTTGATGACTTCTTCTCTCTTTATCTTGACCTCCCCAAATGACTCACTCACGCCTCTCCCTCCTGGGCAAAAGTCACTCAATTCCAGTTATTAATTATATAAATATTTTCTTGTCAATCTTTGAGTGTGAGGTGAAATCAATATCTGAATGTTTACTGATAAAAGTACATTCCTACCAAACCACAGCATTTCAAAAGGAAGACTTTCATCGCACAATATTTGAGTCTAAAAATATTACATAATAAGATGCATTGACAATACAACATTGTAAACTTATTTATTTAAAATGTTAAAACCAAATGATTTTTGACATGTGCATTTTCTGCAGCTAAAATTGAATCTAGCTTAGTATTGAGGACTAAATGCCATAGTCCATTGTGTATTTTTTAGGGAAAAAAAGGTTTTCCAGTAATGCAGTGCCTCGAGATAAAATTGTAGTGCCATCATGCCTGATTGTCTTTCAGGCAAGAAAACCACAATCAGAGTGTCAAACTCCACATTATTTTCTTGACGTTGTCTGAAATACAATTTCTCAAAAGCAGCTGCTTACGGAGGTTATCAAGTCCCCTGACAACACTTGCAGCTGCACCAGGCAAAATGTTTTCTGCAAAAGCTGTAATTCTGCATACGTGAATGACCTTCCCAGCAGCACTCAGATACACGGTTTGTTCTTCATGCTAAATGACACCACAGAAATGACCCAGATGAAAATTAGTTACAACATAAAAACAATTTTTATGAACAGAACCTCAGTTTTTGTTTTTTTAAATTCTGGAGTTAAAATGTAGAAGTGGTGGTTTGAAATGAGGTCTTTTTGTTAGATTTTTACTAAAATAGTTAACTGAAAAAGTAAATCAGGTGTCATGGAGTCATAGAGCAGTACAGCATGGGAACAGGCCCTTTGGCTCACCTTGTCCATGCCAATCAAGTTGGCATATTGCCTGCATTTGACCCATAGCAGGCATTTGACCCTAAATCATTCCTATACCATATATCTGTTCAATTGCTTTTTAAAAGTTGTAATTGCATCTGCTTCTATAGTTTCCTCTTTCAACTCATTACAGATGAAGACTACCATCTGAGTGAAAAACATGCCTCTGAAGTCTCTCTTAAATCTCTCCACTCTTACCTTAAGCCTATTTAATTTAGTTTAGAGATACAGCGTGGAAACAGTCCCTTCGGCCCACCAAGTACGCACCGACCAGCGATCCCTGCACACAATAGGGACAAGTTTACATTTTATACCAAGCCAATTAACCTACAGACCTGTACGCCTTTGGAGTGTGGGAGGAAACCGAAGATCTCGGAGAAAACCCACGCAGGTTATAGAAAGAATGTACAAACTCCGTACAGACAAGCACCCATAGACAGGATCGGACCCAGGTCTCTGGTGCTGTAAGGCAGCAACTCTACCGCTACGCCACTGTGCCGCACTATGTCCTCTAGGTTTCTATTCTTCCACCATGGAAAAAAGACTGTGAGCATTCACTTTTCCATGCTCCCCGTAATCTTGTATACCTCAATAAAGTCACCCGTCAGACTCCTACACTTCAAAGAAAAAAGTTCCAGCATTACCTTTCAATAAATTAAAATCAAAACAACTGCAGACACTGGATATCTAAAATATAAAGGAAAAATGACGGATATGCTCAAGAGAGCAGGCTTTGGATGGTGTTTGCCTCATGTCAAGGATGTGCCTGGTTTCATGAGGCTCATCTATTTTATCCCCAGCAATAATCTTTAACAATAAATTGTGTTCACTTTTGAAGTGTCCCATGGGGATTAACATGGAGGGCTGATCCTGACATGCTATGCGACTAATTAGCTCTGCAAATGCTGGGATTTCAATAGTGCATGCACACCACTCAGATGAACTGCAAGGTTTTGTATTCTTAAGTTGCAGCTTGAACTGGGTATTTTAATTGACTAGCTGCTACCTTCCTGATGCAGCAACTCAATCCTAATTTTTGACAAGTTAGGAGCAACATTGCCCTGCAAATGTTTATTTTTCATTCATGGTTGATGTGGAATGTCTGCTTAAGGGATTGAGGAGTATGATGATGGGAGGAGGTTTAGACGTTTGGGAAAGCATACCCATAGATATAGGGGGTTGGTTTTGATTGTATTGTAGGCTTCTGCAGGATTTATTGTACCACTAGACTAAGTGGGACCCGTTGGGTCCCATGTTCACACGGGAGAGCTGGTCCCCCAACGCAATATTCCACCTCTCTTCCAATTCCAATATTGGTGGCCAGTGGGGGGGTGGGGCTTTCTGGAGTGCTAGTATGTGCATTGTGGGCCGAAGGGACTGGTTTCCAGAGGGCTAGTATGTACATTGTGGGTTGAATGGATTCTTGGGCTGGCAGCTCAGTCACAGGGCTGGTGGACTGGCAGCTCAGTCACTCAGGGCTGGTGGGCTGGCAGCTCAGTCACTCAGGCCTGGTGGGCTGGCAGCTCAGTCACTCAGGGCTGGTGGGCTGGCAGCTCAGTCACAGGCCTGGTGGGCTGGCAGCTCAGTCACTCAGACCTGGTGGGCTGGCAGCTCAGTCACTCAGGCCTGGTGGGCTAGCAGCTCAGTCACTCAGGGCTTGTGGGCTGGCAGCTCAGTCACTAAGGGCTGGTGGGCTGGCAGCTCAGTCACTCAGGGCTGGTAGGCTGGCAGTTCACTCATGGCTATTCCTTGAAATTCCATTTCAAGCAGAGTACAGGCCACCAAATTCAATTTCATAGCATTTCAAGCCGCGCGCAGGCCACCAAATTCAATTTCATAGCATTTCAAGCAGAGCACAGGCCACCAAATTCATTTTCATAGCATATCAAGCAGAATGCAGGCCACCAAATTCAATTTCATAGCATTTCAAGCAGAGCGAAGGCCACCAAATTCAATTTCATAGCATTTCGAGCAGAGCGCAGGCCACCAAATTCAATTTGATAGCATTTCAAGCAGAGCACAGGCCACCAAAATCAATTTCATATCATTTCAAGCAGAGGGCAGGCCACCAAATTCAATTTCATAGCATCCCACCAGAGCGCAGGCCACCAAATTCAATTTGATAGCATTTCAAGCAGAGTGCAGGCCACCAAATTGCCAAACAACTCATTGCATTGTCATTAAGGGCTAACAAATCATTTATTGCAAGTACATTGCAGACTCACAGTTCAGTTGATTCACAGCTTAGAATCACAGTTGTGGACTCTCCCTCGCGGTCTTCCAGAGTGACTGACTCACGTCCAGGCATCCGGGGTTTTATAATCCTGCGTGGGCCTCTCCCCCCCCCAGAAGGGGCGTTACCTTAAACGTGGTAATTGACAGGTGAGAGGACCAATCAGCTGATCTCAAGATTTTTTAAACACTCATAACTTTTTTATTTTTCATCAATCGGAAAAATCCTCAGGGCTGCCTCAGCGGAAGAGGCCTGTGAGTAAGCTGGCCAAAAATCATAGCGATATATGGTAGCTTTTTTTCTAAAATCAATATACAGCGCAGACAGGAAGTGGTCAAGATGAGACTTTTAGTTATATAGATATATTATGTTGTTATGGGATTTTTCTCAATGAAAAAGGATTTCTGTCCTTGAAAGAAGGGCCTCGACCCGAAACACCACTCATCCTTTCTATCCAGACATGCTGCCTGTCCCACTGAGTTACTCCTGCATTTTGTGTCTATCAGTCCTTGAATCATCGCTTGTTAATGATTGCAGGAAGAACATTGTCCAAATGTCATGCTTGATTCATCTTTTACGAGCCCAGGTGATTTCAACTGATGGCTTAGTCACAGGCTGGCATCCAGTCAGCAAGGACAAAATCATGATTCCTGATGGGGAAACTGCATACCAAGAGCTATGCTGCCAGAAGAAATATTGTTTAGTGGATTATCAGCATGCTTCAGTAACAATGCCATGACCTGGATTATTTATGAGGCTCAATGAATGTCTAGTTTGTGTTAACAGTGAATAACTATATCTTTTATGTCTTTTATTAATACCATAACTATCAATACATCTCAACGCACTCGTGTGAAGAGAAATTTGCAGTTAAAATCAGAAATAAATAATCATCCATTTTTAAAAACATATAAATGTTTGAAAAGGAAATAATTCTTCTTAACCATGTGTTGTCAATTTGTTGCTTAGATCTGTGACAATTTGTAAAGCACAGCATTTGCATTTTGACATCCTGTGAAATCCTGGATTATGTTGCAGCTCGAATCAACTCAGAGCCAGCTATTGCACATTTCAAGTAATTAAACATTAAATAAACAGCAACTACTTAAAACTCGCGAAAGAACAAAATGAAAAAGTACTGAAAAGCTTGAAATAATTTATGAAATGCAAATTTGTGAAATAAATTGCTCGTTGATGTGGGAGAGCTCAAGTGACCACTTTGGTCATTGGTTGCAGACATGTTATGTCCTAGATTTTGGCAAGAGTGAACAAATGTATTTTATTGGAAATAAAACAGCACTGAGCCTGAGGGGTAGGGTAGGAAAGAGTTCAGGCAAGAACAGAGTGTGAGCCCAATGTTGGGTTGTTTGCAAGTTGGATCAGTGATCAGTTTTGTGGCTGGTGCTGAGGATCGGATAGTGACATTAGATTATCAATAAAGTAAGTGGCCAGCCGTAAGGAGGAAGGTGCTCGGGTATTAGATGTGCCTGGAATGGTTGCATCAGTGTTGGTAATCAGTGGTCAATAAAGCTGTGGGAGGTAATAAACTCATAAGGGATATGAGTAGAATTAGGCCATTTGGCCCTTCAAGTGGACTCCGCCATTCAATCACGGCTGAGTAGATCGCTCCCTCCTAACCCCATTCTCCTGCCTTCTCCCCATAACCTCTGACACCTGGACTAATCAAGGTGTGATAGAGTTAGAGTTTGTGAGTCCTCGTGTGATGGGGGAACAGAGCTTGGCTGAATACATTGGAAGGTCAGAGGGATAGTTGAAGGTCAAATGTGAAATTGGCGGGTGAAATAGGGATTAGGGAGTAGTGCTTGGTCTTGCACAAATTGTCGTGGCCGCAGGAGGTCATGGCCTTGAGGGTTTGGAAATTTAGAACCAGAGCTTATCTGTGAATGTGGATGGACTCAGGACTGCGGGATAGGATAGGGAGGGCGTGAGGGATAGTGGTGGGGGGGGGGGGGGGATGTGGGGGAATGCCAAAGGATATCCTTGCTAAAGTCTGCTGCAGTTCTGTGATGAGCTGGTTGTTTTGGGAGAACCAATAATGTTTGATTCTGGGGTAACCTGCTCTAATTTCCCCTGCAATGCAGCAAAAAAGAGTTGCACAGGGAATAAAATCGTCCTGAATGATGCTGGATGAAATTTCTTAATACTAGCCAGCAAGGCATTTGCTGGTAAGCCCTGAATCGAATGCCTGGACAATCACAAATAGAACCAGAAATGATTGCAATTGCATTGCATTTGAGCTGCCCATTTTAAGTTGCTTAGTGTCAAATAAACAATACTGCACTAATTTCCAGACAAATGCAGTTATAATATTATTGTGGAGAAAGAAGCACAAAAAGATACTTGATTAAACATGTTTGTATTCTTAATAAATAAATTGTAAGATTGCTAAACAGCTTGTATGGTAATCACTTTTATTGATCTCCAAAATTAGTTACTATACGTCCTTTAATTTCACATTTCTTTCCTATCACTTCTATATGTAACACATCAAGCCTGACGATTCTTTATTTTTCTTTGTTTAATATCATGTAAGAAACTTGTTTGAACTTTTTTCGGCTGCACGAAACCAGCAATCCATTTGAAGCCACATCTAAATAATTGAATGGAAGAATTATGGAATTAAAAATATGGGACAACTTTACAAGGAAGGCACTTTTCTGACATTTCAGGAGTTGCAACAGACTTATGGACTTCGAGGAAATGATTTTTTCAAATATCTTCAACTCAGAGATTATGTAAAATCGAATACTCAAAATTTTCGAATTAGAAATTCAGAAATTCTTGACGAATGTTGGAATAAACATCCTAATACAGAAAAATTAATATCTTATATATATAATATTTTATTAGACAGTGACATTCCATCGACGGACTTACACAGACAAACATGGGAAAAATAATTAAATCAAATAATAACGAAAGATACTTGGGAAGAAAGTTTACAACACATACATCAATGTTCATTAAATGCCAGACATTCTTTAATACAATTTAAAGTAATACATAGGTTACATTATTCAAAAACAAAATTACATAAAATCTTTCAACATATCTCACCTATATGTGATAAATGTCAACATTTAGAAGCTAACTTATCTCATATGTTTGCAAACTGTATAAAAATAAAAAAATTCTGGCTAAATATTTTCAGTATAATATCTAAAGTGACCAGCACACAATTGGACCCGGATCCAAAATTAATAATACTCGGAACATTAGAATTAAATCAAACATTTACAACAACACAAAGAAACTTTATTGATTATAGTATAATAACGGGAAAAAAATTAATACTAAAATTTTGGATAGGCCCTATAACCCCCACAATCAAAATGTGGATTATAGAAATGACGGAGACCTTAAACGTGGAAAGAATCAGATTTTCCCTGTTGGACAAACAGGAATTATTCGTTGGAACATGGTCTCCCTTTATTGATTATTTAAAGGGTCAGAATGGTTCACCACAGGAACCTGACTAACACTCGGGCTAAAGAATGGATGAAATGCTATACTCTGAAATGTACGAATATATCTCGAATGAAGTTTTTTATTTTAATAAATTTTTCCATTCTTCTTTAACTATCTTTCTCTTTTGTTTTGTTTTTTTGTTTTTTGTTTTTTGTTTTTGTTTTTTTCCCCTTTTTTTCTTTTTTTTTTCTCTTTTTCTCTCTTTTCTTCTCTCTTTTCTTTCTTTACTTCATCTATCTTTTTAGTTCAATCTAGTTTAAAAAAAAAAAAAAAAGGCAAAAGGTATTGGAGACAATGTAATAATAATTGACAATATTATCAATTCAAAAATGTAAGACTGCAATGATGTTAATAGGTTGTGTACTTATCTCCAATAAAAAATATTTAAAAAAATAATAATAATAATTGATGGACATAGTGCTTTACGTATGATTCAATTTCCCACCTTCTGCTGCAAAAACATTGTTTTAATATTTTCTATAATTTCATAAAGCTTTATAGTGTGTACAACCAACAAAATGTTACCTGTAGAACCATGGTCATGGATTGCCAGTTTTACAGTCTAATTCTGTGTAGTAGATTATATTGAACATTTGGGTCATGTATCAGGATTTATCAAAGCCAGTTTTATGAGGTGAAAGATATACAGGATTTTTATGAGCAAATAATGACTTACCAGACTTGACACAAACTCGCTCAAGAATACTTTCAGGTAAATCTTATTCAACGTTGTAATGGTCAAAGGGAAAATATAGCTTTGTGGCATTTACTAAGAGTGTTATCAGTTGGAAACAGATGGGAGCTTCAGGCTGAAGGGATAATGTATTTAAAGATTGTAACTTCATTTTTAACCCAAATATTTGCCAGCACTTCTTAATAAAGTAGCTGAACTGAGACTGGCTGGATTGATAGTCATTTTCGTTATGATAATTATAAATTCAATCCTCTTGGTCATGTGCAACATTTTACCACTTTATCCAGAAATGAACATATTAACAACTAATCAGGTGTGATAGGGCTGGATTCATAAAAGAGTAGATTAAGAAAATGAATAGCAAGTAGTTACACATAGAAAATATTTACCTGTATTTTAATATGTTAATAATTGTGCTGGAAAAGACTATGTGAAAGGATGCAAATTTTAATATTATTTCTTGGGTTTTTACTTGTTTAATATTTGCTTAAAAAGTCCTCCCGCCAGCCTGATGTAATTATTTGTGGCCCTGAATCTGCAACAAAATAATGACTTATCCATGAGGACCAAAGCTTGATAATAAAGTTAGTTATCCATTTCCTGCAGATATTTGGATGCTTATCTGTGTCCTTCAGCTCACACTGACCTTGTCTCAACTGATTTTAAATTATTTGTGCTCGTGGTTGTGGTATTTTGAAGTTTGAACAGGACTTCGTGAAGTGCAAAGCCTCAGAACTGTATACAAACAAAATGTACATCTTACATGCAAGCTGTAATAGCTGGTCTTTGTTAAAGATGAATATGGACAAACTAGAACTCAGTAAATCAAAACGAACCCCATTAATTCGCCAGGACACTAATTAAATAAAACACAGAAAAAAATGAAAATCCAAAAACCCTGCAGATAACTGCTAGCAAATACCATCCATGGGAAGAGAAGCCGAGTTATAGCCGGGTCTGAAGTAGGGTCTCAACCCGAAACATCACTCATTCCTTCTCTCCAGAGATGCTGCCTATCCCGCTGAGTTACTCCAGCATTTTGTGTCTATCTTTGATTTAAACCAGCATCTGCAGTTCCTTCCCTCACGACATATGTTGACCATCTGCGTCAGGACTTGGGTCATTCATGTGTAAGATTGCCTCAGTTTGTTTTCTCTCCAGTATCATGGCCCCACTTGCTGGACATTTCCCGCAGCTTCGCATTTCATGGCTTTTACGTTCCCTCATTTTAACTTCCCTCATTAACCAATCAGATAATTTCAGCCACAATCTATCACCAGATCAACCATGTCCATTGCTGATCAGACATATTCTTTGTACTTTCCATCTTATCCACACCCTCCGTAACTTCACACAGAAATGCATATGTTCAGCTGGTTATTTTGGTTCAACCTGGAAGTTCATATGAAGGTAGACAAAAGTGCTGGAGAAACTCAGCGGGTGCAGCAGCATCTATGGAGCGAAGGAAATAGGCAACGTTTCAGGCCGAAACCCTATGAAATCTTGGAAGACTTGATTGTAATGTATTGGTATTGCTGCAAAACTTGGAGATGGAATGGAGGTAGATAAATACTTGGATATCATTCATCTATCTTCAACTTGTAATTGATTATACTTGATTCTAGTATTTTTCTGACTACCTTTTAGAGTCATAGAGTCGTAGGGACTTACAGCAAGGAAACAGGCCCCCCCCGGCCAACCTTGCCCACACAACATATCCCATCTACACTAGTCCCACCTGCCTGCGTTTGGCCCATATCCCTCTAAATCTGTCTTAATGTTTTGTAAACGTTGCGATAATACCTGCCTCAACTACTTCCTCTGGCAAAATGTGTAGGAAGGAACTGCAGATGCTGGTTTAAACAAAGATATAATCAGACTGAAGAAGGGTCTCGACCCGAAACGACACCCATTCCTCTCCAGGATCAAATTTAAGACAATAGTAAAAATGGCCCAAAGTACCACTACAAATTGGACATGATAGAATTTCCCCGAGGCGCTGCACTGACAAACTGACAATAAACATGAGAAAATGTGTTTCTTGCTATTCAGAGACGTAAGTTTGTTATTATTAGCAGCTGAATTATGCTCTCCCTGTTCAAAATCCTCCACCACTGTTTAGTAATGTGCCATGAAGATTCATTTCTTTCCCAGAAATCGGGTACATTTTTCTTTCTTTGAGTTTATTTTGTGGTAATGTGCAATAATATAATAGTGGTCGATATCAGACATAAATAATTTTATATCACCTATGTAACATTTCTGTTAATGACTCTTCATCGAGTCATACAGCATGGAAATAGGCCCTTTGGCCCAACTTGCCCTGGCCTACCAAAATGCCCCATCTCCAGTAGTCCCACCTGCCTATGTTTGGCCCATATCCCTCTAAACCTATCCAATCCATGTACCTGTCCAAATATTTTTTAAACATTGTGATAGTATTATGGCCTCAACTACCTCCTCTGGCAGCTCGTTCCCTATACCTACCACTCTCACATCTATACATAAGTAAAACTCTGATCTTGTGCTCTTTCGGTTTGTGTGGTTTTTCTATTTGCACAAAAACGATACGGGATAGCGCTATGATTTTTTGCCAGCTCACTCACCGTTCACATGTGCTGCGAGTGCACCATGCTTCGTTCCGATCGGTGGAATATTTTTAAAGTTAGCTATGTTTAAAGATCTTAAAAAACGCATGCGCAGATCGATCTCCTCTCCTGCCAGTCAGCGCCGCGCAGATTGGTCTCTTCTCCTGTCACTCTGCGGGACGTCCGCCCCTTCCTGCTCCATCGCATCTTTACTGGAGCTGAGGGACGCTGTGGGTGGCCGGCAGAAGTCTCCAACCGGACACAATTTTCGGAGGGACCGGAAGCAACCCGGCGCGGGAGATGTTGCCAAACGGAAAGCGGAGAATCTGATCCCGGCGGAACAGAGCGACCAACGCCTGCTGTGAGTCCCAAACGCAACGCCGCACAATGCCCCGCTCCCCCATGGCTCTTCCCCCGTCTTTTCTCTGAGTTCTCCAGCCCCCCGCCCACACGCCAGCGCGGCCGTAGCTGCTGGTGCTTCCGGGCTGAACCGAGGCCTGGCTCTGAGGGTGCCGATGGCTGATACTCCTCCGGGGCACGCAAGAAGGGGGAGGAGCGGCAACTTCGAGATCCTGGGGAGGGAGAGTAGGGAAGGCGAGGCGATAGAGGGAGAGGAGGGGAGTAGGGATGGGAGAGGATGGATGGAGGGAGGGAGGGAATGACAGGGTAGGGGAAAGGAGGGAGGGAGGGATTGGGGGAGGGTAGGAGGAGAGGGAAAAGAAGGGGGAGGAGGGAGAGTGGGGGAGGAGGGGGAATGGAGGGAGAGGAAGGGGGAGTAGAGGAGGGGGAGGTGGGGGATAGATGGAAAGGACGGGGGAGGCGTTATGGAGGATGGGGGGAGTGACTGAGGGTAGGGGAAAGGAGATGGAGAGAGAGGTGAGGGAGGAATAGGGTGAAGGGAGGAGGAGAGGGGAAAGAAGAGGGAGGGTGAATAGGAGGGATGTGTGCTAGGGATGAGGGGAAATGAACTGCGCCTGTGCAGTTGGGGGCTATGGGTGAGTGGTGGAATATTTGGTTGGGGGACCAAGCCTCCTGTGTGACAGGGACCCAACGGGTTCCACTTTAGTCTAGTTCCTATTAAATCTTTTCCCCCTCACCTTAAACCTTTGTCCTCTGGTTCTTGATTCTCCTACTCTCAGTAAAAGACATTTACCCTATATATTCCTGTCATGGGAATCCTGGGAGGGCAGCAGTGGGATTACTGCCTTACAACACTTACAGTGTCAAAGACCCGGGTTTGTACGTTCTCCCCATGACCGCGTGGGTTTTCTCTGAGAAATTTGGTTTCCTCCCACACTCCAAAGATGTACGAAGGTACACAAAAATGCTGGAGAAACTCAGCGGGTGCAGCAGCATCTATGGAGCGAAGGAAATAGGTAACGTTTCGGGCCGAAACCCTTCTTCAGACTGATAGGGGGTGGGGAGAAGAAAGGAAAAAAGGAAAAGGCGGAGGAGGAGCCCGAGGGCTGGGGGAGGGGGGGGGAGGAGACAACCAGGTGGCTGATGAAGGGGAGGGGACAGCCAGGGCTAGCAGAATTGGGAGAATTCAACGTTCAGGCCACCAGGATGTAGACTGCCCAAGCGGAATATGAGGTGCATTTCCTCCAATTTACGGTGTTGCTCACTGTGGCCATGGAGGAGACAAAGATGTACGTGTAGGTTTGTAGGTTAATTGGCTTGGTATAAATGTAAAAATTGTCCCGAGTGTAGGATAGTGGTAGTGTGCGGGGATCGCTGGTCAGTGTGGACTCGGTGGGCCGAAGGTCCTGTTTCTGTGCTGTATCTCTAAATTAATACTAAACACCCCTCATCCTCCTGTGCTCCAGGGAATAAAGTCCTAGCCTGCTCAAGCTCTCACTATAGCTCAGGCCCTCACGGCCTGGTACATCCTCGTAAATCTTCTCTGCATCCTTTCCAGCTTGTCAACTGGTTTCCTATTACAGGGTGATCAAAACTGAACACAATACTCCAAATGTGGCCTCAACAATGTCTTGTAGAACCGTAACATGACTTCCTAACTTCAATACTCAATACTCTAACTGATGAAGGCCAATGTGCCAAAAGCCTTCTTGACCACCCTTTCTACCTGTGACGCAACTTGCTCGGAACTATGTACTTCGCTCCTAGATCCCTCTGCTCTACAACACTCCCCAGAGCCCTGCCATTCACTGTCGTAAACAAGCCTAAAACTTACCAGCGTGCCAATAAAAAAGAAAAGTAAGATTATGCATGAGACCAAAGCATCTGTGGAGATACAAACCATTTAAACTTCGATAAAGTCAATTGAACTGAAAAGTTAAATCTTCTTCTCCCCCCACAGATGTTGCTGAGCCTTTCCTGTTTCTGTTTTCAGCAATGGCATTTGTAGTTAAAGCCTGTAAAGGGTCTGCAACTTGTGACAAATATGACCCTTATTTTGCTTATCCTACAACATAAAATGACCAGACAGCATTTCGGTCTTGAAAAAGAAACCACAGCGATTGGTAAACTGAATAATTTTAGACCATTTGATCATGTTTGATTCATCCCAAATGTTCTCTTGAGCCAGCTGCAGGGTGATTCAAATGTCATAATTGTTTGCACACTTTTCAAAGCAAATTACTTTCTTTGCTAATCTCAGTAAACATTTTTGGTTATTTTAACAAAACGTCCTTAAAATTACAATGAGGAAATTAAATGCAAAATGATCAATACATGATCTGAAATTCCTGCATTGCTGTTTGATATAGGCATCAACCCATTTATTTTGAATTAATTATGCCTCTGCTGAATATACAGAAGGAAAGATTTTAGGTGAACACATCAAGGATTCTTACACAAATATACTTTGGTGCAATTTCAAGTCTCACTGGCTTGAGGCATAAGCTTCTGGAAACAGATTTTCAATTGACTTAATAGCTTCTTACCCTCAGTCGCAATGACAAATTGATTTGACATGGTCCTGAGACAAATTGCAAAGGCAGAGGATGCAAGCGACGTCTTCCTGATATGTGACAACGTATTTCGCAGTCACTTTTTCTGTTATATTTGTGATAGGATTGATACTTGTACCTTATGTCCCAGTGTACTGAATTCCGACTTCCCAATGCAAGGGTTTTGCAGAGTGGCAAGATCCGTTTCCATTGTGAAACCTTTACATTTTGTCCCTATATTAATTTCTAATGTAATTACTAAGATTTTAAAAAATGACAAAAATTGAATATTTCTTCCAAGTGTACTGTCATCGCTATGGCTAAATAGGACATAAAGTGGCATTACCACGTTCCGATCTTCATCCAACGTTCATTGGGATTTGACACTGGTTTCTAACATGCCAGCATTGCAAGTGAGTGCTTAATTTCTAAGCAGATGTCCAAGCACAGTTGTGCACCTGGTAGAGCTTCTGCCTCACGGCACCAGACACCCCGGTTTAATCCTGACCTCGGGTGCTGTGTGTGTGTGGAGTTTGCACGTTCGCCCTGTGACCATGTGCACTTCTTCTGGGTGCTTCAATTTCCTCCCACATCCCGGAGACGTGTGGGTTTGTAGGATAATTGGCCATTGTAAATTGCCCTTAGGGTGTAGGGAGTGGTCGAGACAAGTGGGATAACAGAACTAATGTAAATGGTGACCGATATTCGGAATTGACTCGATGGGCCGAAGGGCCTGTTTCCTTGCCTGATCTCCAAAATAAACAGAAAATAAATTTCACATGGTCTGTCATTTTCGTTATGTCATGGTCTATAATGGGTTTTTAAACTGTCTCAGGGACAGGAAATTATCCTCCATCTTATTTTGATACAAATAATAGAAATTCTAACCATTATACCTTAGCCATGTTTGTAACAAAGTAACTAAGCTGTTAATGTCACAAAGTATTTTTTAAATCGTAGCTTTTTAAAACTTAAACTACAGATGGTTGGCAATTTATGAATGCCCAACTTATTATACAAATGAGCATTTGGGAGATCGCGGAGAGGATTTGCCGACTGCTGTGGGGCTGTAGATGACAGTTGACATAAGCTGGAATCTTGCCACATTGATCCCAGGCAGAATACATTCTGATCAACACATCAATATCCTTTTTGGGAATTCTCTCTCGAGACATGTAGCCTGACAAAGTATCAGTGTCCTATTTGAAACCTTCAATTCCATTTAAAGTGTGTAGGAAAGAATTGCAGATGCTGATTTAAATCGAAGATAGACACAAAATGTTGGAGTAACAGGCAACATCTCTGGAGAGAAGGAATGGGTGATGTTTCGGGTCGAGACCCTTCTTCAGACTGATTCCATTTAAAACCTTGCCTGCAGTAAAATCTTTGACAAGGATATGATTATTAGCTTGATATAGGCATGGGGTAAATTTGTTAATATCAGTTTTATTATTAAGAAAGGTGAAATGAGATTGAATTTGCTTCATCAGACTATCTACTCAGATTGGATAACTTACTGTTCTCTCATGGAATAAGCTGCATTCCCGACTTGCAACGTGTTCACGTTTCAAACAGTTGTAACCCATCTGTAACCTGTAACAAGACCTCTATTTAAATGTTGCTTTACCTGTTTTTTTCTGGTAATTATATCTTGGCTTGGTTAATTCAAATTATAGAATCTGTCTGAGGTCTTGACGGGGATAACTGCTGATAATTTTCCAATTCGAGAAAATATTCACATAAAATTGGTGCAGGTTTTGTCAATTTATTGAAAATTCTCAGCAGCCCTGGAATGTATACAATTTTCACATCACCTCTCCCATTAAAAAAAAAACATTTTATGCTGTTTTTCACATCCTTTTCAAAATGTGCAAAAGTGCTCCATAGCCAAGAATTTAATGTTGAAACATACTCGCCATAAAAAAAATCATCTATTTATATCATTTGATTAGCCTGTTTCCCTGAGCCACCACAGGTGTTTTCCAATATGTTCATAATCCGAGGATATTGATCCTTTGAAGAAACAATCAATGGTTTCAATTAGGCTATTATTTCTGCTGTCGTGTAGGTACAATAAAACCCAATTCCTCCCACGGACAGAAACTGATCCCACTGCATCTGTGAGATACATTCTTTCCACATCCGTGAACACAAAGCACAAGTAACATGTATTTCTGTTTGTAACAAAATGACTATTATTGATCAATCTGTTGTGAAATGTACTCAGGGTATATCCTTGTCAAAAACCAGCATTGTGGTGCAGGCAGACACTATAAAACAAGTGCAACTTCATATAGTGAATGACTCAGACACATTTTGAGGCTGTCAGAATTTGTGAAATTAAAATTATATTTGAACCAAGATAGACTGAGGTTGATGTGAAACAAGAATCCCGAATTCAGCTATTTTTACAGCAGTAACAGTTTTAAATATTACTCAAAACACGATTCAGCATCATTAGTAGACAAAAAATGCTGGAGAAACTCAGCGGGTGGTCTATGGAGCATCTATGGAGAGAAGGAGTAGGACTAGTTCAGCATCATAAAGGGGCTGTCCCACTGCGGCGACCTAATTGGCGAGTGTAGAAGAGTTTAGGAGAGTTTGAAAAAGTATCATGTTGAAGACTTCCTTCGACTATGTAGAAGACGTCCTTCGACCACCTTTGACTATGTTGAAGACTAGCTTCGACTAGCTTCGACTAGCTTCGGGAAAATTGGACACCGAATAGTGGAGAGTGAAGACGACCTCCTTCGATCTCTTTCGACCTCTCTTCGACTATGCTGAAGACTATCTACGACTAACTTCGACTACCTTCGATTACCTTTGACGACCCTCGATTTCCTACGAATAACATGCCGACCTACTACGACCTACTTCGACTAAACCTACAAGTAAAAAAAAAAATCGTGGCAACCTTTTTTTACTCGCGGGCATTTTTCAGCATGTTGAAAAATATGCCACGACCTAGCTGAGGCCTCGAGTATGCGGGGACTACTCTCGAGCATGAAGGAGAGTTACAAAGACCTCCTAGAACCTCGTGTCGACCATGCTGCGAGTATGAGTCGAGGGCAAACTCTTCTAAACTCGCCAATTAGGTCGCTGCAGTGGGACAGCCTCTTTAGTCAATGTACTTCCAAGCAAATAACCAACATACAGTAAGTCATTGTAATGTATAGAATACATTGAATGAGCTATAGTATGTAACCCTTTAGCTCCATGCCGGTGTTTATGCTTCCTCTCACTCTATTTAACATAACCTCTGAGCATTTTCTTCTATTTCTCATTCATCTTCCCCTTAAAACATTTTGTGAATGCTCGGAATATATATTTCTTTCTGTCCTGAACAGCCAACAAAACTCATTTTTTGTTCTCATTTAAATGAGTTCTCATTTAAACAGACAATGATGTGTCTTTAATTCTTTTTTACACAAGTTCTCAACGAACTCACTCAGAAGAATGCTTGGTCTTTCTTTGAACTAGGTAATGTAATGTGCAATGTGAATTAACCCTGTTCTAGTTGCTCCAGTTAGGGAAATATCCCTGCATCTGGCCTGTCAAGTCCTCAGAATTTTATACATTTCAGGGAGAACTCCTCTCATTCTTCTGAACAGTTGTAAATTCAGGCCTGGTTGATCAGACTCCTTATACTATTGAACTTTGAAATCAATCTGGTAACCTCCCTTGCTCTCCCTTTGTGGCCAGTACAGATCTTCAGAAGTAAAGGGAGCAAAACTCTGAAGAAAGGTCTCGACCCGAAACGTCACATATTCCTTTTTATCTAGAGATGCTATCTCACCCGCTGAGTCACTCTGGATTTTTGTGTCAATCTTCGGTTTAAACCAGCATCTGCAGTTCCTTTTTACACAAAATTATGCACAATAGTCCAGCTGTGGTCTCGCCAATGCCCTTCATAATTGTAGTCAGTCATCCTTGTATCCTCACTCAAAGCTTCTTGCAGTGAAGGCTAAGATACCATTGCTTGCGACATGCTTGCTTTCTGTGACTGCCATACAAGGTCACCCACTTTCTTTTGTACATCAACATTTCCAAAAATCTCTCACTCTTTAAATAATACTCTTTCTTGTCTTTTTCCCTCCAAGGAAAACATTCATGTTATTCATGTTATTTTGCATTTACTATGTATTTGCTCACTCAGTCACATAGCATTGTCTTTGCAATTAAGTCCATGCATATTGTCAGTTTGTACAGACAAATAATTGGTGAATGTTAGTACAAATACAGATCCCTGCAGTACCTCATTAGTCATCACCTGCTACTTAAAAAATCCCATTTGTTTCCACTCTGTGTTTTTCTGCCTCTCAACCAGTTTTCACCACATGCCGATATATCGATGTTGAGTGGGGCCGAAGGGCCTGTTTCTGCACTGAATCTCTAAACTCAACTAAATGAAACTACTATTGCATCTAGTATTTGCATTGCTATTCTCTCTACACCAATGACTGCACTTTCACTGACTCCTCTGTCAAGCTTCTCAAGTTTGCGGACGATACAACCCCGATTGGACTGATCCAGGATGGGGAGGAATCAGCCTACAGACAGGAGGTGACACAGCTGGCGTCCTGGTGCCATCGCAACAACCTGAAGCTCAATGCTCTTAACAGTGGAATTAATTGCAGACTTTAGGAGAGCTCCCCCTCCCCTCACCCCACTCACCATCAACAACACCGTAGTCACATCTGTGGAGTCTTTTAAGTTCCTGGGAACCATCATCTCCAAGGACCTTAAATGGTGGGCCACCATCGACTCCACAGTCAAAAAGGCACAACAGAGGATGTACTTCCTGCTGCAGCTGAGGAAGCACAATCTGCCACAGGCAATGATGGTCCAATTCTATACGGCCATCGTAGAGTCTGTTCTCACCTTCTCCATCATGGTCTAATTTGGCTCAGCCACCAAGCACAACATCCGGAGGCTGCAGCGAATTGTCCGATCAGCTGAGAAGGTTATTCGCTGCAACCTTCCCTCCATTGATGAACTGTACACTGCAAGGGCCAGGAAGCAAGCGGGTAAGATCATCTCTGACCCCTCTCACCCTGGCCACAAACTCTTTGAATCACTTCCCTCTGGAAGGCAACTCCGGACTTTCAAAGCTGCCACAGCCAGACATAAAAACAGTTTTTTTCCACGAGTAGTAGCTCTACTCAATAACCAAAAATCTGTAGCCTCCTTTTGCTCTGGTATTTTATTTAATTCACATGTTTAATCGATAATGTTTTATTATTAATGTTTAATGTTTTACGTGTCATTCCTAACTGTCACGGTATGTTATATTGTCACTTGCGGGCGGAGCACCAAGGCAAATTCCTTGTATGTGAATACTTGGCCAATAAACTTATTCATTGATTCATTCATTCATTTAGTTTTGAGAGATGCAAACTGTCAGACCATGGAGATTTGTCAACTTTCAATCCTGGCACTTACATTTTATGTACTAATTTCCTTTAATTCCTCCTTTCCATAAGACCTTTGGTTCCCAAGCTTTTCTATTTTATTCGTGTGTGCTTCTGTGAGGACAGAATTTGCTTAATTGCTCTGTTATTTCTTTATTCTGTATTCTAAATTTTCCCATTCTTGTCTGTAAGCAAATGTAAATTTACCTTCTCATCGGCATTTAGCTTAATTTTTACAAAATGGGTACCTTGCTGCGATCACTAAATCTTGTGAAGCAAGATAATTTACCAACTGCTAATTGGAGAAGGTTGCCTCTGTTTAATTTGAAAGCAGTTTGCATTAGTTTAAATGAAACATTCGCAGCCCAGAAACTACCAACTAAAACATACTCTTTTAACCAAGTTGTTAGTCATCTGCTGCAATTGGTGCTAAATTTGATTGATGACGCTTCTGAATAACATCAAGCAATACATTATTTCATCTGACTGAGGCATCTGTCACAAACAGAAATTGGGAATTTCATTCCATTTGCAAAGTCTGACGTTTTTCTCCTGGAAATTAATAGGCTAATGCATGGAGTAGGCTTCAGATGCTGAGTAGTGTCCAACTGTCTCCAATATGTGTCTGCTATTGCTTCTATAGTTTTGAACTACAAGTGAACAGCCTGCAGGCAGTTTGAACCAACTGTGCATAAGCAGTTCTTCACGACGTTCGTGAGGTCTGCCTTGGCAGAACTCAAAGGTAACCTCCCAAATCAGAGCATTTCTTGCATGATTCACTCCCCACCCCTCAACCCCAGACCGTTAGTTGGCCATCGAGCCCATCGATATGCTATCAGTCTATTTTTCAGAACATTTCTCACCACCAGTTTGTAGTCTGATCCCCAGTCAATCATCCTCGACCATTAATTTACCTAATACTCTCATGATTCGTCTTCCTCCTGTTTTCTCCCCCTTTTCCGGGGGCGTTCATGGTGGCGCAGCGGTAGAGTTTCTGCCTTACAGCGCTTGCAGCGCCAGAGACCCGGGTTCAATCCCGACTACGGGTGCTGTCTGTACAGAGTTTGTAAGTTCTCCCTGTGACCGCGTGGGTTTTCTCCAAGATCTTCTGTTTCCTCCCACACTCCAAAGATGTACAGTTTTGTAGGTTAATTGGCTTGGGTTTGTATACTTGGTATAAGTGTAGCATGTCCCTGGTGGGTTAAGGCTTGTGTTAATGTGCGGGGATCGCTGGTCGGTGTGGACTCGGTGGGCCGAAGGTCCTGTTTCCGCGCTATATCTCTAATCTAAACTAAACCAATCTATACTTCACTGATTGTTCACCTCTCACTGTCTGGCATCATCCCATCAGTTTTCTACACTGACAATTATAATAAGAACCCAATTATTCATAGTACAATCCGAATTTAAAACAAAATTTAAAATTAAGAAATGTATCACTTTTATTACCTATAGTTAATAACCCTTTGTTTAATCCCTCTATTATAGATAAAGCTTTTACACATTGGGATAGACTAGGAATTAAAACGCTCGGTGACTTGTATGAAACTGGAAAATTACTTTCATTTCAACAATTACAAATAAAATATAAACTCGGAAATAATCAATATTTTAAATATTTTCAAATATGCGACTATTTGAAAAAATATACAAAAGATCATTATAATAACCCAGTAGATGTATTGGATGAGGCAATGCAGATAAAAGCTGAATCAGCAAACTTAATATCATATTTGTATAATATTATCTTAAATGTACAAATACCATCTACGGAGGGTATCAGAAGAGACTGGGAACAAGAGTTAGCTATTAAAATTTCAAAGGAAAGTTGGAATGAACACTTATTAAACGTGCATAAATGTTTGATTAATGTAAGACACACTTTAATACAATTTAAAATTTTATACCTATTTCAATCGATTCCTATATACTTACCAAAGAAGTTTTTTAAAAAACTCGACTCAGATATCACTAATTTTATATGGGACTATAAATCACATAGAATACAAAAAACTCATCTGAATAAACCTAAAGTATTAGGGGGTTTAGCACTACCTCATTTTATGTATTATTATTGGTCAGTAAATATTAAAAATATGATTCAACTGATGGATAACTCCGCCCAGCAAGTGGACTGGATTGTAATGGAGAAAGAGGATTGCTCCTCTGGAAACATTGGAGCGATCCTCCTCTCTCCAATGAAACTGAATAATATAAATTATAATAAGAACCCAATTATTCATAGTACAATCCGAATTTGGAAACAAATAAAACAAAATTAAAAATTAAGAAATTTATCACTTTTATTACCCATAGTTAATAACCCTTCGTTTAATCCCTCTATTATAGATAAAGCTTTTACACATTGGGATAGACTAGGAATTAAACCGTTCGGTGACTTGTATGAAACTGGAAAATTACTTTCATTTCAACAATTACAAATAAAATATAAACTCGGAAATAATCAATATTTTAAATATTTTCAAATATGCGACTATTTGAAAAAATATACAAAAGATCATTATAATAACCCAGCAGATGTATTGGATGAGGCAATGCAGATAAAAGCTGAATCAGCAAACTTAATATCATATTTGTATAATATTATCTTAAATGTACAAATACCATCTACGGAGGGTATCAGAAGAGACTGGGAACAAGAGTTAGCTATTAAAATTTCAAAGGAAAGTTGGAATGAACACTTATTAAACGTGCATAAATGTTCGATTAATGTAAGACACACTTTAATACAATTTAAAATTTTACATAGATTATATTATTCGAAAACTAAAATTCATAAAATTTTCCCAAATGTATCATCTATTTGTGATAAATGTCAATCCCAAGAAGCTACTATAGCGCACTCATTCGTTTTCTGTACGAAAATTCAAAAATTTTGGAATGAAATTTTTGAAATCTTTACAAAGTTATTTAAAATAAGACTGATACCCAAAGCAGAATGGATTATCTTCGGAATAACGGATGATGGTCCAGAACTAAATGTGTTTCAAAAGAAACTAATAGACTATGGGTTAATAACTGGAAAAAAGCTAATTCTAAAATTTTGGAAGAAGGCTCCAATACCAACTATAAACATGTGGATTTCAAATATGTTCGAAACATTACACCTAGAAGAGATAAGACTCCTCCTAGCAGGTAAACCAGATCACTTCCACCTGACGTGGTCTGCATTTATAGAATTATTACAAATATAGGGTGCAAAGGTACCTTTAAAAAAAAATTGAGGTCAGGTAAGGGGGGATGATAGTTGAAGAGTTGGTATGTCCCATTTGCGTAATGCTCATAAAAATATTTGTTTCTCTCTTTTTCCTCTTTCTCTTTCTCTTTCTTTTCTAGGGTCTATTTCTTAACTCTTTTTCTTTTGTTTTTAATTTTGTTCTTATAGGGTCTTCGTCCTTTTTTGTTGTCACATTTTCTACACTCTCACTTTTTCCTTCACTTTCTTCTTTCTTTCAATCTTTTCCTTTTCTAGTGTAAAAAATAAATGGAGTACATTAATTGTAAGAAGACATAAGTGACGAGTACTAATGTATTTGGTTGTAATGTAATGTACTTCTAATAAATAAAAAATAAAAAAATAAAAAAATGTTTTCTACACTGACACAACTTTCAATCTCTTACCGTAAGCACCCACCCCCTTTGCACTTTCCTTGCTGGGCAAAATACAGTCCATGCTATTCCTGATTACCGCATTGGCAAATTGCACAAAGAAAAGTTTCACCACATAAAGCCTAAATGGCAGGGCACGTGGCCTGCATATATTAGGATATAATTGAGCTGGAAAGGGTGCAGGAAAGACTCACACAGGACACGAAGTATAAGGATAGGCAGCATAGGCTGGGCCTATTTTTCCTGGACCAGAGAAGGTTGAGTAGTGCCTTTGTAGAGTATAGAGATATATAAAATCATGAGAGGTATAGAAGAGGTGAATGGTCACAGTTTTTTTCATAGGGTAGAGGAGTTCAGAACTGGAGGGCATAGGTTCAAGGTGAGAAAGGAAACATTTAAATGAGACCCGAGGGACAATTTTTTCACATGGAGGGTAGTGTGGAAATGGGACGAGCTGCCAGAGAAAGCCGCAGAGGTGGGTACAATAGCAATGTGTAAAAGAGTTTTAGACAAGTAAATAAATATGGAAAGTTTAAAGGAATATGTACCTAATGCTGGCAAATGTGAGTCAGTTATAAAACATGGGCGGTAAGTTGGATGCTGGGTCCGTGCTCTTTGACTTTATTACCGGGGTCAAGGAAAGACCATTCACGTCGCGGCCTTGTTTCCACCAATCTTTCCACCACCACGCACAAGAAGCGCAAGTCAGACACCATTGTGCAGATGCCGAGATGTGTGTTCAGCTCTGGCTGAACAACTTCTAATCGTGTGTGTGGACTCGACAAGAAGAAGATTCTATTACCAAAGTTTGTTGTCTTGTTACTTTGTCGCATCAACCTGCCTAAGTAGGCCAAGTGTAATTTCTAGACAAAGTATTTACTGTTCTTTGTGATAATTTAAAATCAGAAAGTTAACATTCTACTTCAAATGCCTGTAATTACTCCACTACACAGAAATAACCTTAAATCAGTGCAATAGAAAACAGAAATTGTTCTGTAACAAAACACCAAAGTATGTTTTGCATACTTTACAATCAAAATATTACAGATATAATTTCATTTACAATGAATAATAAATAGAAAATATGTTGTAAATAACGGTATGTTGTGAGAGAGAAACAGAATTTATGTTTCAGTTCAGTGACCTTTCAATAGAGTTGGGAAGGTTAAGGGCCTGTCCCACTTGGGCGTCATTTGCCCGTCACTCAGATGGCGCGCGAAAATTTTGTACATCCCAAAATTCTGGGGCGCCGCGGGCGACCGCACATCACTGCCTATGTCACCACGCACCATGCGCACATCGCGTCATGCGTCGTGATGCGTAAATGATGTCGCGTAAATTACGCGCAAATGACGCCCAAGTGGGACAGGCCCTATAGTGATAAACAGGTTTAAAGGATAGACACTCTCTCTGAACCTTCTCAGTTATGCATTGTATTTGGTCCTGTCAGTCCAATTGAACTACATGGTCCAATTGAACCACACTATGGGAAGGTTACATCGCTGGAATGCTGCCATATTGCGTTTTTCCTTAACATGAAGCCTATGTTGTCTGTGCCTGTGTTAAGAAATGTTTTTAAAAGGCTGTTTATTTATCTATTTATCTCTTTATTAATTAGTTTGTTTATTTATTGTTCATGTCACTTATCAAGTGTAGTTTGCACATAAGCCCTGCTGCAGATGAAGTATAGTTTGTCATTCTGTATTGACTATTCCATTTTAGCCAGAAGAAACATGTCCGATTTGAAATACATTAAAGGCAAAGGGCCCATTAAAATGAAAAACATTGCTTACAACGCCAATGAAATCATGTGTAGTTAAAGAAAGCACAATGCTTTAAATTTTCATAAATTGAAAGGTCCGCAAAGAATTGGAATGCCATTTCCACTGAGAGAGATTTTGATGCATTTAGAACTCAATGAAGCTCAGAGTTATCTCCCCATTTAAATGAATAATTTTGCACAGGTTAATGTAGTCATATACAAAAGGACACAGAGTGTTGGAATATCTCAGCGGGTCAGGCAGCACCTCTGGAGAATATGGATAGGTATAGTCAGGACCCTTCTTCATGGTTCAAGAATCATATTCTGAACCGGACTCACTAGCTTAGTTGAAGAAAGCTCCTGACACGAAACATCACTTACCCATGTTATCCAGAGATGTTGTCCAACCCGTTGAGTTACTCCAGCACTTTGTGTCATTTTTTTGTCACCCAGCATCTGCAGTTCCTTACATCTACCATTAACGTATTCACAATGTTGTCTGACATATTGCTTGATGTAGTATTGTAGATTAGAATAGCACTAATTCAACGCTTTAAAGCTTTGCTCTTGACACCATTGTGCTAACTTTGCCTCAATTACTTAATAGGTGGTATATTATCCAAAGAAATAATACGTCTCTTCATATTTTGTACAGTTCAGGTAATATCAGACTTCTCTAGTTATTATTAATAAAAATCAGCATTTTTATTTGAAGATAAATACTACACTAGAAATGTAAGATGAATAATACAATGAATTTCACAATAGGTGTTGTGATTAGTGGAATTATATAATTCACTGGAAATTCTTAATTCGTGACACAATGTAGTTATGCCATGTGTGTGGCGTGACACCTAATTGTAATCCTTTTAGAAGGCATGTGAACATTTTCACCTTGAGGTGTGAAAACCTGCCAAAATCTTTCAGTCTGGCTTTGTAGCAGAATACATCACATTCTGTAGAATTTAGACTGGATAGTTGAGATGGACAAAAAATAACATTTTGATTGACTGTAAATTACAATGAATGGGCTGATTCACTCTTGATGTGTGGGTCTAAAGTCAGCAGAGTGACATAAAAGTATAGCTTCCAATGTGAAACGCTGATGCAATTGGCCATTATGATTGAGGAAAGAATGGTTTATTTTTGGTGATGACATTTCTATTTTGATGGCAAAGAACTAAACTAAATACACACTGCAACGCACAGGCTACAAAACACATTCTCCGTCACCTCCAGCTTCCCTTGTTCCCCATTCCCTTCACCACAGCAATCTGCCCACACCACTCCCTCACCCTGGACTGTGTCAGGACTTTGACACATTCAGCATTACACAGCAGCCACCATTTGTCACAAATGTAACATGCGCAAAGCATCAGCTGTGCTTACGTAAGTGCCAAGACCACAGACCGAGGTGTTTAATAAAAAGAAAAGAATCTATTTATTACTTTTGACCTGATACATGCTTATAAGTAAAACCGCAAAGGAAAATGCTCTGATATATATTTTTTAATCTTTAGTTACTTTGGGTTCTTTGAGACTATGTACATAGTTGATGTTTAGAAATCGGAAAAGGGAGACTGGAGTGAAATAACATTCCACCCCAATCCACCCGGATGGTATTAATTGTTATTCTGTATTTATGCATCATATTATACAAGACAATTGTTACAACTGTAACGTTGATAGATATGTGATGTTAGAAATAACAAATAGGAAATGAATAAACTTCTGATTGAATGATGTCTGCATTTAAATTGGATTAACATTTAAAGATTGATTCTTGAAGTTTTTCATCCATTTTCTACACGTATTGCCTACTGCAAACATGCTTTGAAAGTTGTGGTCTATGTTATTCTTGAGGAATGTTATACTGAAAAATTATGAGCATTTCAAGTGTTAAGTATTTCCCATGGGTAGACAACGTTTGGATCAGGTCCCTTCTTCAAACCCTTTGCCATGTGTACATGTCCCACCACAGATGCTACCTGACTTGCTGAGCAGTTTCTTTTGTGCTCAAAACTCCAGCATCTGAAGTTTATTGTGTTTCTCATGAAAAGGTATTGATTTGAAATGTGAACTCTGTTTCTCACCATGTATGCTGCTTGAGCTCCTGAGCATGTTGAATATCCAGCTTTTTCCCTTAATACATTTCTGGCTTAAATTCCATTTGCTATTTTCTGCCTAACTGACTCAGTCATCTTGCAGTCTAATACTTACCCCGCCCCCCTCCACTGTGCCAACCATATGGCAGGGGCAGGTGGTCAATGATTTGAGGCAAATGGAAGCTATGCCTCAATGTTCTGCAGTACCTTAAATGTCACTTCACAGAAGTGTTATTGAATTGCATGTAACATGAGTCATGATCTATAAGAAAAAATAATCCAAACATGTAGATTTTAAAACAGTGCAGAGAGCCTGGGATAATTGTGAAAGGGATTAAGAGATGATCGTAAGATTGCTTAAGGCAGATGTGTGATTTTCGACTAAATTAGCATTTTGACATATTCCTTTCTGACGAGAGTGTGATCAGCTTCAACTCACTAGTTTAGTTTAGTTTAGAGATACAATGCAGCAAAATCCCCTTCGCCCCGCCAAGTCTGCGCCAACCAGCGATCCCCACACACTAACACTACCCGACACACTAAGGACAATTTACAATTTTACCGATGCCAATTAGCCTACAAACCTCTACTTCTTTGGAGTGTGGGAAGAAACCAGAGCTCCGGAGAAAACCCACGCAGGTCACGGGGAGAACATACAATCCTCATACAGACAGCACCCAATAGTCAGGGTCGAACCCGGGTCTCTGGCGCTGTAAGGCAGCAACTCTACCGCTGTGCATTCGTGACGCCCCTAATAATGTGAATACAGGCATGGCACACACAAAATGCTGGAGTAACTCAGTGGGACAGTCAGCATCTCTGGAGAGAAGGAATGGGTCAAGATCTTTCTTCAGACTGATGTCAGGGAATACCTGCATGGTCAGTTAGAGGACACTGGTATGTCAGAAGTGGCACTGTCCCGCAGCTTGAGCATATCCAGAATCTGACGTTTGTGTAAAGGAGTCGCTTAAACTATCAATACTTTGAAAGATTTGTGTGATGTAGAAGTGCTGGAAGACCCAGGACTTAGGTGACATTTGGATTGGAGGCAGTCCCAGCTTCTTAAATTGCTAGGAATGGAATTTGAGTCTTTGTACTTAAAGTACTACTTGAAACATAGAGAAGCTTTGTGGCTGTCAAATGAAAAACTTAACTGTTGGCCTCCCAAAATTACAGTCTGTGTCCCATTCTAAATGGTCCTATTACACTTTCAAACCCTGTTCTGTGCCCATCTACCTGCACATTCAAGTCTCCCATGAGTATCTTCATATCATGATTTGGTATGTCGTTCATCGCATCTTGTAGCTGTTCATAAAAGGCATTTTTATCTTCATCTTCTGCCTCTTCTGTGGGTGCATATACTACTATTGTCTTTGAGTGTCGGGATTGGAAGCTCGCTGTGAAGATACGGTCATTCACAGGTTTTCAACCTATCATTGCTTTCTCTGCCTCTTTGTCTAACACCAGTCCTACTCCTCGTATGTGGTGTTGTTCATGCCCAGAGTACATCAGTGTTTTTCCTTCGCTTGTTAGCTTTCCACTCCCTATCCACCGGACCACTCAGCCCTAAGATTAAGGATCACAGCTTAAGGATAAGGGGGAAATCCTTTAAGACCGACATGAGAAAAAACTTTTTCACACAGAGAGTGGTGAATCTCTGGAACTCTCTGCCACAGAGGGTAGTTGAGGCCAGTTCATTGGCTATATTTAAGAGGGAGTTAGATGTGGCCCTTGTGGCTAAAGGGATCAGGGGGTATGGAGAGAAGGCAGGTACGGGATACTGAGTTGGATGATCAGCCATGATCATATTGAATGGCGGTGCAGGCTCGAAGGGCCGAATGGCCTACTCCTGCACCTATTTTCTATGTATCTATGTATCTATGTAAGATGCTCAGCTCATACTCCTCAAACTCTCTCAGTAGCTGGGATAAGTTCCCACTCTGGTACAAGGTCCTGACATTCCAGGTAGCTATTCTCATAGCAGTTTTGGCAGAGAAGATGTTACTCTTTTCCGGGGCACAAGCGTCCCGGAGGCTTTGGCCCGGGATCGTCATACATGCAGAGGTCGAGATCCATCTCTCATGCCGGTTTCCAGTATAGTTTATGTTTGCTGTTTCCGTAGCGGGTTTGGGGTTTTACAGGGTAGGGGTGCGAGCTCTACGCCCTTGTCCGGGCTTGGGACCGGCACTGGCTTGGGGTGTAAAGTGTAAATGGGCCATTTGGGTCAGCCAGGAAGACAAATGACAATGGAGAATGATTTCTATCATTTTGTAGTGTGAATGGAATGTGCATGGGAAACACACTATTTCAGCATAATCTTGGCGATCACCAGAAGGACAATAGACAATAGGTGCAGGAGTAGGCCATTCGGCCCTTCAAGCCAGCACCGCCATTCAATGTGATCATAGCTGATCATCCTGGCTGAAACAAGTGGACTGAGATCGACTACATCTGCATCGGCAAGAGATGGCGCAGTGCGATGCAAGATGTACAGAGTTACAGAGGGGCAGAAATTGGTACTGACCACTACCTTGTTAGAGGAACATTAAAATTGAAACTGAAAAAGATTAATGTTCAGAAAGTTGTAAAACCATATGACATTGCAAAGCTAAAAGATGAAGAGATGTCAAAGAAATTAAAACTTGAAGTGACAAATAGGTTGCAAATGTTACAGGAAGGAGATGACATTGAACAACAGTGGCAAACGTTCCAGGAGGCAG
The DNA here is from genome assembly GCA_038087875.1 of Malacoraja senta. Taxonomy (NCBI): domain Eukaryota; kingdom Metazoa; phylum Chordata; class Chondrichthyes; order Rajiformes; family Rajidae; genus Malacoraja; species Malacoraja senta. The sequence goes on from CM075981.1 coordinate 48,454,718, forward strand.
TTCGGGAAGCTGCAGATACCACCATTGGCCGAAGACGTGGGATCAGAAAAGAAAGTTGGATAAGATCAGATACATGGGAGATGATTGACAGAAGGAGAGACATAAAGCAGAAGAGAGAGAGAGAGCAAAGACAACTGAAGAAAGGAAAGAAATGGCACAACATTATAGACAAATACAGCAACTAGTGAAGAGGAGATGCAGAAAAGATTTTAAAAAGCTTGGATAGAACGTAAATGCGCAGAAGCACAAGAAGCCAGGGACAGAAATGACACCCGTACACTCTACCACATAGCCAGAGATCTGGGAGATTCCGGTAGTAGCTCTGGTGCCCCCATAAAAGACAAGCGCGGGAGAGTACTTCTGACAGAAGAAGAGAAAAACACACAATGGTTGAACACTTCAAAGAGATATTGAATCAACCGGAACCATCGGAACTGTTTGTCTATCCTGAAGATGTAGATACTCCAGAACTAGAGGCGGAGGTTGGACCAATCACAGAAACGGAAGTTGCAAATGTAATTAAGAATCTGAAAAATAACAAAGCAGCAGGCCTCGACCAGATTCTAGCAGAACTACTAAAGAGCAGAGGGGAAACGTTGAGAGGGAAACTCACAAAGCTATGTAACGCATGCTGGGAAGAAAAACGTGTACCAGAAGATTGGAGGAAAAGTGTGATAGTGAAATTGCCAAAGAAAGGAGATCTTAGCAAACCAGGTGGGGGAGACGGTTTAGTCGCTGACTATCCGACCATGGAGCAGGTAGCACGGGATTACATGGTACCCGTGGCGGGGGGGGGACTCCCCCCAACCTGACCTGAAATATTCTCCCACATGTTTTTTGAGTACTAAATAGGCTTCTAAATTATCAGAAAAGAAAGTATATTTTCAAAAAATTTGGTTTAAGTTCAAAGGAAAGATGAATAAATCTGCTTCACCTTCCTGCAATATTTAAATTCATGCAGGCGGAAGAAACTATGAATTCATTCTTTTCCCTCACCCAGAAATAAGGTAATATTGAACTAATATTTATATAACTTCTCAAATGTCAATAACATAAAGCATGGGTGTGGTGAAAAACAGATGTTGTCAGTTTGTCTGCCGGATAGAATTTAATATTTCACAAGACAAGAGGTGCTGTGTATGTTTTAATTATGAAACCTGCTTCAAATAAATCTAAAATCCTAATTAAGTTCACAGTAGTTTGAATAAAGACAAGAAACTCAAATCTTCTTTAGCTGTTGGAAAGCAATTATTGCATACAGGGAGATTAATATAGGCATGAAGGATCGTTGTGGGTGCTTAGGCCCTGCAAATATTTGAGAAGAAATAGTTGAAATAGTTAAAACCTTGAAACAAAACTTGGGTGTTAATAGTTTAGTTTAGAGATACAGTGGAGATACAGTTTAGTTTAGAGATACAGAGATCTGTGGAGTCTTTTAAGTTCCTGAGAACCATCATGTCCAAGGACCTTAAGTGGGGGGCCGCCATCGACTCCACAGTCAAAAAGGCACAACAGAGGATGTACTTCCTAAGGCAGCTGAGGAAGCACAATCTGCTACAGGCAATGATGGTCGAATTCTACACGGCCATCGTAGAGTCTGTTCTCACCTTCACCATCATGGTCTGGTTTGGCTCAGCCACCACGCACGACACCTGGAGGATGCAGCGAATCGTCCGATCAGCAGAGAAGGTTATTGGCTGCAACCTTCCATCCATTGATGAACTGTACACTGCAAGGGCCAGGAAGCGAGCAGGCAAGATCATCTCTGACCCCTCTCACCCTGGCCACAAACTCTTTGAATCACTTCCCTCTGGAAGGCGACTCCGGATTGTCAAAGCTGCCACAGCCAGACATAAAAACAGTTTTTATCCACGAATAGTTGCTCTACTCAACAGCCAAACATCTGTAGCCTCCCATTGATCTGGTATTTTGTTGGTTCACATGCTTGATCAATGGTGTTTTATCATTAATGTTTTATTATTAATGTTTAGTGTTTTCTGAGTCATTCAGAACTGTCACTGTATGTCATGTTGCTACTTGTGGGCGGAGCACCAAGGCAAATTCCTTGTTTGTGAATACTTGGCCAATAAACTTACTTACAGTGCGGAAACAGGCCCTTCTGCCCACCGTGTGTGTGCCGACCAGTGATCCCCGCACACTAACACTATCCTACACACACTAGCGGCAATTTACGTTTATACCAAGCCAATTAACCTACAAACCTGTACGTCTTTGGAGTGTGGGAGGAAACCGAAGATATCGTAGAAAACCCACGCAGGTCATGGGGAGAAGGTACAAACTCTGTAAAGACAAGCACCCGTAGTCAGGATCGAACCCGGGTCTCCAATGCAATAAGGCAGTAGCTATACCGCTACGCCACCTTGCCGCCGTTTGAAAAAATAAGAAAGACAACATGTGTTGCATTGTGTGTTTAGCAGAGTAAAATGGCTCATGGTACTTTGTATATTAGCAGAAACAAGAGGGAAAGTGACCGAACGTTTCATCATTGATTGCATTAAAGATTCCCGATAGTAGAGCATCAATATACCAATAAGAATTTTAAATGCCTTGGCATCTGAGAGCATGGTTACACCTGATAGATACCATTAATTTTATCCTGATGAATAAAATTGTGATCCCTTACCTGGGAACTGCTAGGTCAGTGAGCACATGTGATATGTGAACCAGGCTTGACGATGTAAGAAAAACAATTGGTGAAGTAACTAGGTGAGTCAGGCAACATCAGCGGACAGAATTGGACAGAAGATGTTTTGGGTTGGGATCCTTCTTCAAGACGGGATGTAGGACCCAGGCAGCAACATTTTTTCTTTCTCCCGTTATTTTTGTTTTCTCCCGTTATGTACTATGTTTACATATTCTGTGGTGCTGCAGCTCGCAAGAATTTCATTGTCCCATCTGGGACATATGACAGTAAAACACTCTTGACTCTTGACAATGTATCGGATGTTCTCAAGTTTGCAGAGAGTAGAGAAAATGAGATTAACCAGGAATGTAATTGAATAGTCAAGTCCAGAGGTACCAAGGGCATAGGTGAGGGTTACACCAGCTATGAACTGAAGTAAATGCAGAGGCCACCATAAGGTAGTAGATAATTTTGGAAAACACAGATATGTGGTTCAAAGCCTAACTCCTTGTCACATCAGTCACAGGAATACGAGAAGGCCATTCTGTCCCTCAGATCTTTTGCATTCTTCGTTGAAAGAAAGGTTGAGACCCGAAACACTCCATTTTAGCTATGTGATCTTTTATACTCTTGTTCACAGAAAGTCTGGTGATCACAAATTTAAAACCCATCAATAATGAGATTATCATAGAAGATGTAGATTTTACATTTGGTTTAAACTTATCATTGGAGATAGTAAATTTCAGTTACTGAGACAAAAATGATTTGACAATTTCATCAGGAAGCTATTATAGTGTTTCATTGGTAATTTTTATTTCTTCAGCAGTAATTCTCCTTGCTGGAATTTAGGATTTTTTTCAAACAGCTCATAGATGTTTGTGGCTTATTTTCTTTTTTTGAGATACGTAGTTCCTATCTTTTAATTTTATTTAGTGCTGTTTCACTTCGAGGGACTCAACGAAATGTGAGGGAGTGAATATAACAGCAGAAGTGTGACATTGATGGAATTACACATTGAAATAAAACTGCTATGTATTAGAAAACCTTATACAGAGTTTATTTAGTTTACATTATGTGAAGTTTTGTTGCGGTTATTTCATCCTAAATATTGTAAAGGACCAACATTTACAGTTCCCACCATGGTCCAGTGATCTCAGTGATGAGAACTTTACTTTTTGAATGCTTGCTACTTTGAAGTTGCCGTTCAGCAGGGTCATTGTGGTCCTGCACCTATGACCCCCAAGTAACAAGCCAATTACATTAGTAGTTGAGTTTAGTTTATTGTCATGTGTACTGAGGTACAGTGAAAAGCTTTTGTTGAGTGCTTTTGAGTCAGCGGAAAGACAATACATGATTACAATCGTGCCATTCACAGTGTACAGATACAAGAGAAGGGATAACGTGCAGGAAGGAACTGCAGATGCTGGTTTTACTGAAGCTAGTGTCTAACTGAAGATGGACACAAAGCTGGATTAACTCAGTGGGTCAGACAGCACCTCTGGAGAAAAGGATTAGGTGACGTATCGGGTCAAGACCCTTCTTCAGATGTTTAGTGCAAGTTAAATCTCGTAAAGTAAAGCCCGATCAAGGATGGTTTCTCATGGACATGGAAGCAGATTATATTTCTTATTTTATTTTCAAATATTCTACTAATACAAGTGGTGCCAAAGAGTAGAGACATTTTGCATGTTGCTCCCCTTAAAGCAGCCTTCTATGAGCATTCTTTGTTATTATCTATCCATTCCAGCACCAAGAAAGTCATTAGATCCAGTGTTGAAAGTCTCCTTACAAACTCCGCAGCCCTAGGAACCACTGATCTTTATTAGACCTGATGCTACTGGCACAGCTGGATGTACTAGCAAATGACAGAAGTATGGCCGTTGGTGGTTGGTGGGAGAATGGTCCAGGTGTGGATGAAACAATGGCAATTTCAAACTTCCTCCTCCACACCATTTTTCTACCCAATGTTCATTCATTCACAAATAAACTTGACGAGCTTCGCACAAGGTTTCTGGTTTATTGTTGAATGATTGAACATACTTGATGACCTTGCTCTTCAGGCAAGGGGAAAGGAGGTGGCATCTGCAAATTGGTCCAATGCATTGTGGTGCACTGATGCAATGGTCTTATTCCAATTCTGGCAGTCTGGAATACCTGTACATTAAATGCCCTTCCTTTTATCTCCTGAGAGAACTTACCTCTCCCATATGGTCAGCCACTGCAAGCATACCACCTCAATCCAATGCAAAGATGACACTGGACAAATTATACTCTCTGGAGACAGTTTACCCTGATACCCTAGTCATCATTGTTGGTGACTTCAGTTAGGTTCACTTTAGGAATGTACTCCCCATATAGTTTCAGCATGCTTCCTGCCCCATTCAGGGTGCTAACACCACTGCTACATCACTATCATGTACACCTATCACTTTTTCCTCACTCATTTTGGCCAGACCGATCATCTGTTGGTGCTGTTCATTGTGGCTTACAGATACATTAAAGCACAGGGGACCAATGTAAGAGTAATACTGCAGTGGTCCTAAGAGGCTGAGGAACTGTCTTGAATCAGTGGACTGGAACATGTTCAAGACCACTTCATCCAGGTTGAATGCGTTTACCTCAGTTGTCACTGGTTTTGTCAAGAAATGTGTTGGCAACTGCATTCTCAACAGGACAGTTAAGGTTCTAACTAGAAAACGTGATGAACAGAGAGATTCACTCTCTGCTTAAGTTCAGATCCAACACCTTCAAGAAGGATGACACCACACTGTACAAGAAGGCCAAGCATAATCTCTGCTAGGCTATCAGGAATGCCAAGAGAGATTTCCAAAACACGCTGGCAGCACAATTCAATCAAATGGATGTAGCAGGACCTGAATACTATCCGGGGTTACAAGGCAAGTGCAGGAACAGTCTCTGGCCACAGGATCAGCTCAGTTCCTTTTAAAGGTAAACAAAGTTCAACCATGGTGCATCCTCACATCTCCTGCCGGCTCTGACCTATACATTTTGTGGCAGAAGTCAGATCTGTGTTCATGAGGGTAAACTCTCAGAAAGCAGCCGACCCAGCTGGAGTCCCTGGATGGGTCCTGAAATTGTGCGCCAATCAACTAACGGTCTTCACCGATACCTTACACCTGTCCCTTCAACTGTCTAATGTCCAAATCAACCTCAAGGACACCTCCATCATTCTTGTCCACAAGAAGAACGAAACTATCTCAATGACTACTATGTAGTTGTTCTAACTTCGGCCATAATGAAGTGCTCTGAAAAGTTGGATATGGCCCACATCTGCGCCAGAAAATCTAGACCCATTGTAATGTGCACACTGGAAAAATAGGTCTATAGGATAAAGCCATCTTCCCCGCACTACATTCAGATCTAGATCACATTGACAATAAGAACACCTTTGTCTGGATGCAATTCATTGACTACAGCTCAGTCTTCCTATAATACAGAATAAACTCACCTTTGATCTTCTGGATCTTGGCCAAAAGGCATCTGGATCTTCCCGACTAGCAGATCTCTGTCAATTAGATTTAGTCACAACATTTCCACCATCCTGATGCACTTGAGGATGTGTTTGCTCAGTCCCTTGTTCTACTCTGTGTACAGCCACCGACTACAGCACCAACACAATCTTCAATTTTGCCAATGATGCCAATATTTTGGCTGGATCACCAGCAACAATGAGATGGAGTACAGGAAAGAGATCAAGTACCTTGTGTCATGATGCCAGAACAACAACCTAGCCCTTAAGACCAATAAGATGAAAGAGTTATGTGTAGGAAGGAACTGCAGATGCTGGTTTACATCAAAGATAGACACAAAATGCTGGAGTAACTCAGCGGGACAGGCAGCATCTCTGGAGAGAAGGAATAGGTGACGTTTCAGGTCGAGACCACTGAGTTACTCCAACATTTGGTGCCTTTCCAAGATGAAAGAGTTGATTGTTGTCGTAAGGAAGAAGGGAAGGAGGGGCTTGAATGTAACCTCGTCCACATGAATGGAGCTGCTGTTGAGATGGTGGACAGCTTTAAATTCCTAGGTCCCTTCACACTAATGCGCTGATCAAGAAAGCTCATCAGCTTAGATTCGTTCTTAGGCATCTGATAAGATTTGGCATGTCCAGAAAGATTTGCTTGAACTTCGACAGATGCGCGAGAGAATGTTTTCTGACAAGAAGCATCTCAGCCTGGTATGGCATGTGCTCTTCTCATGACCACCTGAACATGCAGAGAATGGTGAACACAGGCAAGGCTATTACCGGCTTGTTGCTTCCTTCCATCCAGTCTACCTGAACAGGGTATTGCATCAGGAAGACTGGAAGTATCATCAAGGATGCTTGCCACCCTTTTCTGTTTTATATTTTCTTCGCGAAGATGAAGGAGTATGAAAGCTCGAACATCCAGACTTGGAATAGCTTGTGAACCAACCAATTCTTTCACATTTCCTTCCTGAATTTGCTACCACGTATTCTTGATTTTAACTCAAACTCATTTATTTATTCATTTCTTGCAATTTAATTTATTTGTACTACTTCACATCATTACAATCTTTGCACTATTCTGCTGTTATGCATTAATTGCTGTCTTTACTGTTGTACTTATTGTATTTATTGTTTACGGGCTTCCTGTGAATAAAGAATTTCATTGCCCCCTGGTGTATGTAAGACACAATCCAATCTGAATATGATAAATATGGGGAAGGATCTATATGATTAAAGTACAGCCTGAAATGCTGAAATGTCCTCATTCTTCAGGGAACAGGGGTTCCCCTCCCCTACTATAGATGAGGCTCTCACCAGGGTCTCTTCAATACCCCGTAACACTCTCCCCCAATCCCCGCACTCGTAACAAGGGCAGAGTCCCCCTAGTCCTCACCTTCCACCCCACTAGCCGTCACATACAACAAATAGTCCTCCGTCATTTTCGCCACCTCCAAAGTGACCCCACCACTAAACACATCTTCCCATCTCCCCCCCTGTCTGCTTTCCGCAAAGACCGCTCCCTCCGTAACTCCCTGGTCAATTCTTCCCTTCCCCCCCCCCCCCCCCGGGCACTTTCCCTTGCAACCACAAGAGATGCTACACTTGTCGCTTTACCTCCCCCCTCGACTGCATTCAAGGACCCAAGCAATCGTTCCAGGTGCGACAGAGGTTCACCTGCATCTCCTCCAACCTCATCTATTGCATCCACTGCTCTAGATGTCAGCTGATCTATGGTAAGACCAAGTGTAGGCTTGGCGAACACCTCCGCTCGATCCGCATTAACCAACCTGATCTCCCTGTGGCTCAGCACTTCAACTCCCCCTCCCATTCCGAATCCGACCTTCCTGTCCTGGGCCTCCTCCATGGCCAGAGTGAGCACCACTGGAAATTGGAGGAGCAGCACCTCATATTCTGCTTGGGCAGTTTGCACCCTAGCGGCATGAACTTTGACCTCCAATTTCCGGTAGCCCTTGCTGTCTCCTCCCCTTCTCAGCTCTCCCTCAGCCCTCTGACTCATCCTCTCCCTTTCTCCTTTCTTCTCCCCGCCCCCCCCCCCACCCCCCTCCAACTCTACATCAGTCTGAAGAAGGGTTTCGGCCCGAAACGTTGCCTATTTCCTTCGCTCCATAGATGCTGCCGCACCCGCTGAGTTTCTCCAGCACTTTTGTCTACCTTCGATTTTCCAGCATCTGCAGTTCCTTCTTAAACAACATGCTGCCTGTCCCGCTGAGTTACTCCAGGTTTTTTTTGACTATGAGACACCAATGTACCTATATCATGGCAGCTCTGCATGAATGAAGAAAATATTTATATATTGGGACATGATAAAGCACTTTACATCCTGAAGTAATTTTGAAATGTATTCACTATTGTAATTTTGGAAACCAATCAGATGATTTGCACACAAGAAGTTTCCCAAAGGAGCAATGTAATAATTACCAGGGAGCATGTTTTATAAAATGTTGAGCAGTGGATAACCATTGTCCAAGACACCTGCGTAACTCTCCATTTCATAATCTAACCATGTCATGAAAGCCAATGAGTTTTAAAGTGAGTTTTTACATTCACCATAATTAACAGTCCCTTATAAGGACACATAAAATAGTCATAGAGACAGGCAGAACTGAAACACACCGTCCAGACCTCCAAGTTGTCATTAATCAGCAAGCACCATCCCTTATACTAATCTTACCCTAACCCAAAGAGAGTGACTAAAGAAAGGTCTCGACCCGAAACGTCACCCATTCCTTCTCTCCAGAGATGCTGCCTGTCCTGCTTAGTTACTCCAGCTTTTTGTGTCTTATCTTCGAGAGTGAAACTACTTGTACTCCGTTTAATTAATCCATGAAGCTAATAGGAAGATTTGTACTGTCATGTATTTAAAGTTTAACATGGTTAACAGCTAGTTGGCTTCCAAGATCCAGGCCATCTTCAGGGTTTCCTGCTTGCAGTTTTCTTCACACAATCAAGCTGATAGCACATGAACTGTGGTGACTTTAAACGACTGAGGAAATAGTCTCACTGTAAAATACCCCGAGTGCCTTGCACTTAATTAAACAAGGTCAAAGAATGCTTTATAAGGCAGATCAAGCCATAATTACTGCTTAGCTAACTATTTGGCTTTAATTAAAGTCATTTTATGTATCGGTATTATAAATCATTAACATGAACATTTTGAAATAAGTGGCGTTAAATTTTATTTTATTTTAGGACATTTCAGGTTGTACTCTAATCATATGGATTTTCCCCCATATTTATCCGAGTCAGATTAGTTTGTGTCATATATACACCAAGGTGCAATGCAATTCTTTATTCACATGAAGCTTGTAAACACTAAATACTAAAAGTACAACAGTAAAGACAGCAATGAATCCGAAACAATGGAATACTGCAGTTCCTTCCTACACATAGCTCGGGGAAGGTGACAACGAGGCATACAATGTAACATTTAATCAGGAGGACAGAATTGACAAGTGTTTGTGTGCTTTTTAGGAGCAATTGTATTGATGTCTTGATCTTCTGGGTTAGTCCTTTGTAAACAGACTGAGTCAAAGATTTAAATAGCAGGAAAAGCAGAAAAACATTAATTGGATGGATGAATCCTGGGAATAATCAGACTGCAAGCGAGTGTGAGGAAGTAGGAAGAATAGTGTCTTGGAGATCTGGTAGTAACAAGTTGTAAATGTAGGGTATGGAAGTAATAGATAGTGCATTATAAGCCGTGACGAGGCTTTCTAGATGTGGAGATACAATATTCCTCTCTTAAGGCAGTTTTGTTAACAGAAATTCACCCTTATGGAATTCACAAATGATCATCAATAAATTAAAGATGCAGAATAAAAATTCACTCTTACAATATGTTTGTGAAAAACATAAACACAAAATGAACACAGAGAATCTGTCACCTGTGATTTCACAGTGGGGGGAGAGGGTGGCTCTTAAAGGATTTGCTTAGGAAATTGATAAGGCAATCGCTCTTATTGATGCTTATTAAAGTCAATGATACTTTAATCAAGCAATGTTATATCCATTGCTAGTTCATTAAAACAACAATCCTTTCTCTCTGCCTACAACGCGATCAGAATTCCCTTGCTTATAGACCATGTATCCACAGGAATATTACTGTTGAGAGAACGATTTCCTGTGGGAATGCATCTTCATTTATAACCTGGGATTCAATGGGGAAAAAGGGTTTACATCAAGGAAAATCAGAACATGAATGGTTTTCATGGAATGCAACCTCTGTAACTCGGGGGTTCACTGGGAATAGATGGCAAGCAATATAGACCCATGAATCATTATTTTCAGACTTAACAGTACGAGGGAAGTAAGGAACTTATGGGTATGGGGAAATTATTGGGAGTTGAAAGTCCAAGGGCATCTTTGGAAATAGCTTTTGACAGAATTGACAGTCTATCTTCTGTATCCTGACAAACTTTTAAAGCCAAGTTCTTTGCAATGTGCTATGAACTGAAATGGCTGTTAATAATCATTTTTATCAATTGACAATAAAATATAAAATTATTTTAAAATATATGTTGAATAACGAAGAAACACGTTTTAATTAAGTACATTTCTGAAAGCCCGAAAATCACATTCTTGGTTAAACGTTGCAGAGGATTTAAATCTCTTGCTGCAGGGAAAAGTCTGACCTTCAGAGCAGGAATGATTTTGGCATGAAGTAGAAAAAGGCAGAGGGGGTTCAGGCAGGTGAGAAGTTTCAGGTGGGTGTTAATCTTGAAAACAATGTTTCCACAGTAGGATGACATAAATCGACAGCTGGGGGACCCAGCATGGGAAAGTTAAACTAATTAAAGGCAAACGTCAGTGGTTCAATGGTACTTTATTGTCATGTGTGCCTAAGTACAGTGATATTCTGTTTTTGCTTAGAGTTCAGTAACAATCCTAAATGTAATTAAAATGTCATATAAAAATGACTCCCGTGAGGGCTATGGGTGAGTGGTCGAATATTGCGTTGGGGGACCAGGCCTCTCGTGTGACAGGGACCCAACGGGTCCCACTTGGTCTAGTATATTACTAAAACTCTCATCTTATCTGTGAGTGTATTTGTTTGTTTGCCAGCTTTTTGTTATCTGAGCGACGCTAATACGGTACACGATAGCACTAAAATCTTTGCACCACCTTACTCACAATTGTCTTGTGTTTCATGTCAAATTTCAAATGGGATTGTAACACTACCAGCTACAATGTTGCAATCCAGGGACACTCAGTCCTGCCAGCACTAGCAAGTGCAATTGCAAGCTATAATGTTGCAATCCCTTTTTTTATATTCCTGGCATCAAGGATTTTTTTAAGGGGGAATCAGCCACGCCTGCACAGTTGGGGCTATTGGTGAGTGGTGGAATATTGCGTTGGGGGAAGGGGCCCGTTGGGGGAATGGGTGTGTGGTGGAATATTGCATTGGGGAATGGGTTGCGTAGGGGGACCAGGCATCCCGTGGGGGCAATGGGTGAGTGGTCGAATATTGCGTTGGGGGACCAGGCCTCCCGTGTGACAGGGACCCAACGGGTCCCACTTGGTCCAGAATATTACTAAAACTATCATCTTGTTTGTGATTCTGCGTGCGTGATCCCGGAACTACGCGAAAACGGTACACGAGAGCGCTACAATTTTGGACCACCTTACTCACAATTGTCCCGTGGTGTGGTGTATCAAGTTTCATTCAGATTGATGGTATATTTTACATTATTCATATTAATAACTTAAAAAATGTAAACTTCTCACTGAAAATTCCAAATCCAATTGCTGGCCCTGCTGGGTACAATGTTGCAAATCCCAGGCCACTGAGTCCTGGCAATTTACTTTTCACTTAACTTCTCACCGGCTACAATGTTGCAAATCACTGAGTCCTCACAGCAAGCAAGTGCAATTTGGATTTTCTTAAAAGTTTAATGAGGGAGGATGAATAAGGGGAAATGTGCTGCCCCTGCGCAGTTGCAGGCTATGGGGCAGTGCTGGAATATTGCGTTGGGGGAACGGCTTGCATTAGGGGAACGGGTGAGTGGTGGAATATTGCGTTGGGGAACGGGTTGCGTTGGGGGACCAGGCCTCCCATGTGACAGGGACCCAATGGGTCCCACTTGGTTTAGTATATAATGAAATAGGAGAGGGAATTTTTATTTAAACTACTGAGTGGAATATGTTTTCAGAGACATAGAGTTGTACAGAAACCATGTCATCATGTCTGTGCCAACCTTTTTGCCCATCTACATCCCATTTGCCTCAACGTTTCTAAAACAGGTGCTCTGGTAATTATTACATAGCTCCTTTTGAAAACGCTGCATGCAAATCATCTGGTAGTTTCCAACATTACAAGAGTGAATACATTTCAAAATTATTTCAGGACGTAAAGTGCTTTATCATATCCCAAAATATAAATATTTGCATATATTGTAGTTCATAGACACAAAAACCTGGAGTAACTCAGCAGCTCAGGCAACATCTCTGGGGAGACTGAATAGGTGATGTTTCAGTTGGAGACCCTTCTTCAGACCCGACCCAAAACGTCACCAATTTCTTTCCTCCAGACCCGCTGAGTTACTCCAGAATTTTGTGTCTATCTTCGGTTTAAACCGGTGTCTGCACTTCCTTCCTGCACATTGTAGTCACATAATGGATAAGTGCCTCAGGAGGGGTAAAAATGTATCATTGGATGTGAAACTTTATAGGTTTTGCTGAGTGTAAGAAAACAGTAGGTGTAGGGTCAGAGTTATAAAGGGCCCAATCTCTGCAGGAGGTGAGGAAGGGAGAGGATGCATTGAGGTAGCAAGGCATAGCGCGACAGTATGTCAGGTGTCATGATTTTGTAGCACCGAGCCAGATTATATCCGATGAATAGCACAATGCATTGGAGATAGGCTGGAAAGTCTCAGAGGTTAACATGAGAAGAGTCTTGTCCATCTTTGAATGAGAGGAAATGGGATGATTGGAGGGAATGCTGGTGGGTGAGGTGGTGCTTGTTGATGGGTGGGAGAAGGGGGGCAGATATACAGATGGATCAGCTTACCAGATTGACGTTTGGTAAGTGGGCAAGTACTGTGAGCTGGGGACTTGTGTGGAGATTGCCACCTGGTTGGGGAATGGGTCATTTTTGAAGTAAATTTCTGAACAGACAGTGGGTAGTTTAAAAGGGCTCTTTATGAAGCAGACCCCATGGGCAAGGACCTCCGACACTGGTTTCCCTTGAGCCAGCAGGAAGCATGCTGCACTGGTGCTGTGAATACCTGCTTCTCCACGTAAGCCTGCTGGTTCAAGAGGCTGTACTGGCATGGGTGAAAATCTAAGAAGGCATTCTTGATTCAGGATATCTACAAGTGCATTGAGACTCATGTGCGTGTTTATGTATCAGGAAATATTTAAATTAAAATTGTAGCCTTTCCGCAAATTACAATATCCCCACATTTCCATTACTTTTAATTTTTCATGGAAATTGTTTCAAGTAGCATTGTTTAAATGTGAGCAAATATGATAATGGTCCTAATACAGGTAGATGGAATTATGGTCCGAATGCAGCCAAATGGATTACGGTAATGATGTAAGCAAATGCAAATATGGTCTTAATGCGAACAGATGGGATTACGGTCCTCATGCATGCAAATAGATGGGCAAAAACATTGGCACAGACATGGTGGGCCCATGGACCCATTTATGTACAACTCTATGAATCTGTGAAAACGTATGCTACACATTCCATTTCGTAGTTTCAAAAGTTTCTCCCTATCCTATTTTATTATATATGTCTATCAGGATTTTTATTCCTGCCAAAAGTTCCCATTTTTACATCACATTTTAATTACATTTAGGATTGCCACTGAACTGTAAGCAAAACAAAACTGTCACTGTACTTAGGTACACTTGAGTATAACGTACCATTGAATCACCGACGTTTGCCTCTAATTAGTTTAACTTTCCCATGCTGGGTCCCCCAGCTGTCGCCCTACTGTGGAAACATTGTTTTCAAGATTAACACCCACCTGAAATTTCTCACCTGCCTGAACCCCCTCTGTCTTTTCCGACTTCATGTCAAAATCATTCCTGCTTTGAAGGTCAGACTTTTCCCTCCAGCAAGAGATTTAAATCTTCTGCACCGTTTTAAGGGCCTGTCCCACTTTCACGACCTAATTCACGACCTTTTTTACTCGTGGACATTTTTCATCAGGCTAGGAAAACGCCCCGACATACTTGATGCCACGAGTACCTACGACTAGCATCACGACCTACCAAGGACCTATCTACGACCTCCGACGACCTTGTGACGACCATGCCGCGAGTATGAGTCCAGGGCAAACTCGGCAGAGGTCGTGAATTAGGGCATGAAAGTGGGACAGGCCCTTAACCAATAATGTGAATTTCGGGCTTTCAGAAATATAATGGATTAAACCGTGTTTCTTCGTTATTTAGGAATAGGAATACTTTATTGTCACATGTGACTAGGCACAGTGAGATTCTTTGCTTGCATACACATTGTATACAAATAGCAGCCACCTACGGCACTGAGAAGGTTACAAAGCACGCCGGCTCCCCCTTTTGTCCCCCCAGCAGTTCCCCCACACCGGGTCCCCATTGTCCTTTGCCCCTCCCCCTAATGTCCATTGCTCTCCCCCCACCTCCCCGCTCATCCCGTTAAATATTATTCAACAAACATTTAAAAATAATTTAATATTTTATTGTCAATTGATAAAAATTATTATTAACAGCCATGTCAGTTCATAGCACGATGCAAAGAAATTGGCTTTAAAAGTTTGAAAGTGAATAGAGGAGAGAGTGTCAATTCTGTCACAAGCTAGTCCCAAAGTTGGTCCTGGATTTTCAACTCCCAATAATGTCAACCCCCATACCCATAAGTTCCTTATTTCCCTAGTACTGTTAAATCTGAAAATATCTCTGTCAAGATATGCTGTCCCTCTGAACTCCTTCTACATTTCCATCGTGCTCCCGAATCATGGGTCTCTCTTGCTTGTGATCTGTTCCCAATATGCTGAACCCCCGAGTAACAGAGGTTGCTTTCAAAGAACATCATCCACATTGTGATTTTCCTTGATGTAAACCCTTTTTCCCATTGAATCCCACATTATAGATGAAGAGGTATTCCCACGGGAAATCTTTCTCTCAACATTAATACCCCTGTGGATACATGGTATTCTACTTGGTCAAATGAAAAAGCATTTGACCAAGTAGAATGGAATTATATGGATAAAGTATTACAAAAATTCCAACTGGGAGAGAATTTTATTCTATGGATCAAGTTACTATATAATAAACCTACAGCTAGAATACTAACTAATAACATATTATCCTCGAAATTCCAACTATCAAGGGGAAATAGACAAGGATGCTCATTATCACCACAGCTGTTTGCTCTCATTATTGAACCGCTAGCAGAAAAAATTAGAATACACCCTGATATCCATGGATATAATACTAAAGATTCATATATTAAAATATCTTTATACGCGGATGATATATTACTGTACATTACAAAACCTCAAATCACTATACCAAATATATTAAATTTAATTGAAGACTTTGGATCTTTTTCTGGATATAGAATAAATTGGAATAAAAGTGAAATTATGTCAATAAAACCGAAAGATTCAACACATCTTTTAAAGTTCCCTTTTAAAATAACTACAGAAAAATTTAAATACTTGGGAATCGAAATTACTAGAACATATCAAGGTATGTTTAAGGCAAATTTTGATCCCCTACTTAATAAATTAAACACACTAATTAAATTCTGGAAAACGCCCCCGATGTCTTTAATAGGCCGAATAAATGCAATAAAAATGATCTTTCTACCACAAATTTTATACCTATTTCAATCGATTCCTATATACTTACCAAAGAAGTTTTTAAAAAAACTCGACTCAGATATCACTCATTTTATATGGGACTATAAATCACATAGAATACAAAAAACTCATCTGAATAAACCTAAAGTATTAGGGGGTTTAGCACTACCTAATTTTATGTATTATTATTGGTCAGTAAATATTAAAAATATGATTCAACTGATGGATAACTCCGCCCAGCAAGTGGACTGGATTGTAATGGAGAAAGAGGATTGCTCCTCTGGAAACATTGGAGCGATCCTCCTCTCTCCAATGAAACTGAATAATATAAATTATAATAAGAACCCAATTATTCATAGTACAATCCGAATTTGGAAACAAATAAAACAAAATTAAAAATTAAGAAATTTATCACTTTTATTACCCATAGTTAATAACCCTTCGTTTAATCCCTCTATTATAGATAAAGCTTTTACACATTGGGATAGACTAGGAATTAAACCGTTCGGTGACTTGTATGAAACTGGAAAATTACTTTCATTTCAACAATTACAAATAAAATATAAACTCGGAAATAATCAATATTTTAAATATTTTCAAATATGCGACTATTTGAAAAAATATACAAAAGATCATTATAATAACCCAGCAGATGTATTGGATGAGGCAATGCAGATAAAAGCTGAATCAGCAAACTTAATATCATATTTGTATAATATTATCTTAAATGTACAAATACCATCTACGGAGGGTATCAGAAGAGACTGGGAACAAGAGTTAGCTATTAAAATTTCAAAGGAAAGTTGGAATGAACACTTATTAAACGTGCATAAATGTTCGATTAATGTAAGACACACTTTAATACAATTTAAAATTTTACATAGATTATATTATTCGAAAACTAAAATTCATAAAATTTTCCCAAATGTATCATCTATTTGTGATAAATGTCAATCCCAAGAAGCTACTATAGCGCACTCATTCGTTTTCTGTACAAAAATTCAAAAATTTTGGAATGAAATTTTCGAAATCTTTACAAAATTATTTAAAATAAAACTGATACCCAAAGCAGAATGGATTATCTTCGGAATAACGGAAGATGGTCCAGAACTAAATGTGTTTCAAAAGAAACTAATAGACTATGGGTTAATAACTGGAAAAAAGCGAATCCTAAAATTTTGGAAGAAGGCTCCAATACCAACTATAAACATGTGGATTTCAAATATGTTCGAAACATTACACCTAGAAGAGATAAGACTCCTCCTAGCAGGTAAACCAGATCACTTCCACCTGACGTGGTCTGCATTTATAGAATTATTACAAATATAGGGTGCAAAGGTACCTTAAAAAAATTGAGGTCAGGTAATGGGGGATGATAGTTGAAGAGTTGGTATGTCCCATTTGCGTAATGCTCATAAAAAATATTTGTTTCTCTCTTTTTCCTCTTTCTCTTTCTCCTTCTTTTCTAGGGTCTATTTCTTAACTCTTTTTCTTTTGTTTTTAATTTTGTTCTTATAGGGTCTTCGTCCTTTTTTGTTGTCACATTTTCTACACTCTCACTTTTTCCTTCACTTTCTTCTTTCTTTCAATCTTATCCTTTCCTTTTACTAGTGTAAAAAACAAGTGGTGTACATTAATTGTAAGAAGACATAAGTGACAAGTATTAATGTATGTGGTTGTAATGTAATGTACTTCTAATAAATAAAAAATAAAAAATAAATAATAATAATTTAATATTTTATTGTCAATTGATAAAAATTATTATTAACAGCCTTGTCAGTTCATAGCACGATGCAAAGAAATTGGCTTTAAAAGTTTGAAAGTGAATAGAGGAGAGAGTGTCAATTCTGTCACAAGCTAGTCCCAAAGTTGGTTCTGGATTTTCAACTCCCAATAATGTCAACCCCCATACCCATAAGTTCCTTATTTCCCTAGTACTGTTAAATCTGAAAATATCTCTGTCAAGATATGCTGTCCCTCTGAACTCCTTCTACATTTCCATCGTGCTCCCGAATCATGGGTCTCTCTTGCTTGTGATCTGTTCCCAATATGCTGAACCCCCGAGTAACAGAGGTTGCTTTCAAAGAACATCATCCACATTGTGATTTTCCTTGATGTAAACCCTTTTTCCCATTGAATCCCACATTATAGATGAAGTGGTATTCCCACGGGAAATCTTTCTCTCAACATTAATACCCCTGTGGATACATGGTCTATAAACAAGGGAATTCTGATTGCATTGTAGGCAGGAGAAAGGATTTTTTTAAATTAACTTGCAATGGATATTACATTGCTTGATTAAAGTATAATTTAGTTTAATAAGCACTAATAAGAGAGATTGCCTTATCAATCTCCTAAACAAATCCTTTAAGTGTCTCCCCCCCCCTCAATGTAAAATGACAGGACAGGTTCTCTGTGTACATTTTGGGGGGGGGGGGTGGGGGGCGGGGGTTCCCATACATACTGTTAGAGTGAATTTTTATCCTGTATATCTAATTTTTTTATGGTGATTTGTCACTTTATAAGGGCGAATTTCTATTACAAAAACTGCCTCAAAAGAGAGGAATATTGTATCTCCACATCTAGAAAGCCCCATCACGGATTATATTGCACCATCTATTACTTCCATACCGCACATTTACAACTTGTTACTACCAGATCTCCAAGACACTATTCTTGCTTCTTCCTCACCCTCACTTGCAATCTGATTCTTCCCAGGATTCATCCACCCAATGAATGCTTATCTGCTTTTCCAGCTATTTAAATCTTTGACTCAGTCTTAGCTTCTGTTTTACAAACACTGAAGATCAAGACATCAAAATCCCCCTCTGCTGCTATAAAGCACACAAACACTCGTCAATTCTGTCCTCTTGATTACATTTTACATTGTATGCTTCGTTGTCACCTTCCCCGAGCTAATAATGATCTATTCTACATTTTCCTTGAACTGCATCCCCTTTGATCTCTCATTTTCACACCTTTCCCTTTCATATCTATTGTTTCCCTCTCCCAGTCTGAAGAAGGGTCTCGTTCCGAAATGTCACCCATTCCTTCTATCTAGAAATGCCTGTCCCGCTGTTACTCCAGCATTTTGTGTCTAGTCAATTCTCCCAACTCCCACGATTACTTTGCCAAGTATTTCAATGAACAAATTTGCTTATCCTTGTCACCAGTGCTATTTAATGACCCCACCCACTGCAGTCTCAAACACATTTAATGTTGTCTTCCTGTGTTAGGAAAGTAGAGATAGGAAAATAGGTAGATGCTAAGTAATCAAAGCTACCAATTTATAATTTGCATTATAATTAAACTAAATTATTGAAGTTCAAAAATTACATTAAAATGCTTTGCAATATAAATTGACCATTGATCAGTGATCCTGATGCCTTTTCCCTTGCATCACACAAAGTAATATGTTTTCTTATTTGTTGACAAAGTATCATCAGTGTTTGTTTTAAATCTTCACAAGATTTCACACTTTGAATGTCAAACTAGTTATAAATGCAAAAAATGCATATTATTTACTCCAAGCTTGAAATTAATATCACCTGACAATCAGTGATATACTGTAATTTTGTTAAATCGCACTCTGAATCTATTTGCCTTTAAGATTATAAACGGTGCCCTTGAAATGACAGCGGTTTGGTTTTGCAGTGTAATAATCTATTTGTGCAGTACATTATGTAATGCTTCTGGCTTCAAAATATAGTGAATTGTTGCCTTATTGTGAGGGTAATGCACTTATTTCTGGTTGAATTTGTAATAATAGGTATTCTGCTCAGATTCATCAGTTCCATACACTCATCAGGTATAAAGCAAGGACTCAATCCCAAGATAGAGTGCTAGAAATTCCCAACATTTTATGAATAAGGAGCGAAGGGAAACAGGGGCATTGTATTGCTGCAGTATAAATGCTATTACACTTTCAAAATTGTGAAAATGAAAAGTTGCTCTGTATTAGGAATGAGAGATTGGTGATAGTGTTTGTTTACAACAGGTCCATAGCAGAGGTCATCTCTCTGGCCTTAAACATATCATTGGAACATCTAGACCTACATTAGATTCCTATTTACCGAAACGTCGCCCATTCCATTTCTCCGTAGATGTTGCCTCACCCACTGAGTTACTCCAGCATTTTGTGTCTACCTTTGATTTAAACCAGCATCTGCAGTTCTTTTCTACACAACTCTCTCTCAATATCCTCAATATGAAGGAGTTGATTATTGACTTCAGGAGGCATGTTGGAGTACATGACCCAATCAGCATCATTGATGCTGCAATGGAAATGGTTGAGAACTTTAAGTTCCTTGGTCATAGAGTGATACAGTGTGGAAACAGGCCCTTCGGCCCAACTTGCCCACACCGGCCAACAATGTCCCAGCTACACTAGTCCCACTTGTCTGCACTTGGACCATATCCCTCCAAACATGTTCTATCCATGTACCTGTAACTATTTCTTAAAAGATGGCATAGTCCCAGCCTCAACTACCCCCTCTGGCAGCTTGTTCCATACACCCACCTTTGTGTGAAAAGGATACCCCTTGGGTTCCTATTAAATCTTTTCCCCTTCACCTTGAATCTATGTTCTCTGGTCCTCGATTCCCCTACTCTGGCCAAGAGACTCTGTGCATCTACCCAATCTATTCCTCTCATGATTTTGTATACCTCTATAAGATCACCCCTCATCCTCCTGTACTCCATGGAATAGAGACCCAGCCTACTCAACCTCTCCATATAGCTCACACCCTCTAGTCCTGGCAACATCCTCATTAATCTTTTCTGAACCCTTTCAAGCTTGACAATATTTTTCCTATAACATGGTGCCCAGAACTAAACACAATATTCTAAATGCGGTCTCACCAACTTATTATACAACTGCAACATGACCTCTCAACTTCTAAACTCAATACTCTGACTGATGAAGGCCAATGTGCCAAAAGCCTTTTTGACCACCTTATCTACCTGCGACTCGACCTTCAAGGAACCACGCACCTGTACTCCTAGATCCCTCTGCTCTACAACACTACCCAGAGGCCTACCATTTACTGTGTAGGTTCTGCCCTTGTTCGACATCCCAAAATGCAACACCTCACACTTCTCCGTATTAAATTCCATAAACCACTCATCAGCCCACTTGGCCAATCCATCCAAATCCTGCTGCAATCTTTCACAACCATCCTCACTATCTGCAAAACCACTCACTTTTGTATCATCAGCAAACTTGCTAATCTTGCCCTGCAACTACTGCATCTTATTTTATATCAATCTTAACTCATTGTGCTATGATTTGTTGCTTATTGTATGTTTATTACTGATATTATGTGATGTAAGGTGACCTTGAGTGTCTTGAAATGCGCCATTAAATAAAATGTATTATTATTATTATGTTCTCATCCAAATCATTGATGTAGATGCCAAACAGTAAAGGGCCCAGCACCGAACCCTGAGGCACACCACTAGTCACAGGCCTCCAGTTCGAGAAGCAACCTTCCACCATTACCCTCTGCTTCCTTCCATGTTCCTTGGTATTAATATTGCCAACTATCTTTCATGAACCAACCACATTGAAGGCACGCCAGTGCTTCTACTTCCTCAGAAGACTGACAAAATTCGACAATGTCTGCAGTGACTCAAACTTCTACAGATGTACCATTGAGAGAATATTGTCGTGTTGCATTACAGCCTGGTTTGGAAACAGCTCTGCCCAAGACCGCAAGAAATTGGAAGAAGTTGTGGATGTAGAGCCCAGTCCATCGCACAGATTAGATCCCCCCCCCCCCCCAATGACTCCATCTACACCTTGCTGTCTCAAGAAAGCAGCCACATCATCAAAGATATGTCCCATCCCGGTTATTCCTTCTTATATCCTGAGGATGCTGCAAGTTTAAGGAACATGCATTCTTCAACAAGACTTTTTAAATCTTTGAATTTCTCCGTGTCGGAGAGCAGCAGGTTCATGGGTTCATCATTCTGTGCAATTCCGTATCTTAAGTGACGCACTGCATTGACTTGGAATAATACCATCAGTCCTTCATTGCTGCAATAGCAAAATCCTACATAACAGCGAAGAAGTGAATGGCATGTTGGCCTTTATACCAAGAGGAGTTGAGTATAGGAGCAAAGAGGTCCTTCTGCAGTTGTATAGGGTCCTAGTGAGACCACACCTGGAGTATTGTGTGCAGTTTTGGTCCCCTAATTTGTGGAAGGACATTCTTGCTATTGAGGGAGTGCAGCTTAGGTTTACAAGGTTAATTCCCGGGATGGCGGGACTGTCATATGCTGAGAGAATAGAGCAGCTGGGCTTGTACACTCTGGAGTTTAGAAGGATGAGAGGGAATCTTCTTTCGTGTGGCGTGCACAGCCTAAAGTTGTTGGACAACTTTTCTATTTGATCTTCCGTTTGTGCACGTCGAGTTGATTGCATTAGTCGAAACAGGGTGGACCACGTGAAGGTTGCAATCTTCCACCCTAGAGGGGATCTCATTGAAACATATAAGATTATTAAGGGTTTGGACACGCTAGAGGCAGGAAACATGTTCCCGATGTTGGGAGAGTCCAGAACCAGGGGCCACAGTTTAAGAATAAGGGGTATGTAAGCCATTTAGAACGGAGACGAGGAAACACTTTTTCTCACAGAGAGTTGTGAGTGTGTGGAATTCTCTGCCACAGAGGGCAGTGGATGACGGTTCGCAGGATACTTTCAAGAGAAAGCTAGATAGGGCTCGTAAAGATAGCGGAGTCAGGGGATATGGTGAGAAGGCAGGAACGGGGTACTGATTGGGGATGATCATTGTCTGTTTGAATGACAATAAAAGGCATTCTATTCTATCAGCCATGATCACATTGAATGGCGGTGCTGGCTCGAAGGGCCGAATGGCCTACTCCTGTACCTATTGTCTATTGTCTATAACAGGGTTGAGGGAATACTTTCACTACCTACTCAAAAGTATATGCGGATAGAAAATACATTTTGACCATACCAAAGTTACAGGCCACAAGACCTACTTCTGCTGCTATTCCATCATGTGCGTGTGGGTCATGTACACTGGGGACCAGGAACATGTTTCGGTAACTTCAAGACCATACATGCATGATCAGGTTTTGGATATATTTCCGTGTCACAACTAATATCAGTGTTGCACAGCATGACAGGATTTCTGGGCCCTTGGGTTTGTGGGAGAGATGATATAAGTAGGTTTGAAGCACATATAGGAACGTTGTGAAAAAGGCGAGGAAGTCCTAGAGAGAGTAAAAAGGAAATTTGATAATATGTGGGCATGTTAATTGGATTGGAATGATGGGGTTAAGAGCTGGTAAAAGGTTAAGAAAACAAGCCATTGGTAGGAAGTAAATAGACAGCAGAGATAATGGTCAATAATTTGACGTGGCAGGGTGTTTAGCCATTATTCCTGTTAGTACGATTTGGCCATGAACATTTAGAATTGAGTCGTTTTGTACGGCAAATTACCAAAAATAGACACAGATTACTGGGATGGAAACAGTGCACCTGGGAGCAACTGTGTACCATCATAACCAGTTGGATTGAAGGATTGTGAAATTAATAGTATAAAGAATAAGAAGGAAATTAGATACAGAATTAGAGACAGAGAACAAGCAGGCAAAATTGATTTGAAATAAATAAAAAAAAGGCTAAAAGGACAATTTAAAAAAAAGACATTTTTAAAATGTCTTCATCAGCAATTGAGATATGGTGATGAAATACTGCACTCCTAATGAAAATAGTAGATGGTGGTTTGATAATATCTGTGGAGAGAGAAACAAGGTTAATATTTCTGTGTAAGAAGGAACTGCAGATGCTGGTTTAAACCGAAGATGGACACAAAAAGCTGGAGTAACTCAGCGGAACAGGCAGCATCTCTGGTGAGAAGGAATGGGTGACGTTTTGGGTCGAGACCATTCTTCAGATTGCATCTGACATGACTTTTCATCGGAACTGTAATAAATAACTCAGTGTAGATTATTATTTAAACGGAAATAAATGTGAGACCCAGTAATATTTAAAATAGGACATTTTCTGCTGATATGTTGTTCGTATGACGATCCTGAGGAAAAGGATAGGGAGAAAATGCAGTCTGATTCTAATTTATAACACTTTGAAATTGCACCAGAGACTGCGAAAAACATTAAAATGTCAGCATTGCAGGGAAACTGTAGTTGCACAAACAAACTTGTTAAAAACAATCCTGTTTCAGCTTCTTTATCACTAAAAGATGACAAGATAGCATCAACCAAATGACAAATCCTCAAATGAACTTTGACATTGATATTAACTGATCTTATAAAGTTGTATAAAATCATGAGGAATAGATCGGGTAGACACACGCAGAGTCTCGTGCCCAGAGTTGGGGAATCGAGAACCAGAGGACGTAGATTTAAGGTGAAGGGGGGAAAAATGTAATAGGAATCTGAGGGGTAACTTTTTCACACAAAGGGTGGTCAGTGTATGGAATGAGCTGCCAGAGGAAGTCGTTGTGGCAGGGACTATTGCAACATTGAAGAAATACTAGACGTTCGATAGGACAGCTTTCAAGGGATATGGGCAAACGTAGACAGGTGGGACCAGTGTAGATAGAGACTAATACAGCACGGAAACAGGCTCCTCTGCCCAACCCATGCATGCCAACATAATTGTCCCATTCAAACTAATCCCATTTGCCTGCTTTTATCCCATATCTCTCTAAACCGTTCCTATCCATGTAACTATCCAAGTGACTTTTAAATGCTGTTTTCGTACCTGCCTCAACTAACTCCTCTGGCAGCTCTTTCCACATTCCACATACTCATCATTCTCTGAGTGAAAAAGTAGCCTCTCGGCTTCCTATTAAATCTTCCCTCTCACACCTTAAATCTATGCCCTCTTGTTCTTGATTCCCCTGCTCTGGGTAACAGACTGTGCATTCACCCTATGTGTTTTCATCATGATTGTTATACACCTTTATAAGATTACCACTCAGCCTCTTACTTTGTAAGGAGTAAAGTCATAAGGTCATAAGGAATATGAGTAGAATTAGGCCATTCGGTCTACCCCGCATTTCAATCATGGCGGATCTATTCTAACCCCATCTCTTGTAACCCCATTCTCCTGTCTTCTCCCCAGTCCTAGTCTGAAGTTACCAAGGGCATGATTGGGCCCAGCTTTGATCCTGACCAGTTGTAGCAGAAATAACACTGATAATGCATTATGTAAACACACGGGAGTTTGGTGACTAGCTATTACACAGGTATTATTATTGGCTGCTGGACTTCACCTCTCTTTTTCTTTCTCCTCGTACGATATTTGATATGGCAAAAATAAAGTTGTAAATTGAGGATGTGTACCCCAAAGAATTAATGGCATGTAGAAAAAAAATTGAATGTTTGTTTAAATAGAGGAATACTGTGTAGCAGGCTATATTCAATGACAGTTTGCAATTTAAACATTTCCCAGGTCACTCATCCATATGGTAGATATTATCAAGGTCATTTACCACCAAAATAAGTGGGTTTGGTTTGGGTAGCAAGTTAAATGTTGAAATTCTTAAACTGAATCCAAGCTGTATCAAATCCTCCTCATCTTCAACTGTAATGGAAACAGAACAAGTGGCAGGTGACGAACATGCACTCGAGGCAGGTCAGGTATTTAACATATTTTATGGAGATTGCTTACCTTCCTTCTATCATTGAAAAATAGAAAATAGGTGAAGAGGAGGCCATTTGGCCCTTTGAGCCAGCACAGCCATTCAATATGATCATGGCTGATCATCCAAAATCAGTACCCCGTTCCCGCTTGCTCCTCATATCCCTTGATTCCGTTAGCCCTAAGAGCTACAGTGCCCTCCATAATGTTTGGGACAAAGACCCATCATTTATTTATTTGCCTCTGTCCTCCACAATTTGAGATTTGTAATAGAAACTGTAACGTGTGGTTAAAGTGCACATTGTCAGATTTTAATAAAGGCCATTTTTAAACATTTTGGTTTCACCATGTAGAAATTACAGCTGTGTTTATACATAGTCCCCCCATTTCAGGGCACCGTAATGTTTGGGACACATGGCTTCACAGGCGTTTGTAATTGCTCAGGTGTGTTTAATTGCCTCCTTAATGCAGGTATAAGAGAGCTCTCTGCATCTAATCTTTCCTCCAGTTTGGTCCTGCTGTTTATCAACATCAGGACCAAAGTTGTGCTAATGAAAGTCAAAGAAGCCATTATGCGACTGAGAAACAAGAATAAAACTGTTAGAGACATCAGCCAAACCTTAGGCTTACCAAAATCAACTGTTTACAACATCATCAAGAAGAAAGAGAGCACTGGTGAGCTTACTAATCGTAAAGGGACTGGCAGGCCAAGGAAGACCTCCACAGCTGATGACAGGAGAATTCTCTCTATAATAAAGAAAAAAGCCCAAACACCTGTCCGACAGATCAGAAACACTCTTCAGGAGTCAGGTGTGGATTTATCAATGACCACTGTTCGCAGAAGACTTCATGAACAGAAATACAGAGGCTACAATGCAAGATGCAAACCGATGGTTAGCCGCAAAAATAGGATGGGTTACAGTTTGCCAAGAAGTACTTAAAAGAGCAACCACAGTTCTGGAAAAAGGTCTTATGGACAGATGAGATGAAGATTAACTTATATCAGAGTGATGGCAATAGCAAATTATGGAGGAGAGAAGGGACTGCCCAAGATCCAAAGCATACCACCTCATCTGTGAAACATGGTGGTGGGGGTGTTATGGCCTGGGTATGTATAGCTGCTGAAAGTACTGGCTCACTTATCTTCATTGATGACACAACTGCTGACGGTAGTAGCATAATGAATTCTGAAGTGTATAGACACATCCTATCAGCTCGAGTTCAAACAAATGCCTCAAAACTAATTGGCCGGCGGTTCATTCTACAGCAAGACAATGATCCCAAACATACTGCAAAGTCAATCACCCGATCTGAACCCAATTGAGCATGCCTTTTATATGTTGAAGAGAAAACTGAAGGGGACTAGCCCCCAAAACAAGCATAAGCTAAAGATGGCTGTAATACAGGCCTGGCAGAGCATCACCAGAGAAGACACCCAGCAACTGGTGATGTCCATGAATCGCAGACTTCAAGCAGTCATTGCATGCAAAGGATATGCAACAAAATACTAAACATGACTACTTTCATTTACATGACATTGCTGTGTCCCAACCATTATGGTGCCCTGAAATGGCGGGACTATGGATAAACACTGCTGTAATTTCGACATGGTGAAACCAAAATGTATAAAAATGGCCTTTATTACAATCTGACAATGTGCACTTTAGCCACTAGTGTTTTTTTTCTATTACAAATCTCAAATTGTGGAGTACAGAGGCAAATAAGTAAATGACGGGTCTTTGTCCCAAACATTATGGAGGGCACTGTATATGTAACTCTTTCTTGAATACAAGGTTTCTATTTTTAATTCTGTGCCTGCGTTGGCGGCCTTTGGGAAACAATGCAGGTACATAGAAAACAAAGGGCTGAAACAGGATTATCAAATGGATTTGGGCCAAGAAAAGCTGATTTCTGACATCCTCACAATCTAATTTGACAACACAGATCGCACTCTGCTTGCTGGCCCCTGCCCTTCTCTATGCTGAGACTCTGCTCATACTAACCAGCAAGCCTACTGGCCTCTGAGCTTCATTCAATTCCGCAGCCTTGCCTACACCATCTGGCAACCAAGCCTGTCAGACTGACTTCAAGGCAGGACATCTATTCATGAAACAAGTCACAAACTCAGCAACATTTCGGGAAACCCGTGTCCAAATATCTCCACTTCATGTCCAGCCTGCAACTCCAATACCTTATCACAGTGTATTTCTGGATAAAGCCTTGTGGAATTCTACTTCAAAGCGTTGTTATCTCTCATCTTTAATTTCATGCTGTTAAATTGAACACATTACTGTTAAGTGGCATGTTTTATTGCAGGAAACTGAATGCTATCATTTTGAAGTGAAATGCCATTTGGTGAAACAAACAACAATTGCCAACTTAAAGGTGTTAAACATTTAACAGACCCTTCTTTTCCATTTGATTGTTATCGTTTTGTGTTGAGAGAAGATAATGTAGTACCTTTCAACTACCTACATTGGTAGTTGATTTTCATTATCTTGAGTATGACTGTACATCATTGTAGCGTTTGTACAATATATAGAGTGTAGATCATTACAGAGTGCAGACTGTTCTTGATAACAGTTTGCTGGAAGCATTGTAAAGTAATAAATCATCTGGCTCCCATGTGCACAGCTTCCTTAAGATTGAAGACAGAAGCTTCATACTTTTACTAAGCATGTAATTGAGTAATAGAATGTTATCTCTCTAAAGCACCAACATGACCATTCACTGTTTGTTTCTACTTGTCATGGCAGGTTTACATTCGGATCAAAGATGATGAATGGAATGTGTATAGGAGATACACTGAATTCAGAGCAATGCACAATAGACTACGGACCAAATTCCTGACAGTGAACACTTTTCATTTCCCACCTAAAAAAGCTATCGGAAACAAGGTACTTTAAAAGATTTTGTAGAAATGTGCACATTTTTGCCCTTGGTAAATCGTAAATGTTCTAATCTCTAAACTGTCATTGGTGAATTCATTCGTTATATATTATATCTGTTTTCATTTTAACTTTTCCAAAGTATCTTAAACTGTATATTGACTTCAAACTTACATGGAAATGAGACTAACTGGTGAAGCAGAAATAGAGAGATAATTGCTTGTTGTAAAATGTTTCATTGAATTATGTTAATCTTTAATTTCTGAAAGAAATTACTTTCTTGAAGACTTGCACGTTCAAACATTCATTTTCATTTTCACCAGAAATTGATGTTTCCGGCAGAGCTTGTATTAATTTCCTATCCCTAAATGTACTGGAGGTAGTGAGAGTGAACTGCTGCCTGAACGGTTGTAGTCTGTGGTAGAGGGACAACTGCACTGGAACGGGTTGCCAATTCCAATATAGACACCCATAGATGGTATACATTCCATCCACCCACTGCCCTTAAGGGTCTGTCCCACATGGGCGTCATTTTCGTGTCACGCAGATGGCGCACGAAGATTTTGTACATCTCAAAATCCTGGGGCGCCACGCGTGAGCGCGCATCACTGCCTACGTCACCACGCACCATGCGCGTGTCACGACGCGCGCGGGTCGTGCATCGTGACGCGTAAATGATGTCACGTAAATGACGCCCAAGTGGGACAGGCCCCATTATCCTGCCTGGTAGCAGATGCCTCACGTTTTGGGATGTGATGTTTGAAAAAAAACCTTGACAAATTGCTGTAATCTCTTTTCTAGAAACATTTCACAGCAGCTGCAGGAATATGTTCCTATGACTGGGTACCAATGAAGTACTCAACTTTGTCCTTGGTGATGTAAGCTTGGTGAGTGTTGTTCAATCTGCACTCATCCAGCCAAGTGAAGAGTATTCATGTTCTCAAATTGTAAATAGTGGAAAAGCTTTAGATAATCTAAAAATGAATCATTCACCACAGAGTACCCAGTGAATAGCCGCGTCAATGACTGCTTTGGCTTCAGGCTTATCTTTGACATCCAAGTACTGGGTACTGCCATATATGAGAATTGGGATGGTTTGGAAAAGTCCACTTAATTTACCACTGGAGTTGCAGGTCTGTAAATCGTTGATCGATCCATTAATTGTAAGATTGCTTAGCTTTGTACCCAGAGTGCTGCTTATGTTGTTTTATCGTGCATGTCTTTAGCATGTTTGTTGTCGTTCATCAGATGCTCCTTCACTCTCCTCAGTGAACTAAACTTGAAAACGTTCTCCTCTCTCTGACGGGAGTTCTGTGAGACCCTCCGTCACTGCTCCCCTCTGTGATTCCTACTACTCTGACCTCTTCCGACCTCCAGTTCACTCTCCTCAACTTTCAGTCTGAAGAAGGGTTCCGATCCAAAACGTCAGCCATCCTTTTTCTCCAGAGATGCTGCTCGACCCACTGAGTTACTCCAGCACTTTGTGTCTAACTTCGGGAGAAGTTTAGAATCAGTTTGTTTGACTAGCATGGTGTTGCTCAACACATTTGCTCAACAGAGCAGACACACAGCGCTGACAAGTATACTCCCACACCAGATAGGACAAAAAGCATGCCCTGCATCTCTTTAATAACTTTTACTTTCTCGGCCCCCATTGCTTCATCATCACTGTGTGCGTGCAGTCGCTTTACACCTCAATCCCCCATTAGGAAGGTCTCAAGGTTCTTTGTTTCTTTTTTTTTTTTTGAAAATATTTTTTATTGGAGATAAGTACATAACCTATTAACATCATTACAGTCTTACATTTTTAAATTGATAATATTATCAATTATTATTACATTGTCTCCAATACCTTTTGCCTTTTTTTATTTTAAACTAGATAGAACTAAAAAGATAGATGAAGTAAAGAAAGAAAAGAGAGAGAAGAAAAAGAGGAAAAAAAAAAGAAGAAAAAAAAAGAGAAAGATAGTTAAAGAAGAGTGGAAAAATTTATTAAAATAAAAAACTTCATTCGAGATATATTCGTACATTTCAGAATATAGCATTTCATCCATTTTTTAGCCCGAGCATTAGTCAGGTTCCCGTGCTGAACCATTCTGACCCTTTAAATAATCAATAAAGGGAGACCATGTTCCAACGAATAATTCCTGTTTGTCCAACAGGGAAAATCTGATTCTTTCCACGTTTAAGGTCTCCGTCATTTCTATAATCCACATTTTGATTGTGGGGGCCATAGGGCCTTTCCAAAATTTTAGAATTAATTTTTTTCCTGTTATTATACTATAATCAATAAAGTTTCTTTGTGTTGTTGTAAATGTTTGATTTAATTCTGATGTTCCGAGTATTATAAATTTTGGATCCGGGTCCACTTGTGTGCTGGTCACTTTAGATATTATACTAAAAATATTTACCCAGAATTTTTTAATTTTTATACAGTTTGCAAACATATGAGATAAGGTAGCTTCTAAATGTTGACATTTATCACATATAGGTGAGATATGTTGAAAGATTTTATGTAATTTTGTTTTTGAATAATGTAATCTATGTATTACTTTAAATTGTATTAAAGAATGTCTGGCATTTAATGAACATTGATGTATATGTTGTAAACTTTCTTCCCAAGTATCTTTCGTTATTATTTGATTTAATTCTTTTTCCCATGTTTGTCTGTGTAAGTCCGTCGATGGAATGTCACTGTCTAATAAGATATTATATATATAAGATATTAATTTTTCTGTATTAGGATGTTTATTCCAACATTCGTCAAGAATTTCTGAATTTCTAATTCGAACGTTTTGAGTATTCGATTTTACATAATCTCTGAGTTGAAGATATCTGAAATAATCATTTCCTCGAAGTCCATAAGTCTGTTGCAACTCCTGAAATGTCAGAAAAGTGCCTTCCTTATAAAGTTGTCCCATATTTTTAATTCCATAATTCTTCCATTGTGTAAAACCCCTGTCCAACCATGAGGGTTTAAACAAAGGGTTATTCACAATTGGGAGAAAAAGTGATAAATTATCTAATTTTAATGTCTTTTTTAATTGTTTCCAAATTCGTATGGCACTAAATATTATAGGGTTTTCCCTATAAATTTTTTTGTTTAATTTAGATGTAGCAAATAATATCAAACCGATATCAAAAGGCAAACAATCTTCCTTTTCCATTTTTAACCAATCTGGTTGTTGTTCTATTTCTTCCAACCAGAAATTCATATTTTTAATATTAACTGCCCAAAAATAAAACAGAAAGTTGGGTAAAACCAAACCTCCATTTATTTTTGATTTACACAAATGTCTTTTGTTTATCCTATGATTCTTATAATCCCAGATAAAATCATTAACAATAGAGTCCAATTTAAAAAAAAAGTTTTTTGACAAATATATCGGAATTGTCTGAAAAAGGTATAATATTTGCGGTAAAAAAATCATTTTTATGGCATTAATTTTGCCAATCATTGAGATAGGAAGTGTTTTCCAGTATTGAATATTCTTATGTAGTTTATTCAGTAATGGGGGAAAATTTGCTTTAAATAATGATGTATATATCTTAGTTACATAGATACCTAGGTATTTAAATTTTTCGTTTACTATTTTAAATGGAAATTGTTGTATTATGTGTTTGTTATGTTCCCTTATTGGCATAATTTCACTTTTATTCCAATTCTGTATCCTGAGAGTGAACCAAATTGGGTTATTAGCTCTAATAAGTTTGGAATACTAATTTCTGGTTTTGTAATGTAAATTAGTACATCATCTGCGTGTAGAGAAATTTTATTCACTGTGTCCTTTGTGATATACCCATATATTTCCGGATGACCCCTAACTCTTTCTGCAAGTGGCTCAATAGCTAGCGCAAATAATAATGGAGATAACGGGCATCCTTGTCTACAACCTCTAGATAGGCTGAATTTTGATGACAACCTTTGATTTGTTAATATTCTAGCCGTAGGATTTGTATATAACAGTTTTATCCATGTACAGAATTTCTCCCCTAGTTGCATATTTTCCATCACTGAAAATAAATAAGACCATTCAACCTGATCAAATGCTTTTTCAGCATCGAGTGAGATTATTGCTAGATCTTCATTAATAATTCTCTTAGAATAAATAATATTAAATAATCTTCTTAGATTATAATATGAGTACCGTTTCTGAATAAAGCCTGTTTGGTCAGGGTGTATTATTTTATTCATCACTGTACTTAATCTATGCGCTAGTATTTTAGTTAATATTTTCTGATCTGTATTTAAAAGTGCAATTGATCTATATGATCCCGGATCTTCCGGATCTTTATCAGCTTTAGGAATAAGTGTTATTATAGATTCATTTAAAGTATCTGGGAGTTTCTGTTGAGTATAGATATGCTCATACAGCCTTTGTAAACGTGGGCATAGCAAGTCATAATTTTTTTAATAAAATTCAGAGCCTAAAAGGTTCTTTGTTTCTTCCACCAATAGAGACCTAATCAATTTCCTTCTACTAACAGTCCCCTCTGCCTGGCAGAACTTGTCCTCACCCTCAACAACTTCTCCTTTGACTCCCCTCACTTCAAGTTAAACGTGTAGACCTGGGCTCCAGCTATGCCTATCTTTTTGTCGGTTACATCGAACAGTCCTTGTTTTAGACGTACACTGGCCATGTCCACAACACTTTCTCCACTACATCGACAACTGCCTCCTGCACCCGTGCAGAACTCATGGATTTCATTAACTTCTTCCACCCTGTCCTCTTTCTTCTGTTCTCTGTCTTCATCACAAGCGTCAGACTATCGAATGATGTCTACTATAATGTACCGACACCCACAGTTATCTAGACTGTACTTCCTCCTGCCCTGCTTCTTGCAAAGATGCTATTCCCTACTCTAAATTCCTCTGTTTCTGCCACATCTGCTCCCAAGATGAGACTTTCCATTCTAGGTCATCCAAGATGTCCTTTATCGTCAGCCAACATGATTTTCCTCATTCTGTCAAAGATGGTTCGCTCACCCATGTCTTCCATGTGTCCTAAAGTTCTGCTTTTGTTTCCCCCTCCCTCCAAATGGAACAAGGATATTCCCCATGACCTCACCTGCACACCACCAGCCTCTGCATCCAGCATATTATTCTCTGACACTTCCATCACCCTCAATGTGATCTCACCACTAGTCACATCTTCCCGTCACCACCCCTTTTCGTCTTCCATACTCCTTGGTTCACTCGTCCCTTCCCACCCCCCCTCCCCCCCCCACTCCCTCCCCAGGTACATTCCCATGCAACTGCAGGAGATGTAACACCTGTTCCCATACCTCCTCGCTCGCCTCCATCTAGGGACAGGTAAGACAGAGGTTCATGTGCACCTTCTCAAACCTCATCTACTGCATCCGGTGTTCCCTGTGTAGCTTCCTGTACATCGGCGAGATCAAGCGTAGACTCGGTGACCATTTCGCTGAACACTTGCACTCTGTCCGCCAAGGCCTACTGGATCTCTCGATTGCGAACCATTTTAACTCTCTTTTCCATTTCCATGCTGACCTTGCTGTCTTGGGCCTCCATTGCTAGAATGAGGCCACAGGTAAACTGGAGGAACAGCACCTCAGATTACGCTTGGGTAGTTTACAACCCAACGGTTGATTTCTCCAATTTTTAAGTACCACCCCCTTCTTTCTCCTCCCCCTCCCCCCTCCCTTTCACCTCATTTCCCTTCCCTGGGCCTCACCAGGACTCCTGCCTATTTCTCCCCTCCATCCTCACCCCCCGTGCCGCACGCCCTGCTACTTTCCTTTCCTGTCCAAAACAAACCCTCGTCTGTGTCTACCTGCCACACTCTGTATTGCCTCTCCCCTTTCCCAGCTTTCTACCTCACGTACAATCAGTCAGAAGAAGGGTCTCGACCTGAAACATCATCTTTCCATGTTCTCCAGAGATGCTGCCAGACCTGCTGAGTTACTCCAGCAGTTTGGTGTCATTTTGTGGACAAAAGGACCAGCAGCTATATGACTTGGTGTCCTCTGTGACTTCTCCTTCACTGCCATTTCAAGTGCCATTCAGCACTCTCTTGAGCCAAAATATTTACCCTCCTTGAAATTATAGTTCTGCAATACACAGACCTTTTCTTATCTATCTGTTTCCCGTCTTACAATTGGAACTAAACACCATAAGACTATTCAGAGCTTGACTGAATAATTAGTTGTACTGCTTTTCTTCACACCTGGTGATTTTGCATTCAAATTTGTATTATAAAATTCCACAACTTTTTCTTGAGGAGCCGAAACAAACTCTTCTGATTTCAGTTCTATAATCTTTGAACCTCTGTCTCTAGGTAATATGATCCATTTTATCTCAATTACCATATCACCAGTTTCCCATTTTGTTTTTCGTGGATTTATTTACCCTTTCTCTTGGCCACGCGTGGATACTTACTTAATGTAGATGAATTGTGCATTCTTTAGGTGAGCAACAGAGCCGCTTCAATCACAGGCTGCAGAGTTCCTTCCTGCACAATAATCTCTTATTTTGATAATATTTAAAAACCCTGAATCTTCATGTCTTTGTATTTCAAAAATAAACTTAAATAATTATTTTTT
Organism: Malacoraja senta; assembly: GCA_038087875.1. Taxonomy (NCBI): domain Eukaryota; kingdom Metazoa; phylum Chordata; class Chondrichthyes; order Rajiformes; family Rajidae; genus Malacoraja; species Malacoraja senta. Next base: position 48,489,753 of record CM075981.1, read on the forward strand.
TGGTTCATATTAAGTTCCATCACTTCTAGGAGCAGAATTAGGCCATTCGGCCCCATCAAGTCTACTTCCCCATTCAATCTTGGCTGACCAATCTCTCCCTCTCAACCCCATTCTCCTGCCTTCTCCCCATAACCTCTCGACATCATAGCTTTGTTCTTCATTTTGAAATAATTTGATGGCCTGAGTTCCTGTTGCTGCACCAATGTACCACTGTTTTTCTGTACTTCCGTACTCAATCTTTTTGTTGTAAAGTGATTTCACGTAATAATATCTTCAATTTATGAATAATCCATAAATGCCTAGATTATAGTAACATGCTATTCTGAACAAAAAATTGTATTCAGCTCCAAAAAAGAATTGATCCCTTGATTTGATGTAATAATATTGGAAGTTACACGGTGGAATCCAAATCTGCAAGTGGCAGTAATCTGGAACACAACATGAATCACCAGTCCTGTTCTGAATCTATCCCACTTACCACGATGGTGGTGTCATATAAATCCATGGTGGTGTCCCCAGTGTCAACTGGGATTTTTCTTTTCAAGGACTATTGCTCCAATCAATTCTGTTGCAGATTAATCCATTTGCCGTCAATAGAGTGAGATCAAGTCGGTTCCACCGTGTTTTTTTTCATTTCCCACTTAGACTCAGTTAGGCAACTCCGGACCTGACTTGGTCAGTGATTAAGATAAATGAACCGTTTGATAATGAATTTATTAGCCCACATCAATGGTAAATGTTGCTTCCTTGCTGTTATTAGTTTTTTTTCGAATATCATCAAGGATAATGGATTCATTGGAGACGAGTAGGCAGTGGTAATTGGCCTCAGATTCCTTGGGCTATGTATGACTCCAGATACCCAGTTGTCTCACCATGTTAATATGGATTCCCAGGGCCATTCTGTGATTATTATGTACCACTCTGGTGGGTCTGTGTTTCTTGTGGAACAGATTATACACAGGGATTGTGATGGGAGAGCTCTGAACAACAACTGAAAATGCAATTCATGGTTACCACTATGTCAGAATGGTGTCTTAGTGAATCTATGGAACATTTCTCCCTCTTAAAGCACAAGTCCCCAGGTATACAAGCGGAGAATTATATAAGGTTGACTATACTGCATCTAATTGTAGGTGATCATATATGCATGAAACTAACTTCTTCTCGGGTCAATTTAAAAACATTTTACCGACCATTATTATTGCCGTTTAAAATAACTTATTGCCAATTTAAAAGGTAAAGGAAGGGAATTGAGTCTGAAAGAGATTGGGGTCAATGTTGTCACAATATTTCACATCAGTAACATGCATTGATGTTTACTAGATGCTGATGGAGTGACTATGTTGTAATTTCTCTAATGTATTTGGAGAAACAAACAGTATTTCTATGGTAACAATCTAAATTGATGGAAAGTCTTATGTGCAAACCGAAAATGAGGTGAAAAAGAACAAATTAACGCATTGCTGATACACAGCTAAGAAATTATTCCTCTGGTAACTAATGCAGGTGGACAGCAACAAATTGGATAATGTTGTTTTCACAAAGCAATATCTTTGATAAATCAACTCGTGGATCTTCTGAAGAGTTTGTGATGTTGTTTAAATTTGCCCCCACAATGCTTTCTGTATAGTTTTCTTGTTACAATTAAGCTAAACATCAGATGAAACAGCTATACACCATCTTCACAGTTAATAATGTGACTTAATTGCATCGCAGTGTAGCGTGGGATGACTAAAGGGCCTGTCCCACTTGGCTGTCATTTACGCGTCACGCAGATGGTGCACGAAGATTTTGTACATCGCAAAATCGACGGCCAAGTGGGACAGGCCCTTAAGTGTGCATGGTAAAGTGAAGGTGAAGAAGTAAGACAATTGGAATGTCTTTTGACCGGAGCAGAGATGGCACGGTGGCACGGAGTTGCTGCCTTACAGCGCCAGAGACCCAGATTAGTTCCTCACTACGGGTGCTGTCTGTACAGAGTTTGTACGTTCTCCCTGTGACCAAAGGATCTGTTTCCGCACTATACATCCAAACTAACCTAACCATCTCGAAACTAAACTAAAGTGCTGGAGTAACTCGGAGGATCAGACAATGGAGAGGTTGGAAGTTTCAGGTTGGGACTCCTCTTCAGACTGATTATCTGAAAGAAAGCTAGAAGAGACCAGGATTCAATGATTCAATGATACTTTATTGTCTCATGTACCTCAGTACAGTGAAATGCTTTGTTTGACATACAACCCGGTAAAATCATGGAGCAGACCTCACCCAGGCAGGACAGAAGTGTCGCCACGTTTTGGCGCTGACAAAGATACAAAAGTTCACCGAACATTCCTATCTATTCTTGTGGCAACAGCCCCCCCCCCCCCCCCACCTCACCCCATCCTGCCAGGTCCCACCGTTCTTGGCTGCCCGCTCACTGGGTCCCCCTTCATTCATGGTGATTAACCCCACAAACCCCCCCCCCCATTGTTCCCATTCGTTCTTGGCGCACACCCTCCCACTCCCCCTGCCGGGTCCCCCTTTGTTCCCGATGGTCCTTCTCACTCTCCAATGGCCTCCTTCGACTCCCTGATAGCCCTCCTCGCTCTCGACAGTCCCCTCACTCTCTGACGGCCCTCCTCGCAGGACAAAGCCAGGCAGGTAACAGGTTGATACAGGTGAGGAGAGTTTTGGATAGGCAGATGGTTGGACAAAGGACAGAGATGAAAAAACAAAAGGTGCAAGTGAAAAGAAGTGAAGTGAAGATTGTGAGTTGTGAAGTTAGAGGGAAGCAGGAGGGAGGGGGGAAATAGGTGTAAGTCCAGGTGGGGTCCAGGGAGGGGGGTAGAATGAGACGGCTATATAAGGGAAGAAGAGGGGGGGGGGCGATTAGTATCAGTTTAGTTTATTGTCACGTGTTCCAAGGTACAGTGAAAAGCTTTTGTCGTGTGCTAACCAGTCAGTGGAAAGACAATACATGATTACAATCAAGCCATTCACAGTGTACAGAGACATGCAAGATAAAGCCAATAAAGTCTGACCAAAAATAATCCGAGGGTCACCAATGAGGTGACTGCTCTCTGGTTGTGGTTGGATGGTTTAGTTGCTTGATAACAGTTGGGTAGAAACTGTCTCTGAATCTGGAGGTGTGTGTTTCACACTTCTACACCTTTTGCCCGATGGGAGAGGGGAGAAGAGGGAGTGGCCAGGGTGCGACTCATCCATGATGATGCTGCTGGCCTTGCCGAGGCAGCCTGAGGTGTAAATGGAGTCATTGGAAAAGAGGTTGGTTTGTGCGATGGTCTGGGCTGCATCCACAATTCGCTGCATTTTCTTGTGGTCTTGGATGGAGCTGTTCCGAAACCAAGATGTGATGCATCCCGATAAAATGCTTTCTACGGCGCATCTGTTGCTGTGTGTTCAGTCCTCTGCCTCTATTCAACTATACCCATAACTGTGAAGGAAGGCATAGTTCCAAAACCAACTTCAAATTCAACAGCAATACAATCAATGTTGGTTCAACAATGTATAACACTGAATCAGAGTCCAGGAGAGAGGTTGTTCATCTGGTTGAGAGGTGTCAGAACAACAAACTTACTCTCAATGTCAGAAAGACCAAGGACTTCAGAGAAAGCCATGAAGCTGTCTTCATCAGCAAGACGGCAGTGGAGAGAGTCAACACACACATCTCTGAATATCTGCCCTGAGCCCAGCACATTGAAGCAATCACAAATGAAGCTCATTGGCATGTTGCCGAATACTCTATCAAACGTCTACAGCTGCAAGATGGAGAGCATACCGACTGGTTGTATCACAGCCTAGTTTCGCAATTCAAACACCTAAGAACATAGTGGGCGCAGAAAGTGGTGGAAATTGCCCAGTCCATCACGGTTATAAACGTCCCCTCATTGTCCTTTACCTTGTCCAGCACCCAACTACCATGGATAAGAGTTGCATTATGTACTTTGACTTGCACTATTATGGCATGCTTACCTCGTATAACGGAAGATTTATGGTATTATTGTTTATTGTATATTTATTTTTGTGTTGTGGCATTGATATATGCCACAAAGCTGCAGCAAGTAGAGTTTATTAGGAGTATTGAGTGTAGTTCTGGTCGCCCCATTACAGGAAATGTGTGGACGCTTTGGAGAGGGTACAGAGGAGGTTTACACAATGCTACACAATTAGAGGGTTTCAGCTACAGTGATAGATTGCATAGACTTAGATTGTTTTCTCTGGAATGTAGGAGGTTGAGGGGAGGCTTGATAGAAGTATATAAAATAGTAAGATTAAACGAGAACTTACCAGTTTGAAGTTTGATCTTTATTTTATGAGGAGCTACGTTGAGGGATTATGTGAAGAACCCGCCAGCCCGCATGCGCGTCAATCTTCAAAGCAGCGGTGTGAAATCACAGATAACAGTTGTTGAACTAAACATAGTAAGATTAGAGAAGACTAGAATACCAGCTGACCTTTATGATAGAGGGTTGGGAGCGGAGGGCACGTAATCCCTCAACGTAACTCCTCATAAAATAAAGATCAAACTTCAAACTGCTAAGTTCTCATTTAATCTTACTATTTTACTTCGGAGTCACGTGAGTGACTACGTGAAGATTTCAAAGCTCTGTGATTTCATGCCATAGAAACGAGTCCATGCGTCACACACTGTCTTAATTGACCAAGGAGGAGTAAAAATACAATGCATTCAGACATGACATAGTTTTAAAGCATGCTGATGCTTTTATTAATAAAAGAAATAATAATGACCCCTAACACTCGGGGTAAATTATAAGACAGAATTTAAAATAGAATCCGCAAACACCCCTGGCCTGGTAATGGGTTTGTCATAGAATATCTGAAAAGTTCTTTCACTAGACCATCCTGCTGCTGCAAGGACGTGGTCCGTAGGAACTTCCAACCCTTTCGCTGCCGATGTCGATGCAGCCCTAGTGGAGTGAGATTTAAAAACATCAGTGCCCACACCTGCCCTGGCCAACACCTGTCTTAGCCACCTTGAGATGGTTTGTACTGACACCCTTCTGTGAGGTTTTTTATGACTGATAAGTAATGCCAATTCAGTGCCCCTGAGGTTTTTTGTGACGTTGATATATTGTAGCAAATGGGTGACTACACATAAACGAAGGTCTACGGTATATGCTACCAATTCCAATCTGAGACCTGACGCCCCTGGTCTGCTCTGCTTGATTAATTCGTATACGTAGAAAGTTATTTTATTAGCAGATGTTATCATTGTGTCCAGTCGCAATTTATGTAGCGACTGGACCCGTTGCGCCGCAACTAGCGCCATAAGCATGACTACTTGATAAGTTAGCTTGACCAGTGACAGGGTTGTTGCTGGAGCCCACCCCCGAAGCAGCGTCAGTACAAAGCTTACATCCCAAATCTCCGAGTACTGAGGTTTGGGAGGCTTGGTGTTAAAAATACCCTTCATGAGTTTCCACACCAGTGGGTGAGACCCGACAGCGAGATGTCCCGACCCTAACCATAAATATGAAGATAGTGCACTTCTTGCACAATTGATGGCACTGTAACCCAGTCCTTCATCAAAATAAAGACTGGACAAAAACTCTAACACATCTGTCACACATACTGTGTTATACAAGATATTAGACCCTGAGCAGAACTTCTCCCATTTCCTAATGTAGGAGATATACTGTTTTTTGGTGGTATCCTTCCAAGATGCCGTGATCATGTTCAAGGTTCAATCCGTCAGTCCAAGCCCAAGAAAAGGTCTCTTCAGACTCTGCAAATTAATAAATTTATCCGGTGACTTTCCCCTGTTACAGGATGAACCAGCAAATCATAGCATTTGGAAATGGTCATACAGGGTTCTGATATCATACCAAAAACCAAAGGGAACCATGGCTGAGTAGGCCAGTCGGGTACTACCAAGATACCTGACGCAGTGCCTTGTTGGATCTTTTGCAAGACCCGACTGATGAGGCAGAAGGGAGGAAATGCATAGAAAAACAATTCTCCCCAGTGTAGCGAGAACGCATCCGTCGCCACTGCCCCAGGGTCTGGTTCCCATGCAACATACATTTGCAATTGGTGATTAAGCCTGGATGCGAATAGATCGATATCTGGCGTTCCATACCGAGAAATAATGTCGGCGAAAACTTTGCGGTCCAACATCCATTCGATGTTGTCATTAAATTTCCGTGACCTGGTGTCCGCCACTGTATTCAACTTACCTGGAAGGTAAGTAGCTGACACCCAAATGTTTCTTTTAATGCACCAGTGCCAAATACGGTTAGCCAAATAATCACAGGATACCGACTTAATTCCACCCATGTGATTAATATATGCCACCGCAGTGGTGTTGTCAACCTGAAGTTGAACGTGTAAATGATGCATTTCTGTACAGTAAGCCTTTAGCCCATAAAATGCACCCAACATTTCTAAATAATTAATACCATGTGACTTGAACAATGATGATTCATGCACATTCCATCTGCCACCGCAACTAGAGATGGTATTATGGTATTAGTAGCACCCCAACCTTGGGTGCTAGCATCGGTTTGTAAAATAACCGAAGGACTGCTGATTGCAATGGTATTGGAACAACGCCGAATGTTGAGTATCCACCATTGCAATTCAGAAATAGCATTGGCTGGTAACCGCATAGGGCGGTCAAAATGACCAGCATGATTTTTGAGTGCTTGTACCCTTGCACGTTGTAAATTTTGATAATGCAAGGGTCCAAATTCAGCGGCTGGAAATGCCACCACTAACTTGCCAATTACCCTGGCTACTTGTCGAATAGATGGCTGCTCAACAACCACAAGGTTATAACAGGCCTCTGCTATTGCCAATCTCTTGCCCCAGGGCAGAGTCACAGACATGTGAAGAGAGTTAATAGTAAACCCTAAATAATCAATCACCGTGCACGGTGTCAACTTAGAATTATCTGGATGGACGAGAAACCCCAATTTCTCAAACAAGAGTTTAGTGGCTGAAACAGCTAATGTAGCTATTTCCAGAGTTTTCCCAATGATTAAAATATCATCTAGGTATGCCATGACAATATATTTTTGAGCTCTAAGAAGCGCAAGTGCTGGTTTTAATATTTTGGTAAACAATCTGGGGGCTGATGTTAACCCATTAGGCAATGCTTTGAACTGCCACAGTTGCCCCATCCAGTTAAACTTCAAATACCTCCGGTGATCCCTACGAATGGGTACCGAATAGTATGCATCTTTGAGATCGATGCATGCCATAAAGCATCCTTTGGAAATCAAATGTTTGGCAGTAACAAAAGTTTCCATTTTGAAATGTTTATACTGCACAAAAGCATTAAGCTCAGACAGATCCAGGATGATGCGGCATCCACCATCTTTCTTTCTCCGTGTAAAGATATTAGAAACAAATTCGTGAGAGTCATGCCGTGACCTCTCAACTACCCTTTTTTAATGCAACTTCAATATTTCTGCATGCACCACCAAACCTTCCTGCTGTGAAAGCCTAAACGTTCGGTTAGGTGCATGCTGAGTGGGTGGTAACAAATTATGAAGGAACTCAATTTTATACCCATGTACACAGTATAAACGGGTCAGAAGTTATAGAACTCCAAGCATTCCAAAACAAGTGTAACCTTCCACCAACGTGTAAATAATCTACACACCCTATGTTCCGGAAGGAACCAGACCCACCTACCTCCATGGTTACTAGTGGGTTTGTATTTATTTCTTCCGTCCCCGAGTCCTGGGGGGTATAGGTGCTGGAATGCGGGAATGGCGCATCTTCCAAGAAGGCTGTTCTGGGCCTTGGCCTAAAAAATACCTTTGTCCATGATACGCGGCCTTTGAGCTTTCACCAGCCTCAGGATACCGTTTTCTGCTGGTGGATGCATAGGGGTGCTGCCGCCGAAATTGAGAGGTCTTGCTGGTTGACGGCGGCTTCATCAGGCCGACAGCTTTTGCCTCTTCATCAAGGTCTTTGACTTGTTTCGGTAGGTTCTCCCCGAACAACAAATTTAGCGGCTGGATGTTGCTTGCTTTACACAACCCCGCAAACTTGGGGTTTAGGGCAGGTCGTATGGCACTTTTTCTAAAACAGTAAATCTCAAAATGGGCATTGCACATCAGTGCTAGCGCATCTTGCTGCTCATCCGATAAAGGTCCTCCATCGACGGACCTGGCAAATTATGCCCGAAGCCACTAATTTGAGAATTTTTTGGATCTTAATTTCCTGGGCCCCGATGCCCCCTCCAATGTATCCCCAAATTGAATTATTCACGGTTGGAACATTCAGTGATGTACAATTTGCAGGTGCCATGTATTTGGCGGCAGTTTCAGTCATTGCCTGCTCTTGCAGCTGGTGGGAGGTAAGATAATTGATACTCGCAGCCAGCTGTTCCTGCAACGGTTCCCCTGTTTGTGAGGGGACTGCGAATCTGGAAACCATGGTAGGTAGATTGCGAGCTTCGTGCACCCCAAACACACTTGAAGCTTCTTCCGCCATTCCCCCGAATTCGGAGTCAGCCCAGTACTGGCTCCGTACACTCCCCTTCGTGGAACGGGAGACACTGTGCAGCCCTGCACCAGGCGCTGCCGTGGGCTCCCGAGGAGACCCACGCTGACCCTGCTCCAACTGCTGGAGCATGTCATGCTGGAGCAATTTCTCCATTAAATGCTCCATTCGAGCTAAACGCGCTAGGGCGCTATCTGCCGAAGGAGTTGAGTCTTCCCAGCCTGACTCATCCGAGTCTACAGGCCGGTCTGTTTTATGTTTGGCTTTACCCCCTTTCTGGGGAACCACTGCCGATTCTAAAGGCACCAAGTCGGAGGACACTGACCGTGTCAATGACTCAGGTGGAGAATGCGACCGCCTCTGGCTGCCCGCATTTCCGCGGTCCTCCGCAGCCTGTTTTGCCACGGTCCGTTTGGACTTAGCCCTTAATTTATTCATTGACTGGAAATCCAACGTCCTGCAAATGAATTTGCAGAACAAACGACCTCAGAATAAGTGAAACTTACCTGGAGAGTCCTTTTAAACTTACCGCTGTAGGAGCAGCGTGCCTACCAGCCAGTTGCTGCGCCATGCGTTAGACGATATGACGCGCATGCGGGCTGGCGGGTTCTTCACGTAGTCACACACGTGACTCCGAAATAAAATTATGAGAGGTGTAGATGGGTTAAATAGTCTGAATAATTTTTCCCAGACTGGAAATGTTCAACACTGGAGGGTTTTCTAGGTACAAGGTGAGAGGGGAAAAGTTTAATGGAAATGGGTGGGACAAGCTGTTTACAATGAGAGTGGTGGGGGCCTGGAACACATTGCCAAGGGTGTGGTGGAGGCAGATATGATAGTTGGAATTGAGGCTTTTAGATAGGCACATGGAAGTGAGGGAATAGAGGGATATGGATCATGTACAGGCAGGGCACAGAGGTAGAGTTGCTGCCTTACAATGCCAGAGACCCCCGGTTCGATCCTGCTGTCTGTACAGAGTTTGTACCTTCTCCCCAGCGTGGGTTCTCCCCGGGCGCTCCGGATTTCACCCACATTCCAAAGTCTTGCAGGTATGTAGGTTAATTGGTTTCTGTAAATTGTTCCTAGAATGTAGGGTAGAACTAGTGTAAGGGTGATCGTTAATCGGCATGGACTCAGTGGGATAAAGGGCCTGCTTCAACGCTGTGTCACTAACAGATGAGATCGGTTTAACTAGGCATCATGTTGGTCATATACATTGTGGGCCAAAGGGCCTGTTCCTGTGCTGTACTGTTCTATGTTCTAAGTAAGAATCTCACTGTTCTGTTCCCACTGCATGTTGTAATTAAATACTCTTGACTCTTGAACATATGGCTGGGTAGTGGTAGTACTCCTCTTCCGAAATGTGATTTTATTGACTCTAATGGAACATAACTCTTTCGGAGAGCTTATTGCAGAGCTGTTTCCAGACTGCAAAAATCATTTTTACACAAGCAACCACAAGTGAAATTCCACCCCAAGATATTCTTCAGCTAAAATGTAGGTGTGCACATCTTTAATGCTGTAGAGCTGAGTTAATACAAAGAGCAATTGAGAATCAATAAATATGATCGTTTTGAGAATGTTTGCTAGTTACAAATTGATTGGTGTATTTTTTGTTATCCAAAACTAATTATGACGCAGAAATGTGCATTGCACATTGTATGGTTTCGATAAAATTTCACACAAAGATTTCTTAATAAAAGGAGTCTCCACTGCAGCTTTCTCAAGATGGTTTTAAAATTAACATGGTTTATTTCAGTCATAAATCAAGATTTCTATACTCACCATTTCTGTGTTAAATCCACACTTAATATTATCATGCTTTATCCAGATGCTTCGCAGATGCAAAAATCTGTCTTCAATTCTATGCCTGGAATGTAGCCAAAACTGCATTCACTTGACCCACTATTGGCCGCATGAACACGTAAAACATAGCTGAAACGTAGCTAAGAAATTAATCTTCTGGTACTTTTTACAATTAACGCCCATAGCATTCTGAACACACGGCATTGCAGGTGAGATGCCACAGACTACACACGGACCCTTTACTGAACTGTCATGACTCCAGTGTTGTTAACAGATTGACCATGTTGATCTTGTTAAAAACACGGCTGAGATATTTATTTTCATATTCAATTCTCAAGTTCATAAAAAGACATTTGCCGATGGAAATGTATTCTTTACAAGGAGGTTCAGCACTCCAACAACCCAACTGCACCTTTTTTCTTCCTGCGACATTCTATTCAAGCTACAAGCAACCTGCAAAAGGATCTCAGCGAGTCGAGAAGTATCTGTGGTTTTCAGGAATGGCCAGCGTTTTGGGTCAAAATATTGCGACAGAATCCTGAGCTCTTTAAAGGCCTTCATTATTTGTCATTTTGAGATCTGTGACCTCTCTCCATCTCAAATATAACCTCATATGTTACCTTTGAACATGGAAATTGAGATTGTTACTCCCATCTTCCTTGCCTCAGGACCATTCTAAGCTGTTGCTACTGATCTCTGTTACATTTAAAGTTTGCTATTTGTTGCTGCATTAGGATAGTCCCCTAAATGCTCTATTAACAGAGGGGGACTTCACCCACTTTGCCTTCAGCTGACAGAAGCAGTCTGAGTAGGCTTGGAGATTTTCCTCCATTAGAACTTTTCCGCATTCTCATGTTCGTGTAGAGATTTGTAGAGTTGTTGTAGAGATTTCCATGGCAACCTCCTGTCAGGAGCATCTGGCCATATCCCTGGAGGGTGTAGCCCCTTTGCACAAATATATGCCTCTTACAAACACTGTTCTTCTTCAACATATTCAGGTCACACTGATCCTATGAAGGAACACTCCCAAGTCCTTCCCTCAATGTTGCAAACATTCATTCAGTGGTGACGCATCTCAAGAACTGGGAGAGTATTGTGTGCAACACTTTAAGGGCTGACGTTGGGTACTTGCTGAGTTAAAAGGTAACCAAAGTAAAAACTTGCAACACATCTTCAGAGATATATCACCGTCTATATCTTTCATTTCCCTTTTCCCCTGACTTTCACCTATTCCTTTTCCCCGGAGATGCTGTCTGTTTCGGCCCGAAACGTTGCCTATTTCCTTCGCTCCATAGATGCTGCCTCACCAGCACTTTTGTCTACCTTCGATTTTCAAGCATCTGCAGTTCCTTCTTGAACATGCTGTCTGTCCCGCTGAGTTACTCCAGCTTTTTTTGTCTATCTTCGGTTTAAAGCAGCATTTGCCATTCCTTCCCAGACATTCAGAGAAGTAATGTCATTTTCAGCACAACATCACACATGTACGCCTAATATTGCTCTTCAGTGAATGACATAGTTAAGTTCCTTCTCTTTATGTGACTTCCAAAGTGTTAAGGTGACCCAACATTCCACTTCAGTGCCAGGACAATGGTGTAAAGCAAGTTCTAAGCCTTGAGCTCTTAATTACCTTTGACATGAGCAAGGCAAGATTATGACCTTCAGTCGGAATGGCAGTTAATCTTAAATGATCTCATCCGTGTATGCTTATTGATTAGACCTTGTCAACTCAAAGAAGATGCAGATTTAGTGTCGCAGGAAGGACATGGTTTGTGTTTTATGTAACAGAGTGTGTCTGTGCTTATAAAATATGTTGTTGTGTTTTCCCGTGAGCCGTGTCAGCTTGAAAACTGGCAACTACCAAGTGTTCTTGTACATGTGGAAGATTAGCACAAGGCATCAAGAATACGCTAATGAAGTAACAGCTGTAAAATTGGTGCACTGCTCTACTCTAGCTATTTGTACATATTGATTAATGTATGTGCACAAGTGTAGATAAGTGAAAGCCAATTGAGTTTAATAACAGAAATTAGTTTTGCAAATGTATTTGTCAATAAAAGGACTCACTTCCAAATAAACCATTCTTGCATGCATCCTATTGGCTTAATTCACTTTCAGAGCCAACTACACCGGTGAGAAGAGGTTCTACTGAAGGACTTGGGACTAAATTAACATATGGAACCATAGAGGTAATGTGTAGGAAGGAACTGCAGATGCTGGTTTAAACCGAAGATAGACGCAAAAAGCTGGAGTAACTCAGCGGGTCAGGCAGCGTCTCTGGAGAGAGGGAACCGTGATGTTTCGAGTCGAGACCCTTTTTCAGACTGAAAGTGTGGGGAAAGGGAAATGAGAGATATTGACGGTGATATGGAACAAATGAATGAAAGATATGCGAAAAGTAACGATGATCAAGGAAAAGTCCATTGTTGGCTAGGGGCTAGGTGATACCGTAATGTGCCTGATTAAGGTTACCTCTCAATTTCAGCAATAAACAGCAGACTGTGAACAGACGTCTGCGGCACCAATCTGGAATTATCTTGAGGCTGGGAAACTGAAGGTGACCATTGCAGTCAAGGCACAAGTGTCTTTTAAGAAAGTTACTACAGTGAAGGCAAAGAAAGTAGTTTGATTGTTGATTCTTCAAAGAATAGGAGAAACAGGTAGAAAAACTTGGCTCCTGACTGAAGTCATCACTGATCAGTGAGGCTGAGCACTGTTGATGTGAGGGAAAGACACACTTTGAATTCAGGATCTCTACTTTCTGCCTGAGATGGCTGACATGTGAATGACAGTTCCATTCATGTGAATAGGCCCGTTAACTCTGTGGAAGAACAAGTGCAGCAAATGTTTGAGTTATTTGTATTTTAATGCTTTTCATTATTTGTCACTTTGTGGTATTGCAATTAAGTTTAATTTTTTCACATTTTTTTATAGTTTATACTCCAAAATCTATTTGAGTGTTTTTTTAAGTGTTATCGTTCAAACCACTTGGCAGCTGCAAGCAGGGCCTTGTGGGGTCAGGGCCCGGTGGAATGGCATCTGAAGTCTGCTCTGAGCCTGCTCCACGCCTGCTCCACTTTCAGCAACAGACCACAACTCAATCTGCCATCGCATCTGGAACAGATAAATGTGGATGGGCATCGCAATAGCAGACCTGGTCATTGTTCTGGACTCATCATGAGCCAGCTCATTTTACAGTTTGACAGGACAAATGCTGGGTATCCTTGTGCACCAGTCACTGGAAGCAAACTTACGGGTGGAGTGAGTGGTGAGAAGGAAAATGATAGGGTGGTCTTCACAGCAAGACATTTTGACAGGTCGAGAAGGTGGCTATAATGCACGTGGGATGCTTACCTATCTAAGCTGAGGCACACAGTACAAAAAGAAGTGATTCACGATCTGTGTACAACACTGATTTACCTCCAGCATGAGTACTGTTCACAGTTGTAGTTGCCATATTACAGAGTGCCGTGATTGTATTGGAGCAAGTCTCTAACTTCAAGTAACCTTACCATCCCCTCTCTCTCCATCCCTCCCCCACCCAAGTCACACCAGCTTCAAAGTCATCTTGTTAAGTCTCATTGTCTGTCTCATTTTCACCTAGCACACAGCTACCAATGGCCTCTTTCCTTTATCATTGTTACTTTTTTGCATATCTTTCATTAATGTGTTCTATATTTCTCTACATCACTGTCTATATCACTTGTTTCCCTTTCCCCTCTCTAAATCTGAAGAAGGGTCTCGACCCAAATCATCACCTATTCCTTTTTTTCCAGAGATACTGTCTGACCCGCTGAGTTTCTCCAGCTTTTTGTGTCTCTTCTTTTACAAAGATGTTACCAGACTAATAAATTCAGTTCTGAGCATAAGTTTGGCAAACTGGAGAGATTTGCTCTGGGACAGAATAGACTGACGGACATTGAATGAAGAACTTATTGAAACATACTGAATAATGAAAGCCTTGGATAGAGTGGATGTGGGGAGGATGTTTCCACTAGTGGGCGAGTCTAGGACCAGGAGTCATAGCTTCAGAATTAAAGGATGTTCCTTTAGGCAGGAGGTGAGGAAGAATTTATTTTGTCAGAGGATGGTGAATCTGTGGAATTCATTGCCAGACGGAGGCCAAGTCAATGGATATTTTTAAAGCGGAGATAGATAGATTCTAGATTAGTACGGTGTCAGGGGTTATGAGGAGAAGGCAGGAGAATGGGGTTAGGAGGGAGAGAAAGATCAGACATGAATGAATGGGAGAGTAGTCTTGATGGGCTGAATGTTCCTACTGCTTATGACACTATGAATTTAAGATATATAATATTATGAGGGGCCTAGATAGAGTATTCAGGAAGAACATGTTTCATTTGGTAAAGAGTTAAAAACCAGGGGGCAGACTTAAAGTAGCTAATGGAAGCAGAGATGGAACAAAAATAGGCCATTCAGCCCTTGATGTTTGTTTCAGCCATTTGGTACTTTTACAAATCTCTTTTTTCAATTCATAGCTTTCTTTGTTATGCCATTCCCAGATGCTTACCTAAATATTTGTTGTGGGAGTACATGCCTTCACACCTCAGTGAGTTCCCAATTTCAGCCGCCCATTGAGTAAAATAACATTCTTCCTTAAATCCCCTCTAAATCTCCTTTCTTTACCTTATACCTATGCGGTGTGGTTAGTCACATCTCTATTGAATGGAAAGGTTTCTCACTATCTCGGCCCTTCATCATTTTGGTTACCTCATTCAGGTCGCTTTAAGCTCTCTCCGCTCAAAAAATCCCCACTCAGTCTCTCCTCGAGCTGAAAGGCTCTATCCTACTCAAAGTCCTGGTGAATTCTCTATTTTATAAGATATAGCGAGCAGGACTACACATAATTCTTCCACACGACTTCATTAATGTTTTATATAGGTGTACCATAACTTCATGCTTTAATATTCTATGCCCAGTTAATGAAGGCAAGTATTCCTTCTATGTTCTTAATTAATCATCTTATCTACTATGCTACACCTTGAAGGGATCCTTGGAGATGTACACCAAGAACCCTCTGTTCCTCAGTACTTCCTTGGGACCTACTATTCATTTTATATGTCCTAGCCTTATTAGTTCATCTAAAATACATCATCTCATGATTTTCTGGGTTATGTACTATCTTCCACTTCTCAGCCCATATTATTAATTATGATCTCATGTTGTAGCCAAAGATGCCGCCCTCTCAATAAACCACCAATTTACTTGCCGTCTGAGAACTTGCTTACCAAACCTCCTGCATTCATATCCAGATCATTATTACCTAGCAAACAGCACGGAACTCAAAACAATCTCTACAATGCTGATTGCAAAAAGTCCTCAACTATCACCATCCACCTCCTTCATCAAACCAACTTCAGATCCAAATTGTCAAATTAACCCAGATACAATATGTTCCTATTTGAGGGTCTCGACCCAAAACGTCACCCATTCCTTCTCCCCAGAGATGCTGCCTGTCCCGCTGAGTTACTCCAGCTTTTTGTTCCTATTTGGATCTGTTTCTCATGTGGAAGAGTGTTTACGGAACAAGGTGAACCTTGTTAAAGTCCTAGGTACACAAAAATGCTGGAGAAACTCAGCAGGTGCAGCAGCATCTATGGAGCGAAGGAAATAGGCAACGTTTCGGGCCGAAACCCTTCTTCAGACTGATAGGGGGTGGGGAGAAGAAAGGAAAAAAGGAAAAAGGCGGAGGAGGAGCCTGAGGGCTGGGGGAGGGGAGGAGACAACCAGAGGGCTGATGAAGGGGAGGGGACAGCAAGGGCTGGCAGAATTGGGAGAATTCAATGTTCAAGCCCCCAGGATGTAGACTGCCCAAGCGGAATATGAGGTGCATTTCCTCCAATTTACGGTGTTGCTCGCTGTGGCCATGGAGGAGAACCAGGACAGAGAGGTCAGATACGGAATGGGAGGGGGAGTTGAAGTGCTGAGCCACCGGGAGGTCAAGTTGGTTATTGCGGACCGACCGAAGGTGTTCGGCGAAACGATCGCCAAGCCTCCGCTTGGTCTCACCGATGTAGATCAGCTGGCATCTAGAGCAGCGGATGCAATAGATGAGGTTGGAGGAGATGCAGGTGAACCTCTGTCGCACCTGGAACGACTGCTTGGGTCCTTGAATGGAGTCGAGGGGGGAGGTGAAGGGACAAGTATTGCATCTCTTGCGGTTGCAAGGGAAAGTACCAGGGGAGGGGGTGGTATGGGAGGGAAGGGAAGAATTGACAAGGGAGTTACGGAGGGAGCGGTCTTTGCGGAAGGCAGACATGGGGGGAGATGGGAAGATGTGGCGAGTGGTGGGGTCACGTTGGAGGTGGCGAAACTGACGGAGGATCACTTGTTGTATGTGACGGCTGGTGGGGTGAAAGGTGAGGACTAGGGGGACTCTGCCCTTGTTGTGAGTGGGGGGATGGGGAGAGAGAGCAGTGTTGCGGGGTATGGCAGAGACCCTGGTGCGAGCCTCATCTATGGTGGAGGAGGGGAACCCACGTTCCCTGAAGAATGAGGACATTTCAGATGCCCTGGTGTGGAACGCCTCATCCTGGGAGCAGATGCGGCGTAGACGGAGGAATTGGGATTGGGGGATGGAGTCCTTACAGGAAGCAGGGTGGGAAGAAGTGCAGTCCAGATAGCCATGGGAGTCGGTGGGTTTGTAGTGGATGTCAGTAAGGAGTCTATCACCTTCGATGGAGATAGTGAGGTCAAGGAATGGTAAAGTCTTGTTAAAGTCCTTATTGATGTCCATGTAGAATCCATCAACCACACACCTTAGATCAAACAAAATCAAACTAGTCAGACAGGATCTCTCTCTCCTGACCAAACCCATGCTGACTTTGCCCTGATCATTTCCTGTCTCTCCAGGTGCATGTTAATGGTGTCTCACAGATTGAGCCCAGTGCTGGAGGATGGAACTAAAGTGGCTAATTCCTTTTCGACACTCTCGCTCTACGCATTTACAATTTCAAGGCTCATTCCTTCTTCCTAGAGATCGACACCCCTGCAGCATATTTAGGCCTGATTCTAATTTATAAGTAATGCTCGCAAACACCCACTTAAAATTTGTGTTGTGTTTTAATTCTGTGGCAAGAATGAATTGAAGCAATATTTGCCACTGATTGTTATCAGCATCAATGTACTACAAAAAAAAAACACTTATTCCAGACCCGTAGGAACTGAATTATTGCATTTTCAGAAATCTGTACGTAGAACATTAATGGGAAAAGCTTTTTCAAAAATAACGCTGTTTAAAACATCTTTATTACAAGAATGCCCGTTGTGTAAGAAATTAAAACCTGTCACATTTGATATTTCATATAGGGTTCAGTAGTCTTAATGGTAATGAATTTGATAATACAGATATCATGAAATCTAAATCTCACCATAATAAACTTTGTGAATGAATACAGTAGGTTTGGTAAAAGTGACCTAGCACCGGGAAATGATTATTAAAACTTTTTGATAGTGTTAAACAGAGCGGCACAGTGGTAGAGTTGCAGCCTTCCAGCGCCAGAGACCCGGGTTCATTTGAGTTTAGTTTATTGTCATGTATACCGAGGCACAGTGAAAAAATGTTGTTGCATGCTAACCAGTCAGCAGGAAGACAAAACATGATTACAATCAAGCCATCCACATTGTACAGATACATGATAAAGGGAATAACGTGAATAACTTTGTGCAAGAAAAACTCCAGTAAAGTCTAATCAAAGATATTCAAAGGGTCTCCAATGAGGTAGATAGTAGCTCAGGACTGCTCTCTGGTTTTGGTAAGATGGTTCAGTTGCCTGATAACAACTGGGAAGAAACTGTCCTTGAATCTGGAGTTGTGCATTTTCACACTCCTATTCCTTTTGCCCGATTTGAGAGGGGAGTGGCCGGGGTGAGACTCGTCCTTGATTATGCTGCTGGCCTTGCCGAGGCAGCGTGAGGTGTAAATGGAGTCAATGGAAGGGAGGTTGGTCTGGGCTGCGTCCACAATTTGCTGTAATTTCTTGCAGTCTTCGATGGAGATGTTCCTAAACCAAGCTGTGATGAATCTCGATAAAATGCTTTCTACGGCGCACTTGTAGATGTTGGCGAGAGTTGTTGGGGACTTGCCGAACTTCCTAAGCCTTCTAAGGAAGTAGAGGCGTTGGTGTGCTCTCTTGGCCATTGGTTCAATGTGGGTGGTCCAGGACAATTTGTTGGTGATATTGACTCCTAGCAATTTGAAGCTTTCAGCCATCTCTACTTTGGCGCCGAGAATACACACTGGGGTAGGTGTACCGCTTCGCTTCCTGAAGTCGATCACTATGTCTTGCTGACATTGAGAGAAAGGTTGTTGTGTTGACACCAGCACATGAGGTTCTCAATCTCCTTCCTGTACTCCGTCTCATCATTATTTGAGATCCACCCCACAATGATGGTGTCGCTGCGACAATTCGATCGTGACTGCAGGTGCCGCCTATACAGCGTTTGTACGTTCTCCCCGTGACCTTGTGGGTTTTCTCCAGGTGCTCAGGTTTCCTCCCACACTCAAAGATGTGCAGATTTGTAGGTTAATTGGCTTCTGTAAATTGTCCCTGGTGTATAGGATGGTGCTAATGTACAGAATGATCGCTGGTCAGCGCAGATTTGCTGGGCTGCAGGTTCTTTTTCCACCCTATATCTCCAAAGTCTAAAACTGTAACTGCCTTACTTATGTCTGTCACTTAAGACAAGTCACAGTGAAATTCTTTGCTTGCATACCCAAGGTATGCAAATAGTCACCACATAATGGCGCTGACAAACTTACAAAGTATACACAGTATCCGCACCAGGCCCCCTCTTTTTAGCCTGCAAATGGCATGCCCAGAAAATGGTTACAGGACAGGGCAGCACAGTTGTGCAGCAGTAGAGTTGCTGCCTTACAGCGCCAGAGAGCCAGGTTCGATCCTGACTACGGGTGCTGTCTGTATGGAGTTTGTATATTCTCCCTGTGACACGTAGGTTTTCTCCATGTGCTCCGGTTTCCTCCTACATTCCAAAGGTTTATAGATTATTCTGCAGGTTTATAGATTAATCGGCATCTGTTAATTGTCCCTAGTGTGTAAGATTGAATGTGTATGGCTAATTTCTGGTCGGCGCGGACTCAGTAGGCCGAAGGGCCCGTTTCCACGCCGTATCTCTAAACTAAACTTAACAAAGTGATCCACTTCTTACATGTTTATAATTCACTTTGCTAAGGCTCACATTGTCAAGATATTTAAAGTATAGAAAAGAAATTTGAATAAAAAAGATGAGTATTGACATGAGGCATTAACATTTTCAATGTGGGCTTTACCTCAATGTGGACAATTTTACCCTCCTGCATATTGGCCTTGCAGTATTGGTAGTAAAGGAAGGATGATGTTGATTTTCATTCAGGTCCCAGTCAATGATTTCATAAAGAACAGATGAAGAGACATTATTTTATTGCTGTTTTGTGTTACTTTGTTGATGGAGTTTTGCAGAATTGGTGATGTCTGGTCAAGTATGTATGACCGACAAAGCATCAAGTCCATAACTGACTTCAAGTCATAGTTTAATGTATCCTGGGCAACTATAAATTCTAATTGGTTCTGTTCAACTACAGCCAATTACCCTCCAGTAAAATTACTGTTCAGAAGAATCCTTAAAAACTAATAAAATGCCAAAGGATTATTCCAGCAATGAAATTGTTTTTATCCAGTTGCAACTGTGTTTAAAAAAATATACCTGCCACAATAATAAGATAGGAGAGGTTAATCTGTAGAAGCAGCACAGGCAGATCGTGGGTCACTTGGGTTTATTGCATTTCCAGACATTGCTGCAGAGAAGGGGTATTTGCAATTCATTCACAAGGCACACCGAAGCTCCGCAGTCACCAAATGGGTTTGTAATAGAACATTTTCAGTGAGAATTTACTGCCAGAACATTTTACTGGGTTTTCAAAGTGTTGAGAGAGATAATGAACTATATATTCTATGAAGTCACCGATTCTGCAATGTCCCTGGAGTGCACCATAAGCCAAGCAGCACAAAACAGCATAAAAACAATTTCTCTTCCTCTGTTCTTTGTGGAATCATTGACTGAGACTCAAATGAAAATTGACAACATTCTTCCTTTACTACAAATACAACTATTCTAAGGATATATATATATATATATATACACACACACACACACGCACACACATATATATATATATATATAAATCAAAGAATCATTGCGTAATATCATTTGCATCATTGTACAATGCACAAAATCACTACAGTTCTCGGCATATAGTTGTAGGAAAGATGTATTAAAACTGAATATAGTTAAGTAAGCATGCAGGTACAGCAGGCAATGAAGAAAGCGAATGGCATGTTGGCCTTTATAACAAGAGGAGTCGAGTATAGGAGCAAAGAGTTCCTTCTGCAGTTGTACAGAGCCCTAGTGAGACCACACCTGGAGTATTGTGTGCAGTTTTGGTCCCCTAATTTGAGGAAGGACATTCTTGCTATTGAGGGAGTGCAGCGTAGGTTTACAAGGTTTATTCCCGGGATGGCGGGACTGTCATATGCTGAGAGAATAAAGCAGCTGGGCTTGTACACTCTGGAGTTTAGAAGGATGAGATGAAATCTTATTGAAACATATAAGATTGTTACGGGTTTGGACATGCTCGAGGCAGGACCCGATGTTGGGGGAGTCCAGAACCAGGGGCCACAGTTTAAGAAAAAGGGGTAAGCCATTTAGAACGGAGACGAGGAAACAATTTTTCTCACAGAGAGTTGTGAGTGTGTGGAATTCTCTGCCTCAGAGGGCGGTGGAGGCAGGTTCTCTGGATGCTTTCAAGAGAGAGCTGGATAGGGCTCTTAAAGATAGCGGAGTCAGGGGATATAGGGAAAAGGCAGGAACGGGGTACTGATTGGGGATGATCAGCCATGATCACATTGAATGGCGGTGCTGGCTCGAAGGGCCGAATGGCCTACTCCTGCACCTATTGTCTATTGTCTATAGACACAAACTGCTGGAGTAACTCAGCGGGACAGGCAGCATCTATGAAGAGAAGGAATGGGTGACATTTTGGGTCGAGGCCCTTCTTCAGACTGAAGACGTTACCCATTCCTTCTCTCCAGAGATGCTGTCTGTCCCGCTGAGTTATGCCAACATTTTGTGTCTACGGTGTAAACTAGAATCTGCAGTTCCTTCTGACACATTTCCCTGGAATTAAATTGAAACAGGTACAAAAATGGTAACCAAGAACTGGGTGTGAAGGGATTGAGTTACAAGGGATAGGCTGGGTATTTTTTCCCCTGAGCGTAGGTGGCCGAGTGGTGATGTTATAAGGGAATGCAAAATCACGAGGGGCATCAATAAGATGAATAGCCACCGTCTATCCCGGTGGAGGGGAGACAAAACCCAGTGGACATAGGTTCAGGTGAGAGGGGCAAGATTCACGGTGGTGCAGCGGTAGAGTTGCTGCCTTACAGCAAATGCAGCACCGGAGATCCCGGTTCGATCCTGACTACAGGTGCTGTCTGTACAGAGTTTGTACGTTCTCCCTGTGATTTGCGTGGGTTTTCTCCGATATCTTCGGTTTCCTCCCACACTCCAAAGACGTACAGGTTTGCAGGTTAATTGGCTTGGTAAATGTAAAAATTGTCCCCAGTGTGTGTAGGACAGTGTTAATGTGCGGGGATCGCTGGTCAGCGTGGACCCAGTGGGATGAAGGGCCTGTTTTCGCGCTGTATCTCTAAACTAAACTAAACAAAAGTTAAAAGAATCCTTGGGGCAACTTGTTCTTACAAAGAGTGATGTGTACATGAGAAGAGCTGCCAGAGGAAGTGGTACAGGCAGGTACCATTACGACATTTAAGAGACACTTGGACAGGTTCATGTATAGGAAATGTTTGGAGGGATATAGGCCAGGCAAAGGCAAATGGGATGGAGCTCTGTTAAGCAACTTGGTCATTGTGGATGGGTTGGGCTGCTTG
This sequence comes from Malacoraja senta, assembly GCA_038087875.1. Taxonomy (NCBI): domain Eukaryota; kingdom Metazoa; phylum Chordata; class Chondrichthyes; order Rajiformes; family Rajidae; genus Malacoraja; species Malacoraja senta. Next base: position 48,511,994 of record CM075981.1, read on the forward strand.
CTTCTTCTTCTGCCTGCTTCTGTGCTGTATAGCTTCATGACCACGATTTGTACCACAATATACCAATAGTGATGAATGCGAATCCCTTTGACATAAAAAACACTTAGATAGCATTCCAGAATTCTGCCCATGTTTGTAATTTTTCATAATTATATTTTATATACATTTTATAATTATATTTTTCAGGTGTCAGAGGTTATGGGGAGAAGCCAGGAGAATGGGGTTAGGAGGGAGAGATAGATCAGCCATGATTGAATGGCGGAGTAGACTTGATGGGCCAAATGGCCTAATTCTACTCCGATTCCTTATGACTTTAGATAATATCAAAATGCTGAATATATGTTCAAATTTAGTAAAATTTTCTTCAGATTTTTTGATATTAAACATTTGCCAGAAGGAGTGCAAGGCGTTCACATCCTCGAAATATGGCACAGGCTATGTTCAGTGTGATGATGATCACCCCTAAAGGATGATGGTGTTATCAGACAGGTACTGCAATAGAGCGCTTCAATTTTCTCGATAATTTATTGCATCTCATTCTGCACAGAATATATACCAATTTAATGCAAATTAATTCAAAAAATAGAAAACTGCTTAAATGATTTATGTGATTACCCTTACTGTACAAGAATTTGAATGGAAAAGATAGTGATTCGGGTATTAAAATGCAAGGAGCTGTAAGATGCTTGTCAATCTCAAAGGATATAGGATTTCCCATAATAGTGATTGCATCTCAGATTGCATCTCAGTAAAGATAGGCCATAGCTAAACATTGGCTAGTTTCCGAATGTGCTTTCATTTTGTATGTATGAATTCCCATAGACATATCCTGTAGGTGCTTTGGATTTTGTATCTTTGCAAAGAGGGTATTGATATTGGGGAGATTATTAAATTTTTATCTTGGGTGCTTTGTTTTCTTCATTTTCATCAAGTTCCCGCATTTGTACATTGCTGCTTAAAGGCTAGCTCGCAGATGTTGATGAATTACATTATTGACGATTGCTTTAGTTGAGAGGTCCTTCCCAAGATTTTGGAAGTGGTCCATGTTTTCCAGGGACTAAGCTAAGCAACAAACTGCTGGAGGAACTCAGTGGGTCAGGCAGCATCTGAGATAGCCATCATTGTGGATTAAGACCCTGCATCAGGACTGGGCATGTCGTGATGAGGTAGCCATTGTAAAGGATGGAGGGGTGTTGCCAACTGTCCCTTATTAGCCGGAACATCCTGTATATTGGGCTAAATTGGTTTGTCCCGTATGGGACCGCCCTTGTCCCGTATTTGACTTCTACCACTCGGGACGAGGGGACTGTTGGGTAGGAACACCGTGTCTGGCCCCGCCTCACCCGTCCCGTGGAGTGCAGCAGCGGCGGCCTCGCCCGTGGCCCCATCGGTCGGCAGCCCAGCCAGCTGTCCAACCTTCGGACCTTCACCTACCTCCGACACCACCACCCCTCCTTCTCATGGCCGATCATCGGTTCATGAGTTGGATGGGGTGCCGGACTTTGCTGGCAAAGTTGGCAACCCTAACTACCACCATCATCTGAGTTCCCTCTATGATCTGAAGCAAATAACGCAATATATTCACAGTGTGGTGAAGGAGATGGTGACCACAAATATCTGACCACCTGATTTTTGAATTAAGATCTACAAAAATCAAAAATTTGGCACCACAGCAAGGTCAACACCAGTTTATTCTCGGATTATCTATTTGTCCCCAATTAGTATAATCATATGTTTGACCTCTACCTGACCCCAGATTATCCAACTGTGTCTCAAACGTCCACAAGACACACCCTGCTCCCTTTAAACTCTGACCCCCATCCCATTCATATGTTCAGCCTTCGGTGTCTCTTTCCCCAAGTTTGCCGGTTCTTACAGCGATTCACTTGATTGTTGCCCCTGACAACTTCCTTCTTTCCACTCCCAATGATTCCATGGATTATTTCCACTCCCACATCCTTATTTTTCACCACCTCTCTTCCACTTTGCAATGATGGGGCTGGTGAAGCAAAAGATCGTGGTGCACCATTCCATGTGTAAGGTGGATTCCACTGATTGTGGCACCTTAGACCTCACGCATGGCGGAATATTGCTGCCAGCATAGGGTGGAGGAGAGGTACCTTCAAAAAACCTGGCATGGCTCTCATGTACAATCACTTCAAAGTGTGACTTGTGGCCCTGAAGAATTTCTGTGCCTTGAACACCAGGCAGTTAACAAGGTAATTTGCCTATGACAAGGACAGCAATTTTTTGAGATGGAATGCTAAACCCTCTTAGGACAAGAAATAATGATTTTCTCTCACTGACTTTGGACTATAGTATCTGTACTTGTTGAACCTTTGCCTATCCCCTCAGATATCTAGGTCACAATAACCCCAGAAACCAACGTTCATAATGGGGCAAAACAAAAACACCCCAATCAAAATATTAAAAAAAAAATTAATACGTGGATCAAAACTAATATTAGTAGCTTGTCTGTTCTGCTTCCCTTTGACATCTGGTTTCTGGGTTATAATACAGCCCAAAGCAGTGGCATTAAAGTTTAATGTGAAATTAGTTTGTCAATTCCGCAGAAGTGTGTGGAGAATTGCTCTCAAATGGAATCTTGGCTCAGACTGAGAGCTGCGAAAGGAAAAAGCTAATACTAATTTAAACGTTGAAGGCTCATACAAACAAAGCATTCCTTACCAGGGATTGAGGAAAATCTGCAAGCCCAGAGAAACCTCGTTAAGAGGGACTTATCGGTAGCAGAGAGTGATCCATTTGTTAACAAAAAGTTAATGAGCCAGGGAGCAAACGTGCAACCTCGCATGTCTGGTTTCTAGTATTTCAATGATTTAAACGCTGGTGGGGGATTATGAGAGCCAGATCGTTTAATATTTCTTATGGGGGTCTTTATGGTGAAGAAAGCATGTTCTGTGCCTGTGTAGAAGATTGCTGTATTAAAATCAGAAATACTAATGGGCAAATTAAAGGAAGATTGTCTGACTGTGCCAGACATTTAAGTATGTCACTAGGACATCCATATTTTCCTGATATCGAGGGAGCTGGTCCAGATAGAGCCACCAACATGGAAGATTAATTTAAATAAGAACAAATCTCCTTCAGGTGCAGACAGCTCCACGAATAATACTTTGAAGGCTAGCCGTAGTCTCCCAAAGGGAGGCAAGGTAACCAACTCATCAACATCAGAGAAAATACTGTCCAAGGGCTGAAAATGTTTCCAACTAAAAGCTTGGTGGTCCAGACCTTGAAGTGTGGCACATCTTGGCATATCCCATTAATTCAACTTTCTGGCGCACATTTAAAATTAAAACAAATTCCCAACAACGTTGCTGGAAGTGAAAGATGATAAATAATGCAGAAACATTCAATAGGCATCTGGAACCCTGGTGAACAATGGGACTAATGAGGTATCTTGTTCATTAATAAAATGTGAAAACTGAGAAGAAGGAGAGAAGATTGGGTGAATGAGACTCAATGAATTCAATGTCAAATCAGATATGAAAAGAGAAATAGAGAACCAGAAAGAAAGATGTGATTTAAAAAATGAAAATAAGTAAATTAAGTAGAAAATATTACAATTTCAAAATCTCCTGAAATGATTCAGAGTCTTTATAATACCACATTTAAAATTGCAAACTTTCTGGACAATAAAGGTTGGTTTGCAGATGTTAACAATGAATACGTGATTATGCTAGTAATTATGTTATCACCTCAACACTTTATAAAACTTTCCTGCCACATTACTGCACCTTACAGTGGCCTTCATAATGTTTGGGACAAAGACCCATCATTTATTTATTTGACTCTGTACTCCACAATTTTAGGTTTGTAATGGAAAAAATCACACGTGGTTCAAGTCAGATTTTAATAAAGGCCATTTTTATACATTTTGGTTTCACCATGTAGAAATTATTGCAGTGTTTACACATAGTCCCCCCATTTCAGGGCACCATAATGTTTGGGACACGGCAATGTCATGCAAATGAAAGTAGTCATGTTTAGTATTTTGTTGCATATCCTTTGCATGCAATGACTGCTTGAAGTCTGCGATTCATGGACATCACCACTTGCTGGGTGTCTTCTCGAGTGATGCTCTGCCAGGCCGGTATTGCAGCCATCTTTAGCTTCTGCTTGTTTTGGGGGCTAGTCCCCTTCAGTTTTCTCTTCAGCATATAAACGGCAAGCTCAATTGGGTTCAGATCGGGTGATTGACTTGGCCACTCAATAATTGACCATTTTTTAGCTTTGAAAAACACCTTTGTTGCTTTAGCAGTATGTTTGGGACCATTGTCTTGCTGTAGAATGAGTTTTGAGGCATTTGATTGAACTTGAGCAGATAGGATGTGTCTATACACTTCAGAATTCATTATGCTATTACCATCAGTAGTTGTATCATCAATGAAGATAAGTGAGCCAGTACCTTCAGCAACCATACATGCACAGGCCATAACATCCCCACCACCCATCGTGAACAGATGAGGTGGTATGCTTTGGATCTTGGGCAGTTCCTCTCTCCTCTATACTTTGCTCTTGCCATCACTCTGATATAAGTTAATCTTTGTCTCATCTGTCCACAAGACCTTTTTCCAGAACTGTGGTTGCTCTTTTAAGTACTTCTTGGCAAACTGTAACTGACCATCCTATTTTTGCGGCTATCCAGTGGTTTGCATCTTGCAGTGTAGCCTCTGTATTTCTGTTCAAGAAGTCTTCTGCGGGCAGTGGTCATTGACAAATCCACACCAGACTCCTGGGGTCAAGGAAGGAGCGTTCACGCCCTGTTTCTACCAATCTTTCCACCACCACGCACAAGAAGCGCAAGACCGACACCATTGTATGCAGATGCCGAGAAGTGTGTTCAGCTCTGGCTGAACAACCTTCTAATCTTGATGTGAACTCGATAAGAAGACGACCTGACTCCTGAACAGTGTTTCTGTCTGTCGGACAGGTGTTTGGGGGATTTTCTTTATTATAGAGATAATTCTTCTGCGGACAGTGGTCATTGACAAATTCACACCTGAAGAGTGTTTCTGATCTGTCGGACAGGTGTGTGCGGATTTTTCCTTATTATAGAGAGAATTCTTCTGTCATCAGCTGTGGAGGTCTTCCTTGGCCTGCCAGTTCATTTGCGATTAGTAAGCTCACCAGTGCTCTCTTTCTTCTTAATGATGTTCCAAACAGTTGATTTTGGTAAGCCTAAGGTTTGGCTGATGCCTCTACTAGTTTTATTCTTGTTTCTCAGTCTCATAATGGCTTCTTTGACTTTCATTGGCACAACTTTGGTCCTCATGTTGATAAACAGCAATAAAAGTTTCCAAGGTGATGGAAAGACTGGAGGAAAGACTAGGTGCTGAGAGCTCTCTTATACCTGCATTAAGGAGGCAATTAAACACACCTGAGCAATTACAAACGCCTGTGAAGCCATGTGTCCCAAACATTATGGTGCCCTGAAATGGGGGACTATGTATAGACACAGTTGTAATTTCTACATGGTGAAACAAAAATGTATAAAAATGGCCTTTAATAAAACCTGACAATGTGCACTTTAACCACACGTGATTTTTCCTATTAAAAATCTCAAATTGTGGAGTACAGAGGCAAATAAATAAATGACGGACCTTTGTCCCAAACATTATGAAGGGCACTGTATCTTCGATAAGCTTGCTGCTGGAATGGAGCTAATCTAAAGGACAAATTGCAAACTATTCAACCAATGCCACCTCACTGCAGAAGGTCATCCCAATTTTAGTTGTGAAGTTGCAATTTGCAGACTGCACGTGTTCAGAGGTCGAGCTTCATGTCTTTGCGAGCTTGTTCACTGAAGCAGATGAGCGAATGGGGCAGAAATTGAAACAGTAGCAGAACAAAGGCCCATTATCATAAGGCCCTTTCTGTGCAATGCCATCATCCGACAATATATATCCACATAGTGTTCTTGGGTCGTCTTCAGCACAATAGTTTAGTTTGGCTCAGAAATACAGCGCGGAAACAGGCACTTTGGCCCACCGAGTCCCCGACGACCAGCGATCCCTGCACACTAACACTATCCTACACATGCTTGTGACAATTTACATTTATACAATGCCAATTAACCTTCAAACCAGTACGTCTTCCGAGTGTGGGAGGAAACCGTAGATCCTGGAGAAAACCCAAGCAGGTCACGGGGAGAACGCACAAACTCTGTACAGACAGTACCCGTAATCAGGATTGAACCCATGTCTGTAAGGCAGCAACTCTACCGCTGCGTCATCGTGCCACCCTTTGGACGAACATTGAATTTTTAAATTGTAACTCACCATATGATGCTTTCTTCCTTTCTCTCACTTTCTGATCCACTCAGGTTCTCCCCGACCCCTTCTTTCCAAATTCCTTGCTACTGGGTTTCTTTCCTTCCCCTTCCCATCTACCCACACCCATTCACTCAATCCACTGGATCTCCTATCCCAACCAATTCCCCACTGATTCCATCTGCCCATCACCCTCCCGTATCTGATTCAACGTATCACTTTCCTCACTTATCATTGTATCAAAATCGTAGAGCTGCACTATACGGAAACATGCCATTTGGTCAACTCGTCCTTGCCACCCAAATTGCCCAGTCGAGCTACATTCACTTGTCTGTGCTTGACCCATATCCCACCAAGCATTTGGCCAAGTGTTTATTAATTGTCATACTAGTACCCCTTCCCACCACCTCCTCTTGCAAGATGAAATATGCAACTTGTTCCCATATACAACATATTCTTTGTGAAAATGATGCTCCTCAGCTTTCATTTAACTCTTTCCACTCTCACCATAAATCTATGCACTCTAGTATTAAGGGCCTGTCCCACTTGGGCGGCCTAATCCACGTGTTCTGGCGAGTCCTCCCTCGACTCATACTCGCAGCATGGTCGACACGAGTTTGTAGGAGGTCTTCATAACTCTCCTTCATGCTCGAGAGTGGTCTCTGCGTACTCGAGGCCTCAGCTAGGTCGCGGCATTTTTTTCGTTATGTTAAAAAATGCCCGCGAGTCAAAAAAGGTCGCCATGGAAAAATATCAATATTTTTTTTACTCGTAGGTTTAGTCGTAGTAGGTCGTAGTAGGTTGGCATGTTAGTCGTAGGTAATTGAGGGTAGTCGAAGGTGGTCAAAGGTAGTCGCAGATAGTCTTCATCATAGTCGAAGGGAGGTCGAAGGGAGGTCGAAGGAGATCGAAGGAGGTCGTCTTCACTCTCCACTATTCAATGTCTAATTTTCCGAAGTTGGTTGTAGCTAGTAGAAGCTGGTCTTCTACATAGTCGAAGGAGGTCTACAACATGTCATTTTTTCAAACTCTTCTAAACTCGCCAATTATGTCGCCCAAGTGGGACAGCCCCTTTAGACTCCACTACCATGGAGAAATGACTGTGGCTACTCACCTTAGCCTATGCTCCTTATGATTTTATAAATCTCGATAAAGTCATTCCTCAGCCTCCTACACTCCAGAGAAAAAAAGACCCAGCCTATCAAGTCTCCTTCAAACTCTCCTGACCTGGTAACATCCTCGTAAATCTTTTGTGCACCCTTTGCAGTTTAATTGCACACTTCCTACAGCAGGGCAACCAGAATTATGCACAGTACTCTAAGTGTGGCCTTATCAACGTCTTGTCCATCTGTAACATGACGTCCTAATTGCTGCACTAAATTCCCTGACTGATGCCAAACATCTTCTTCATCACCTAGTATACCTGTGTTGCCATTTTCAAGGAAACATGTACTTGTACCCCTCGGCCTCTTTGTCCTACAACACACCCAGGGACCTAGTGTATACTGCCTAAGTCGTGCCCTGGTTTATCTTACCAAGATGAAATAGCTCTCATCTATTTGAATTAAACTCCATCTGCCATTCCTCCCCCACTGGCCCAGTTCCTAGGCTTTTCTGAAATAACCACCCTCCGTCAGATTCCAGAATGTGTAGCCCTCCGTTGTCTCCATTCAACAGCTTCCGTGGCTGGGTGAATGATGAGCTGGCCCGGGTGCCTGGACTGCACACAAAGCCCAGCCGGCGGGCCAGCTGAGAAGTTCTGAGAAGTTTTGGCCCGGGCGCCGGACTTTGCGCCTCCTTGAACTCCTCAGCTGGCCCACTGCCTGGGCTTTGTGTTCTGCTGCATGCAACATCCAGCAGCCCATCCAAGTCATGAACCGATGAACGGCCATGAGAAGGACGGGTGGTGGTGTCGGCGGTAAGCGAAGGTCCGAAGATCGGACAGCTGGCCGGGCTGCCGACCTATGGGGCCATGGGCGAGGCGCTGCTGCTGCACTCCATGGGCTGCACTATGTCAGAAAGGGGTGAGTGCCAGGCCGGACTCGGCGTTCTGACCCAATAGTCCCCTCGACCCGAGTAGTAGCAGTCAAATACAGGACAAGGGTGGTCCCGTATGGAACAAACCAATTTAGCCCACTATACGGGATGTCCTGGCTAATACGGGACAGTTGGCAACCCTTGTGGTTGTGCTGGTGCCTTTGAAGGCTGTGGGAAATATAAAGGGGCTGTCCCACTTGGGCGACCTAATCCGCAAGTTAAGAAGAGTGTCTTCGACCTTCAAGCTTGAGGGGACTCGCCTGGAAAGCCTCGAGCTGGATCGACCGTCCGCGTTGAAACCACGACCTGGATCGACTGACCGCACACACACATACACACAAACACATCGCAAAGGCGGGGGCCAGGGAAGGCGGGGGAGCGCTGTCTGAAATTCACACCCGCGATGAAGAGGAAGGTAAAATGGCTGCACAGTGTACGGTAAGTCTTTAGAGAGCGTGGGGGGGGGGGAGAGAAGGGAGAGAAGGGGGAGAAGGGGATAGAAGGGGGGGAGAAGGGTGGGGAGAGGAGTGGAGACACTTTTACGAAGTTTAATAAAGTTTAGCGGGCATTTTACCTACCGGTAGGTCTTCCTTGGTCCTGAAAATCCAATGAGCCAATCAAAATACCCGGTCAGCGAAGGAGCCTACGGCTGTCCCAGACTGGCCTGTAACTAAATAGCGACCCCACTCCACTACGAGTCAAAAAGAACCATGCCGACCAAATTTTACTCGCGGAAAATGTTTCAACATGCTGAAAAATATTCCGCGACCTAGCTGAGGCCACGAGTAATCGGGAACTTCCCTCGAGCATGAAGGAGAGTTCCAGCGACCTCATAGGACCTCCTAGGACCACGTGTCGACCATGCTGCGAGTTTGAGTCGAGGGCTAACTCTTCTAAACTTGCAGATTAGGTTGCCAAAGTGGGACAGCCCCTTAAGTCTTTTCATGTTAAATGGGATCATTGTTTGACTTGTATGACATGTATTCCACTTTTAATTGATCACCCTAAATTTGGATGGCGTAGGTTAACATGTGCTATTCCATGATGAAAAGTAGACCACTATAGTATAGGATAATCGGCTCTGAGGCACCTCATTTCTCAAGTAGAAAGAAATTGGTTGAAGAAAACTGAGGAAGAAGTGGTTCAGTTTGGGATACTCTCCTGAGGAATTCATCCACAGACCCAGAACAGAAATAATGATCCCTTAACAATCCTGAGTCATTTCTTTCTGTCATGTGTGACTCCAGCCATTGAACAATTTTCAATCATGACCTCAGACTTGGGAGGGCTGCTTGGTGCCACTTTTAGCTGGATGATGCCTTGATGTTGAACACAGTTATCTGTTTTTCATTCCACATTCAGCTTTCATGCCAATATATGGGCGAGAGGATATAAACCAGAGGATTCGGACAGAACTAGTAATTAGCAGCCCAGCAACACGATGGGCTGAGTGCCCTCCTCCTGTACAGTCACTGTTCTATGATTCTTTTGAAATATTGACATTTTTCTGTCGATTTGAAAGTCTAAGTGGTGTTAATGGTCAGTTTAATTAATCTGCTTGTTTTCATTCAGAGCAAGTGGAGGAGAGTTACAACTGCACAAGAAAAGCATGCTCACGAGTGACTAAATCATTCCAGTGCATTGGTTTTCAATAGAGCAGACAGGAATAAAATAGGCATGTGCGCTCAATAATTCTAACTGAAGATGCCAGCAGAATCTATCGCATTTCCATGCTGGCCATTGCCGTATTTCAGATCGACAATATTCAGAATATTACCAGCCCCAACTTGAGTAACAACAAATAAAAAATGCAGGAAACACTCAGCAGTCCGGACAATATCTGTGCAAAGTGTAGAAGTTAATGTTTCTGCTGTCATACCTGCTGAATGTTTAGAGTATTTTCTGGTTTTATTTCAGATTTCTAGCATCTTTAATTTTTTGATTTTTATCTTTATTCCTCTTGGATATCTTACAACCCAATGGTATGAACATTGAATTCTCCAATTTTAGGAAACCTCTAATAATGACTCCCACCCCCAACCCCCTCCATTCTCCCCCACCCCCAACCCCTTTCTTCCCCCGCCCTTTGCCACACCTGGATTTGCACCTAATTCTCCCCAATTTGCACCTATTTCTCAGTCTGAAGAAGAGTCTCAACCCAAAATGTAATCTGTCCATGTTCTCCAGAGATGCTACATGACCCACTGAGATACTCCAGCACTTTGTGTCCACTCTACATTTGCTAGGATTTATTGGAAAAACTTGCACCAAAATATTTAAATAATCACAACAGTCTTTGCTGACCTACATTGGTTCCCAATTGCTCTTTCCTCATGTCAAACTTCAGTCATGACATCGCCCGTTGCTAACCGTGCACCTCTTTCAACCGAATTATGTCCCCAGAGTTCTCCACTCATTTGGTTCTGTTCACTCATTTTCTATTATTCTAACACAGGCATATACAGTATGCCCACTAGATATAGTTCTATTGACATTTCTCTTCTATTCACTTTCTCCTCTCATTGAAGAATATCTCTCAATCTCACATTCTTTCAAGTAACTGCTTTGGGCCTGCATCCAGGTTTGCCTGACAACTACCCTATGAAGCATTTTGGGAATATTAGCAAAGTTGTGAACCTTATTACTTTAGTAAAACTGAAGCTGAGTGAGTTTGAGTTGACCAATACTTCTATGTAGTGCTGTATACTTAAGTCATGGTCCCAGCACCGTTACATTAAAAAAAAGTAGGTGCAGGAGTAGGCCATTCGGCCCTTCGAGCCCTAAGAGCTAAATCTAACTCTCTCTTGAATACATCCAGTGAATTGCCTCCACTGCCCTATGTGGCAAAGAATTCCACAGATTCACAACTCTCTGGGTGAAAAAGGTTGTCCTCATCTCAGTCCTAAATGGCCTTTACGGTGTCCCTTTCATAACAGTTTGCCAACAAAGAGGAAAAAAGAGGCATGAATATGTTTAGTTGGATGTGTTCGCATTTGCAAATTGTTTAGCATTGTTGGTGTGATTTAGCTTTCTATTTTTGATGCAAAATACTATCTGTGATATTCAAAAATGATCAACTGAAGCCACATTACACGTATGAGTATATTGGAGTATTTCTCACACAAATCACTTCACTTTTTTCAAAGGAATAGTTTTGGCATAAAAGTGTATTTCTGCAGACAATAATAATGAGCACAAGGTATTTAATTGCCTGTGTATGTGAGTCAGATTTAAATGTCAGACTGCAGTTATTTTTATTGAGGAACTATACAGACTTGAAATGACTTGGAACGTCAGTGATGCATATCAAATAAAAAATATTCAGTACAATTCATAACGTCACTAATTTATCAACAACTTTATCTTTGCGCAAGTCCTGAATTTTAAGGACAGAAAATAGTAAGATTAAACGAGAACTTACCAGTTTGAAGTTTGATCTTTATTTTATGATGAGTTACGATGAGCGATTACGTGAAGAAGCCCGCCAGTGCGCATGCGCGTCAATCTTCAAAGCAGCGGCGTGAAATCACAGATAACAGTAGTTGAAGTGACATAGTAAGATTAGAGAAAAATAGAACTACCAGATGACCTTTATGATACGAGAGTTGGGAGCGGAGGGCACGTAATCGCTCATCGTAACTCCTCATAAAATAAAGATCAAACTTCAAACTGGTAAATTCTCGTTTAATCTCACTATTTTACTTCGAAGTCACGTGAGTGATTCCGTGAAGATTTCAAACCTCTGTGATTTCATGCCGTAGAAAAGTCCACACAAACACAATTGCATCAATTGACCACAGATAAGGGAAACATTGATAATGCATACAGACATGACATGGATTTAAAACATGCTGATGCTATTTAATGAACAAATAATAATTATAGTAACCCCTCTCATCCGGGAGGAACTATAAAATAGAACATAAAATAGAGTTGGCAAATACCCCCGGTCTGGCTATGGGTTATTATAAAATGTTTGGAAAGCTCGTTCGTTAGACCATCCTGCAGTCGCTAGGATGTGGTCCAGCGGAATGTACATAACCCTTGCTGCTGATGTTGTAGCAGCCCTGGTGGAGTGAGATAAGAAAATATTAGTATCTACTCCTGCATAAGCCAAAACCCTGTTTTAACCACCTGGAGATGGTCTGAACTGATACCTTCTTATGAGGTTTTTCGTAACTAACAAACATTACTAGTATCAGACTCTAGGTGACCTTGACGTATTGTTGTAAATGTGTGATCACACATAACCGAAGGTCCATGGGGTATGCCATGAGAACTAGTTTGAGACCTGACACCCCTGGGCTGCGCTACTTAACTAAATCATAAACGTAAAATATTATATTATTTGCAGGTTTAACCATCCTGTCCAGTCGCAATTTATGTAGTGATTGAACCCGTTGCGCTGAGACCAGCGCCCTGAGCATAACTACCTTATGAGAGCCGGGCCAAAGATAAGGATGTAGCTGGAACCCCCTGGTGAAGTAGTGTTAACACAATGTCAATATCCCATACTTCCGTGTGCTTGGGCCTGGGAGAACTTGTGTTAAAGATATCCTTTATAAACTGAATATCAGAAGGTGAGACCCGACAGAATGGGTCCCGCTCGCTGTAGCAAATATGATGAGAAGGCACGTTGGGCTCAGTTAATGGCTTTATAACTTAATTTATTGTCAAGGACCCATTTGAAATGAACTCCAAGATGCCAGTAATCCGTGCCTTATTATATGTAACATAGTATTTAAACAAAACGCTTCCCATCTCCTGAAGAGGAAATGTACTGATTTTTTGGTGCTATCCCTGCACTCTGCAGTGAGCACACAATGGATCGGTCTGACAATCCGAGCCGCAGGAGCAGTCTTCTCAGAGTCTGCAAGTCAATGAATTGATTTTATCATGCAGGGGCTGGTTTCCCGAGTCACAGGCTGAACCAGTAAAGTTTTATGTTTAGAATAAGCATAAAAGGTTCTATTATATTCTCAACATAAGCGGGAACCATGGCTGCATAGGCCAGTCAGACAGTACGAAAAATCCTGAAGCGGGATCTTGCTGAATTTATTGCAAGACCCGACTGATGAGGCAACATGGAGAAAAGACATAAAAGAACATTCCTCCCCCGTGTAGCGAGAATGTATCTCTCGCCACTGTGAACCACATATTTTTGCAACCGGTGAATGAGCCTGGATACAAACATATCGATATTCGGTGTTCCGTCGAGCCATAATGTCATAAAATACTTTGTGATCCAACATCCATTCTGTGTTGTCATTGATTTTACGTGATGATACACCAGCGCCAAATGAGGTTAGGGAAATATGACAGGATACTTTGACCATAATTCCGTGCCTGCCTCGAACGACAACTCTGACCAGGTTCTCGAGCCTGTCTCGAAAGGTAATTCTGGCCATAATACTGAGCCTGCCTCGAAAGACAACTCTGGCCATAATACTGGGCCTGTCTTGAACGACAACTCCGGCCATAATTCTGAGCCTGCCTCGAAAGACAACTCTGGCCATATTTCCAAGCTTGACTCAAAAGGCAATCCTGGCCGTAATACTGAGCCTGCCTCGAAAGACAACTCTGGCCCCAATTCCATGCTTGGAACCCTTGTATACTGTGCAAAATAAACCAATCACATGTTATCATTTTAGTTTATAAACGGATCTGAATTTCATGTTATCATTGTCATTAGTACAAAAAACAAGTGTAAATATTACCAACTTGTAAATTGTTCACATACCCCATGTTTCGGAAGAACCAGACCCACCTACCTCCATGGTTACCGGTGGTCTTATGGTAAGCCCAAAGGCCCCTGATGTAGGTTCTATTCCCGTCCTTGATTGGAGAGTAGGACTGGTAGGGTGTGTGGATTCCATATTTCCTGAGACCGGCTTGGAACTTGGCCTGAAAGACCTCTGCCCAGCTTTCAAGCTGCCACCAGCTTCAGTGAACTGCTTACTGCCGATGAGGCGTGGGGTGTGTCGTCGCCAAAACGATGAAGCTTTGTTCGTCGTTGGTACCTTGATTAGGCCGACAGCTTTGCTTCCTCATCCAGGTGTACCTGTTGGATAAGTCTTACCTGAAGAGAAGATTCGGCGGCTAGTTTCATTTCCTGGATTTCATGCCTCCAATGTCACCCCTGATAGCGCTGTTCACTGCCGGCACTTGTAGCGTGAGGGGAACTCTGGCCCCTTCTGGGTTTTCTGCTAACGGCTGGAACCAACTCTTCCGGCAGTAACCCCTTTTCTGGGGCACCATAGCGGTCTGGGAGCCGCTGACCCCATTGTCAACGACTTAGGTAGCGAACCCGACGGCCGCCGTCTACCCGCGCTCCCGCTGTCCGGCCCGGGATCTCCCCACGGTCCATAACCGGTTTCCCCGCGGCCCGTCCGGAATTCGCCCCGAAATAGAATCCAGCAGGCAAACTCTGTAACAGAGCTTCCTGCAAGACAAAAAACAGAACCTGGAAATATGTTTTGAAACTTACCTGCAGGTTTAAACTTACCACTAGATGGAGCTGCGCGCCTGCCAGTCAGTCGTTGCGCCATGCGCTAGACGTAATGACGCGCATGCGCACTGGCAGGCTTCTTCACGGAATCATTCACGTGACTCCGGTAAAATACAAATTTCTTCTGGATTCATATGCTATAACTGTTGTCTGCCTCCAAAAAAATAATCCTGAAGTAACTATCTCTATATATTTCCTTCATTTCAAATTTTCTCCAATTATTCTTCTTGTCCTCAGGTTAATTATTCATCCTTAATTTACTACAATTTAGGGGGGCACGGTGGCGCAGCGGTAGAGTTGCTGCCTTACAGCAATTACAGCGGCAGAGAACAGGGTTCAATCCCAACTATGGGTGCTGTCTTTACCGAGTTTGTACGTTCTCCCCATGACCGCATGGGTTTTCTCCGAGATCTTCGGTTTCCTCCCACGCTCCAAAGTCGTACAGGTTTGTAGGTTAATTGGCTTGGAATAAATGTAAAATTGTCCCTAGTGTGTGTGTAGGATAATGTTAATGTGTGGGGATCGCTGGTCTGCAAACTCGATGGGCCGATGGGCTTGTTTCCACTCTGTATCTCTACACTAAACTAAAATAAATTACAACTGGTATATCAGAGCCTAATCCTGTGAAGTTTTTGTATGTGAATATACGTTGTGCCTGATGTTGGCATGCTTGATACGGATTCACGGTTCGTAAGTTGAAAGATTTTAAAGGCAATTAATATTATTCACCTTGATGCAAGATAATGGGCCAAATGTTCCAGTGCCCCGAGATATCCAACTGTGCCGTTTCCTCCAGTACATTTCCGAGTGTGGTGTCCCATCGGGAAGTAGATTCCAGCATATTGCAACATCCCAGCGTAGCACAGAGCATCTCCCGGCAGATGTGAGTGACTACCTGACCAGAATGAATAACTTGACAGTCAATAAAGCCACGTTTCGTAGGCTCACGGAGTGTCTAAGCTGTCCTGAAATGGAATACTTTGAATGAATTTGGCATTCATAAACTTTCAAATAGGAACTGCAGATGCTGGTTTACATCGAAGAGAGACACAAAATGCCGGAGTAACGCAGCGGGACAGACAGCATCTCTGAAAAGAAGGAATTGGTGACGTTTCGGGTCGAGACGACGTGATACAATCAAAATATTTAAACCATTTTTAATCTATACATAACTAAGACTCTGATCTTGTTATCTTCTGGTTTGCGCGTTTTTCCTCTTTGCGCAAAAATGGTACAGGTTAGCGCTACGATTTTTCACCAGCTCACTCGCCGTTCTCCTGTGCTGCGAGTGCACCAAGTTCCGCTCCGATCGGTGGCACAATGTAAAAGTTAGCGAGGTTTAAAAATCTTAAAAAACGCACGTGCGCAGATCGATCTCCTCTGCTACCAGTCAGTGCCGCGCAGATTAGTCTCTTCTCTTGTCACTCCCCGGGACGGTCCGCCCCTTCCTGCGCCATCGCGTCCTTACTGGAACTGAGGGACGCTCTGGATGGCCGGCGGAAGTCTCAAACCGGACACAATTTTCAGAGGGACCGGAAACGGCCCAGCCCGGCACGGAGTCAGAGATGTCGCCGATGTTGCCAAACGGAAAGCGGAGACTCTGATCCCGGTGGAGGAGAACGACCTGCGCCCGCTGTGAGTCCCCAATGCACCACCTGCTCCAGCCCCTTCCCCTCTGGTCCCCCTCGCTGGCTCCTGCCCCCCCCCCCGTGATAACCCCCTCTCCCCTACAACCCCCGTCTTTTCTCCGAGCTCTCTCCCCCCCCGACCCATCACCCCTCACACCCCTCCCCCCACAATGCCCCTGCCTACACACACACCCCTTCCCCACAACCCCCCTCCGCCCCCCACACCCCTCCTCAAACACACAACCCCCGCCCCCACAACCTCCCCCGCCCACACATCCCTCCCCCGCCCACAACCCACCTCCCCCCCACACACCCCCGTCCACCCTCCCCCTCCCCCTCCCCCTGCCCTCACACACCTCCCCACACCCCTCCTCCCACCCCCAGATCCCTCCCACATCCCTCTCCCGCCCCCATACCCCTCCCCCCCACCCTCACACCCTTAGTGGTGGAATACTGCATTGGGGAATGGGTTGCGTTGGGAGACCAGACCTCCCATGTGACTGGGACCCAACCCTAGTTATTACTTAAAACATAGCAAAAATACTCACAAGTTTACAAAACAATACATTTAAGCTTGCAGATGTAAACAAAAAATGTGTAGGAAGGAACTGGAGATGCTGGTTTACACGAAAGTTAGACACAAAATGCCTGAGTAACTCAGCGGGACAGGCAGTGTCTCTGGAGAGTAGGAAGGGGTGACGTTTCGGGTCAAGATCATTCTTCAGTCTGAAGTGTCACCCATTCCTTCTCTCCAGAGATGTTGCCTGTCACATGGTAAGCCAGGTTGTGCTGATTGGGATTGGGAGGACCACTGCCATTCAGCCAATAAAACTGTAGCTCTTGTCGTACATATCGAGAGTTTGGGACATGTTGCAAGATTTAAGAATCCAGGAACTCCATTCCTGGATTCCCCATGAAGTCCAACACTGTGGCACAGTCTTGCCACAATTCCCAAGCACTAGGCTGAGAAAATCCTAATTGGATGCATTGCCTGGTCAGATCTAGAGCATGAGTTAAAGGTTTACTTAGAATTCTTTGAATGTGATAAGAATTCTAGTGCTGCAGATAAAATGGCAAAAGGGAAAGTAAGATTTTAATTATTTTCAGTTTATTTTATTTTATTATTGTCACGTGAACCAAGGTACAGTGAAAAGCTTTTGTTGCGTGCTAACCAGCCAGTGGAAGGCAATACATGATTACAATCGAGCCATTCAGAATGTACAGAAACATGATAAGGGAATAACGTTTAGTGCAAATCTTGTCTCTTGACTCTTTGCACTTGTACTCATTGAATAATTTTAATTATAGATAAGTATTCACGTGTTTTGTTTACATCACTTAAATGAAATACTTTTCCTAAAAAATTTTGTTTTAAATTCCTGACCAGTTAGTATTGAAGGAAAATGACCCCTAATTAAGAATGTTTGAACCCCAGTCCCCAAAATGTTTTACTTAATCCTCATGGATGTAAATCAAAAACAATGTTGTTGTTCAGCCTGATTCTAAAGCTTAGTCTGCTTAAAGCTATCCGATCTCCCGGTTGCTAAACACTTTAACTCCCCCTCCCATTCCTATACTGACCTTTCTGTCCTGGGCCTCCTCAACATCAGAGTGAGGCCCAGCGCAAATTGATTTCGATTGGGCAGCTTACACCCCAGCAGTACGAATATTGAGTTATTTATCTTCAAGTAACCCTTGCTTTCCCTCTCTCTCAATCCCTCCCCCTTCCTAGTTCTCCAACCAGTCTGACTGTCCCCCCCCCCGATTAAATTTTATCTTTGTTGTCACCTTCACCGAGCTAACAATGATCTACTCGACATTTTCCTTGATCTCTTTGATGTCTCGTTTTCACCCCTTGCACTTCCTTATCTCTGTGTCTCCCTCTCCCCTGAGGCTCAGTCTGAAGAAGGATCTCGACCCGAAACGTCACCCACTCCTTCTATCCAGAGATGCTGCCTGTCCTGCTGACGTACTCCAGCATTTTGTGTCTGTCCTGTCTTCGATCCTAAAGCATCACTTCAGCTTTATAATTTCCCAGTAGTCATGATTGTTGGAAATAAATATCATCATCATTTACAAAACATTAAGAGAAGAGTCATTGCTTCCTAATTTTCATTGTACTAATTGCACCACTTTGGTCCATGTTGAAATTTATCAATGTTATATTGAGAGCACAACATATATTTTGAAAGCTTCTGCAAGAATACATTTACAAAGCCATTTTGTAAATTGATCATTGGTTCTGAAGGATCTGGAGCCATGTCTAGCATTGTAATTTGGTTTATAGTGTAATAAAAACTGATCCTGCAGTTGGATGGTTGAATTTCATATCGTCTTTCATAAGAATTCTTCACTTCCAATTTGTTTTAGCTCATTTGTTTGCTTAATTAATGCTGTTAAATGGAAAGTTCAAGATTTTACAATAATACCTCAATGATATGCATTTTCTTGATGGATTTTGGCATTGGTATGCTAATGAGTATGTGCCACTGCTGAACCATCTCCAGCTTTAAATCACAATCTTGTATTTGTAAGGTAATAGGGCTTGGAACACAATTCAACAGAGCATAATTTTTTTATATATTGCAATTAAAATTGAAATTGAGCATCTGAAATATTATGAAGTGCAGTGCATACAAATTATTCTCTGAGCTGCTCAAAATGCTAATTATGAATTCTGTGTGTTTTCACCTTTGTAGATTTATACTTCCCTTAAGTTTCAAATGTGATGGAATCCTGCTGTGTAACCAGCCATTCACATTGAAATTATATCTATCTAACATTTACAATCCAGAAACATGGGTTATTTCTGCTTGATATGATCAGTTTTCACACTAAAAACATAAATTACTGGAATTCCTACTGAAATTATATATATTTTATCATTGGTTAATGACTGACTGTTAAATCTTTTGCGTTACACCATGGGCGGAAATCCCCTGGGGAGGGGGGAGACGGAGGAGCACGTCCCCTCCATGTTTTAAGAGGTGGGGGACAACCCCCCCCCCCCCCCATGTTTTGTAATCCGGATTTAGAAATTCGGTGGAAAAAAAATCTATTAAAAATCTCCGCTTTCCGCGAGACATTGGGGGTGGGACTGGTGATCGAGGGCGCCGATTGGACGAGAGAGACGTCGGTCAGCAGGCAGTGGGGGGGGACATGATGATTCAGCGCGATGATTGGAGGAGGGAGGTGTCAGTCAGAGGCGGATGTAGGGGGGTGGGACTGAGGATAGAGCGCGGTGATTGGAAGAGGGAGACGTCCTGGTGGAGCAAAGATCATAGAACGGAGCTTGAATTGGCCCGTTCGCGGGGCCTTCCATCGCCCGGCGCAGCTTGAAATCGTTACACAAATATAAAATAGAACATACAAGCCAGGATGCAACTTTACAAAATGGATTGAAATTAAGTTCAAAATAATATAATTCATCGTTTGGTTAAGATGATTTGTGAAAGTCAAGCAGATTAATAAGTTTAGTTCCTCAACAAAGAAAAGATGCAATTTGTCACCAAAGTTATCTGCTGGAAATAAAATGATTCGCTCTGGTTCAGTTGTTCCAGTGATGGTTAGTTTAGGGCAAGATGCTGGAAAAGAGTTGAGAAAACTTGAACTTGCATTCTGATGGTGATGTAAATTAGATGTTGGTGTTCTTGTCATTGTTATTTTCCTCACCCTCATCATCAATGGTCAGTGACAAATATAAGATGTTCCATGGGACTTTATAAGCACAGTTTCCAGTTGGACAACATACAGAGGATTAAAACAGAACAGTGTAGGAAGGAACTGCAGATGCTGGTTTACACCGAAGATAGACACAAAATGCTGGAGTAACTCAGCGTGACGAGCAGTATCTCTGGAGAGAAGGAATGGGTGACGTTTTGGGTCGAGACCCTTCAACATAGAACAGTACCGCTCATGAATGAGCCGTTCATTCCACTATGTTTGTGCTGAACATGATGCCTAGTTAAACTAATCCCTAGATTCAAGATTCAAGTGAGTTTATGTCAAATGTGTCCCAGATAGGACAATGAAATTCTTGCTTTGCTTCAGCACAACAGAATATAGAAGGCATGAATACCTTTTTGCTAACAGCCAAACAGAAGAAGATCCCGAAAGTAGTGTGAACAGTTTTAGATAGAAAGTCATAGAGCATGTGCATAGAAGAGATGATTGGGCTGAAAAACTATATCGGAAAGATACTTTATTTTCTGTAACTACTTCCATTGGCATATACTAGACTAAAATATTTAATAGAAATTATGTCAAATTATGAAGTGTTATGAGTTGAATAGGGAAAGGTGATTTTCTCTGAATGGAGAATGGAAGGTTAGTGACAATCGGTCATCAATTCAATTTTCCCCTTAAGAAAGTAGGATTGAAATTCTTTATACAGCATGTTATTTGAAATGGAAAGCAAGCCCGCGGGAGGCAATTAAGACCGTGAAACTCTTTCACCTTTTAATGGAGCAGTAGATAAATATTTGAAGCAGAGATTGATACATAGCCACAGGCAAAGCTTCCTTCAAGATCTACTGTGCAGTCAAATGTCTTCCTTGTGCATTATCAACTTCTGTGTCTCTAAAAGAAGCTCTAGCATAGCCAAGCAGTGTTTACAGTAACATTTCTCCATGAATATGGCATGTACTGTACTCTGTACGGAAATAACATAAATATTAAAATTTGTTGTAAAACTAGTCCTGAGAAATTATGCCCTATAAGAATTTTAACTGCCATGTTGTCAGACACAAAATGCTGGAGTAACTCAGCAGGACAGGTAGCATCTCTGGAGAGAAGGAATGATTTAAACGATTTAAACCTGCATCTGCAGTTCTTTCCTACACATGTTGTCAGTCAGACACCTCAACTTTCAGCCGATTTTGTAATTGCTTAAATAGAAAACATTTCAGCAGAATTACTGCTCTAAGATGTAAACTTGTGCCTCCTGAAGTCCAACCCGTAACATCGGAAATCTACCTTTAAAAAATAAACAAAGCTGCCTATCACACCAGCATGTAAAACCACACACCATTCTCGAGTTTGTGTAACCTAGGATTAGCACAAATCTATGTATCATCTGATTATACAATCCATTTGATTTAACTGTTTACCTGAACAAAAACAGGTTGATATGTTGACATGGGCAAACTAATAGTTTTGTGACTCTTCTAAATAGTTGCTAAAATTGAAAGTGGTTGATTTTACAGGCCTTATGCAGGAACAGCAGGAAAAATAGCAATTTAATCTATTTTGGTTTGTTAGATGCGATTTAAATGTCAGCAGAAATGAGAAGAGTACTAAAATGCGATTCTTCCAACAGGGCTTCGACGGTGCTTTTTACAATCACAGAGCTGTTGTTACACAGAAGGAGGTCATTTGTCTCACTGCATCTGACGTGATGCTGCAGAGCCATCCAGTGCGTCCTTTCCCACAGCCCAGGAAACAAAGTTAGGCATAAACATTCATTGTCCTAGAACTTGGAAACAGGCCATTTGGCCCATCATGTCCACACTGTCCAGTGGGCACCAAAACATTTAAATCCATTCTTCCATTGGATCTAGCGTTTAGTACCTAGGTTGTTTAAGTGTTTGTCTAGACATTTCTTAAATGCTGTCAGCAAATCTGCTGCTACTACTCTCCCTGGCAGTGGATTAATTTACCCACTGCTCTCAGGTGTAGTTCACTAAAGTATCATGTTTTCATGTGTTGTCTTAAGACTTACCCCCAATCTAAACTTGCAGCTGAAATCTCTCAAACCCTGGATCCATTCATATAAATCATTTCTGAGTCCCATCTGGGTATTTCATCTTTTCCTAAATTACAATGATCAGACTTGCAAACAATAGTTCAGTCACAATCCAACATCTACTGTAATTAAGGGTGTGAGATGATCTTGTGCCTTCAGTAAATATGAATTAGAATGCACACAAGCACATGTGAAGTGTATGCTCTAAATTATGGAGAATATAAATGTGGCTGTTTTGCAATCTTTCTTTGTTCAAAGTAGCTTAATTTAAAATCTTGAATCATTGCATTTTATTATGTAAACTTGAATTGCATTAAATCAAAAAAGTATAGTAGGAGAAGATAGTTTTAAATACAGAAAATATGTCTCTGACATTAACATTCACCTATTTTTTTAACCGCAAGTGGGAATCCTGGAATTCTCTATAGTCACTTTATATTGGAGCTTAGTTACTTTTAGTTACTAGGCTTGAATCCAAAATATTAATTACATTGGAAAGCACTACTTTTCTTTATTATCTCATCGTCTGTAACTCGTTCTCACCTAGAACACAGCTATCAATGGTCTGTTTCCTTTATCATCGTTACTTTTTTGCATATAGAAACATAGAAACATAGAAAATAGGTGAATGAGGAGGCCATATGGCCCTTTGAGCCAGCACTGCCATTCATTGTGATCATGGCTGATCATCCTCAATCAGTAACCCGTGCCTACCTTCTCCCCATAAATCCTTGCGCTAGCCCCTAGAGCTCTATCTAATGGGCCTGCCCACTTAGGCGATTTTTTGGGTGACAACATGTTGAAAATTTTTTGCCGACAGTGGCGACAATTTTTGTTGTCGTAGGTTGTTGCCAGGTGTCGTAGGTGAATTCCATTAAAACTAGTCCCTGGCAGTCGCCTAAAGAGTCACCTAAGTGGGACAGGCCCATTATTTTCTTCTAAATTCATCCAGTCAATTGGCCTCTACTGCCTTCTGTGGCAGAGAATTCCACAAATTCACAACTCTCTGGGTGAAAACATTTTTTCTCATCATAGTTTTAAATGGCTTCTTTAGACTCTGCCCCCTGGTTCTGTATTCCCCCAACATTGGGAAAAAATTTCCAGCATCTAGCTTGTCCAGTCCTTTTATAATTTTATATGTTTCTACAAGATCCCCTCTCATACTTCCAAATTCCAGTGAATACAAGCCCAGTCTTTCCAATCTTTCCTCATATGACAGTCCCGCCATCCCGGGGATTAACCTTGGTGAACCTACTCAATAGCAAGAATGTCCTTCCTCAAATTAGGAGACCAAAACTGCACACAATACTCCAGATGTGGTCTCACTAGGGCCCTGTACAACGACAGAAGGACCTCTTTACTCCTATACTCAAATCCTCTTATTATGAAGGCCATTGGCTTTCTTCACTGCCTGCTATACCTGCATGTTTACTTTCAGTGACTGTTTGATGTTTCATTCATTTGTTCTATATCTCTGTGCATCACCGTCTATATCTCTCGTTTCCCTTTCTCCTGACTGTCAGTCTGAAGAAGGGTCTCGACCCGAAACGTCACCTATTCCTTTTCTCCAGAGATGCGGTCTTACCCGCTGGGTTACTCCAGCTTTTTGTGTCTCTCTTCAGTTTAAACCAGCATCTGCAGTTCCTTCCTACACCTTTCTTTATTCACATGTACCACCATTCAAGTCTTACATCAGATAACTTTTACATTTATTCCACAAAGATATAGGTGTTCCTTAGTTTAATGTAGAGATACAGCGTGGAAACAGGCCCTTCGGCCCATCGAGTCTGCACCGACCAGTGATCCCTGCCCACTAATACTATCCTAGACACACTAGGGATAAGTTTACACATACGCCAAGCCAATTAATGTACACACCTGTACGTCTTTGGAGTGTGGGAGGAAACCGAAGATCTCGGAGAAAACCCACGGGGAGAACGTACAAACTCCGTACAGACAGCACCCGTAGTCGGGATCGAACCCAGGTCTCCAGCGCTGTAAGGCAGCAACTCTACGGCAGCGCCACCTAAATGTCCTAAATGTTATTTTTTGAGAATAATCAAGCAGCAATCTGTAAAATTTTGCAGATGCTAGGATAATCATGGAGATGTGACTGTGTGAAACAAAATATTATATAATGGTTGTTGGTCTGTGTCGCTGAGATGCATTGGCTACAGACTATCATTGGCTGCAAAAGCATAATCACAGTCTGGTATTACTTTGTTAAGAAAAGGACAGATTTGTAATGACATTATTTCCATTTTGCTGTGCTTTTAAGGATGCAAAGTTTGTGGAGGAACGTCGTAAACAGCTCCAAGAGTACATGAGGAACATAATGAACAAAATTATACAGATACTCCCACAATTTACATCCAGTCCTAGGAAAGAAACCCTTATAAACCTGCTGCCATTTTGCATGTAAGTATGGAGTAGTTATTTATTAAAAATATTAATGTATCTTTTACAGGAAATACATTTTGGGGGGGGGGGGGGGCATTTAAGATAAACATGTTGGTTTATTTTCTGTCGTGCTGCTTAGTTCGAGCATGATTTATATATTTCATTCATAGAAAGTGTATCCCATTATTCCATCTGATAATTATTCACATCACTCTCAGCATTGCTTGTTTAAAAAAACAAGAATTAAACTAGTAGAGGTGTTATGCTGCATTCATCTGCAAGGCAAACTAGTTGACTTCTCCTGTAATCCTCGCCTGCAGAGGCTTATTGCATTGTCTCATTTATTACGTTCTTATCTACAACGGATTTAAGGCATTTACCATTAGTGACTGCAGCTTTCGAGGTCCTAATTTTCAGGATGTATTATGCAATTTCATTCCACAGTAATAAATATCATTTGAGGAGTTGGCTCCTGCAATTTATATGCCTCAAACCAGTATTAATAATAAATTCCTAATCACCTTTATTGTGGTATTAAAAACTGAGCACTGTTTAAAACATGAGGCAGAAAAGAGTATCCTGAAGGATTCATTATCATCTTTTTGCAAAATAATGATCGTTGCAGCATATGGCATTTAACATTCAAGTAATGTTCACTGGCTCAGACTGTCAAGTTATACTGTATGTTTTGTTGTGCATTGAACTTTTATTTCTACCATAAAATTCGATATGTTGGTTGCACCATTATAATAACTCCCATAGTTACATAGACCAGCCAGTAGACCGTCCTAGAAATCCGCGTGTCGTCTTTATTGTTTCTCCACATTTTACGATATACACTAATTAAAATAAAGACTAATGTAATTATACTCATATTTGCTTAGCTCTGGTCGAAATCTGGGACTATTTGGTACAATATGAATTTGGGTGAATTCACATTCAAGGGCCAGGTATTACCAAGGACATAGCAGCCATCGAATTGCTAGAGGTTGTGTGGGAAGATGAGTAGTCTCATTGAGTGGTGCCATCAAATAACTTACTGGTGCTGTTTCATTGTTAATTAAGTAATTTTAAATCTTTATTTTTATTGCCATGACTACTTTGTACAAAAAAAAATATTTGAAGAGAATAAATTTAAAGTGTTCCTTCACAAATGTTTCATAAATGCATTGTGTTGGTGGTTCATTGCACACTACACATGCTCTAATCAAAGCAGAAATTGCAGAGTTGGCAACATCTGTGGAAAGAAAACCAACATTAATGTGGCAGGCAAAGGAACTTCGTCAGAACAGTTCTGATGAAGGGCTTTTGACCTTTACAGATGCTGCCTTACCTGTTGAGTATTTCTGGCATTTTCTGTTTTTATTTTTTATTTCTGGCATCTGCATTTTTTAATTTCTAGATAATCAAATACTAAAAATCAAATGGTCTATTTCACGCTTTAGTTGAACAAATAGGAAACCTTCATCTGAAGAGACATAAACAGCACACTAAGGTGTGAAGGAATTTCAAAGATTTTCTTTTACTTTGAGGCAACCGAAGCCATTTTCTTTGATCCTCGAAATAAATTGGGATTCCCTACTCAGCTACTCCATACATCACCTTGGCAACTATCTGATACAGTCTGTCATCTTAACTCTGGCCTCTGTAGCATTGGGAATGACACCAGGTTCGGCAGTGACCACACTGACACTCGCAATAGGGTGTATACATTATATTTACAGTGGTCAGAAAGTCCAGGCCATATGGGGGCGTTGTCCTTCACCATTAGAGCGCATGTAAGATAGCGCTAGCGATCTCGGGGTTGTCCCATCAGCTCAGTCTTGGTCTTCGAAGGTATGGCCATCTTAGGCGAGTCTCCCTGCTGTTCACCCTTGCCTTGAGAGGAGGCACTGGCAGTCTCAGGTTCATCCTGGCGATCACATGGTGCCTGATATTAATAATTGCATATTAGCAGTTGTGCCTTCCAATACCAAGGCAATTATCTTTAGAATGTATTCCTTTAATCATCCCTGCCTCACTACCTCTCTTTCCTCGTTGCCATTTAGCATAACATAACCTTATATAGCTCAGTGTAAGATTTTGTATGATCTTAATCTTCTTCTTGGAGGTCGCTGATGGCTTGTTTTCACTCCAGATGTGGCTGATAAGGTCCTTGCAGTATCTGCAAACAAGGGGACAAGAGGTGCTTGATGTGATGGATAATTCTGGGCTCTTTCATTGAGTTCTGTGTGGTCTTTATGTGATCTTGTTGAAAAGCTCCGTCTTCAAAGAAGCTGCTCCTCCATCTTGGTCAGCGGCCAAGGATTTTCATGTGACCCTGAGGGTTTGAGAACATTCTCCAGGAAATCTAAATGTAACAGATCTCCGAAGAGAGTACTTGTTTCAGGCATGGTGGCTCACTGGAGCTGGCTGATCACATTGCGTCAGAGAGCATGTTCAGTTATCCTGCCAATGGATTTGAAGAATTTTGCAGAGATAAGGTTTGCAGTGATTTAGAGGTGCCGGTTGTTGATGTGCTGTATTTCTGTAGCTCTTAGGAGAACAGGGGTCATTGCTATGAATGGACTGTAAGTATAGCACAGGATTTGAGGTCTTGTTCTTCAAACACTAATTTCCTCAGATAGCCAAAGACTCATCTAATGCATTGGGGAAGATGGTGAATTTTGTTGATAATATTTGCCTTCATTAGAGGTGGCAGCCAGAAGGTTGAAAGTGTTCCATGTTTTCTAGGATCCCCGCATAGACCTCTATTATTGGGGAGTGATATTGAACAAGTTGGTCGAAGACATTTGCCTAAATGATGTGCAATTTAAGGCTCTTACACTTTAATATTTCAGTGAACAAGTCAAATAGGGGATCTTAGGTACATTAGCTGCCAACAGGTCTTTTACGATACGATACGATAGAACTTTATCCCAGGAGGGAAATTGATCTGCCAACAATCATAAACCACAAGATACATGAAACATGAAATTAAAGTGATGAGTGGAATGGAGGATTGGGGGTGTGCAAAGATTGGGGAGGTGAGGGGGGAGGGGGGTTAAGGGGGGGGAGGAAGGGGGAGGGGGATAAGGGGGGGGGGTTAAGTCTACCCCGCAACAGGAATTTTCACTGGTTATCAATTTTCCTGAAGGAGATAAGTAATTTCACTGCAAAACTGCTGAATTTTCCTGGAAGTGTGTTTAGATGCCCTGGGCATTTATTATCTTCTGCACATTTTAATAATCTCGCAAAAACATGTCTCAAAGAAGGATTGTGGAGAACCCTTCTTAAATGTGGCTGCAAACAAAACTTCAAATCCTCTTGTTACTAAAATAAATAAGAGCAGAATTTGCTAAGTTATTATCAGTGTTAAAATGAGCATCTTTGAACAACATCACAGGATTATGTTGGCTTAATTGTTGGTCCAAAGATTGGAGACAGCAGCAGACCATATATGCCTGCGTTGATCCCTGAAGTATGTTTGCAATCAGTTAACGGGAACGAGGTAGGAAGCCATCTTCTTCCTTTCCAATAATATCCTGCATAGCATCAGGAACTGGTGTATATGCGGCCATGTTGTTAGTCAAACAAATGGTTCAGCTGTGTGCCCAAGTTAGCTGGTTGACAAAATAATAAAGAAGTTCTGAAATAATTCAGATTGGGTAAAATTATTTTTATAATACAAAAAGTGTAAGTGAAAAAAGCATAACAGCCCACTCACGAACGTAAAATATTTGAATTAACTCAACCCCTTGTGGGCATAACTGTGAGCAGATTGCCTACATGCGAGTGGAAGCAATTGCCACAAAGTCATTCTTGCTCTGGATCCCATGAGGAGTCCGCTGTGGAAGCTTGGCATTAAAGGACTTCTATATTCATAATTCCTGGACATTGGTGTTCACATGGAAATATAGAAGTTGCAGATACCGACATAACTGCATATAATTCAGATAAACCTTGGTAGACAAATACATTTAGATCAAATCATTTGCAAAATACAGTGATTTCAAGGGGTGTAAAGGAATCAAAGTGCTGGAATTCTAATGGGTGATATACAGAATAAAGAGAGGGGGGAAATCACTACCGTTAAACAGGTTCAATATACTAAATACATTTAGATCATTGCATGGAAAGGTTACTGCTTAATTGACATCGCCAACATTCTAGCACTGTATTCCTGCTTTGTCAGAACATTAGCATTTCTTCATGAAATATTCAAGCAAACCAATCTTCCTTCCAATGTCTCCATCTACACTTCACGCTGCCTTGGCAAGGCCACCAGTATAATTAAGGACTAGTCTCATAACAGTCACTCCCTCTTCTCTGCTCTCCCATCAGGCAAGAGGTAAAGAAGTTTGAAAATGCATACCTCCAGATTCAAGGACAATTTCTTCCCAGCTGTTATGAAGGAACTGAACCATCCACTCACCAGCTAGAGAGCAGTGCTGACTCCTATCTACCTCATTGGAGACTTTCAAACCATCTTTAATCGAATTTTACTGAACTTTATCGTGCACTAAACATTTTTCCCTTTATCCTGTATCTGCACAGTGTTCTTGGCTTGATTGTAATCATGTGTTGTCTTTTCGCTGGCTGGATAGCACGCAAAAAAAAAGCCTTTCACTGTACCCAGTATACATGACAATAATAAACCAAATTAAACTACACTAAAGTAGATCTTTTTGTTCAATAATCACCACTCGTGATGCTCATTTTTAGTTCAGGTAGTTTTGATTTTCTTGATGCATATGAGAGGAAGTGAAACGTTCCTGGACTGTAACACAGCAAGCTTGCACTGCCATTTGCTTTGGTTCATATTATTCTGTTGCTTTCCTCATGTTCAATCCAGTTATCTTAGGCAGAAGACTTTCTCCTTCACTATTTGAAAAATTGAATACCTGTTATGGTAGTTCAGCGGTATGTATCCCAGTGGCACATCCCCTTTACCTATCAATCGGGGAGCTCTCAGTTCAAATCCTAATTGAGGGATTGAGACCCATCTTTTTTCTGGAGTGAGTGAGCAAGATCTCATGGCACTGCTTGAAGAAAGTTGGGTAAATCTCTCCAATGCTGTGGCTAATATTTACCCGGAATCAAACCGCATAAATCACAATATCGAGCTATGGTCAAATAGTGTTGCAGCAACATTCTCCAGAAAATACAACAACCATCACACTTTAAATAAAGTACAACATCCTGATGTCGTAAAAGTGTCTCATAATTTCAAGTTTTCTTTTCACAGCAGAACTTTGGGATGCTCTCAACGTCTATAGCCTTGAGTGCCAAGCTGTACAGTCTCGCGTGATTATTCTGCACTGTTGTGAAGTTAAATGTTAAAATAAAAACAGCAACTGGTATTTATATACGGAGAGAATATGGATAGCCAAATTTTGGGTTAAATAATAATGTCAGAAGGGACACTACAAATCAAGTCAGAGATACAGAAGCATGGAGAAGAGATCAAGTAAGAATAAAAGCTCTTGATGAGTGGAATATGGGGAGAGTCAGGCTTCAGAGTCGAGAATGTTTAATTGTCATATGTACCGAAACAGAACAATGAAATTCTTATTTGCACCAGCATAACAGGTACACAATAGATAACATAAACAACAAAAAAGGAGCTTGTCTCTTGGTTGAGCAGAATGGCAAGATCTTGCACAGCAGGGTTGAGTCTGAGTCAATGGCCAGGATCATGATGGAGTCAGTGAAGAATGAGTGCAGATTTTGAGTAGACGCCAGAGCATGGTTTTGACGTGTAGATGAAGGAAAGTTTGACATCCATGACAATTTTGGACTTTAATGCTGACAGCAGGAGTTGATTACGGGGTTAAGGAAAATGTTAAAGCAATAGAATTGAGTGACGTTTACGTACATCCTTTGAGTGAATCATCAAGGAGCATTATGAAGGCTGAGACCAAGGTCAGATCATTGTCTACCTCCTTTAGAGTTGCACATTCATTATACATCAGCAGAGTTGCAGCTCCAGTCTTATCGGGGCTGTGTGATCACACAATAACACCACAAACAGATATTTATATGTAAGAGGCATTAACACTATGAACTTAAATATTTGGACAAACGCAGGAGATGCTACAAATAAGTAACTGTGGACTTTACAGACAGATTACCATTTTGAGTTGCCATTGGAAAAAAGAAGGATTACAGAGGAACTGTTTTACAATTACAGTGCGTATGAGGCTTTTGGACAGGTAAATGGATAGAAAGAGTGTGGAAGGACATAGGCCAAATGCAAGCAAATGGAAGTAGGCTTAAATAAAACACTAAATCACCAGCTCTGCTCAGAGGTTGATCGCCTTGTATATTCACAGGATTTGATATTTTTGGTTTAGATTCCTCTGGATTTAGTTTTTTTAATAAATATTAAATATCTCAGGCATCTTGAGACCAATGGTGACATTTCAATCAGTAAACCAAAGTGTTACATGACATTGAAAGTGGCTTATGATAGGAACCAATGTTAATCTAAGGCAGGCTGAATCCCTGAT
The DNA here is from genome assembly GCA_038087875.1 of Malacoraja senta. Classification (NCBI taxonomy): domain Eukaryota; kingdom Metazoa; phylum Chordata; class Chondrichthyes; order Rajiformes; family Rajidae; genus Malacoraja; species Malacoraja senta. Next base: position 48,543,091 of record CM075981.1, read on the forward strand.
GCTCTAGCCAATATTTGCCTTCATCGACAACATTAAAACTAATTAACTAGACATAATCTGTAATGTTGTTTCTGAGATCTTGCTGTAAATAAATTGATTACTTTATTGTCCCAAAAATAATAGTGATTAGACAGTTGAGGTAGTCTGTGAAGCTCTTGGGTATTCTGGAGCCATGAAACTGCAATGCACTTTTCCTACAGTGCCCCCCATAATGTTTTGGACAAAGACCCATCATTTATTTATTTGCCTCTGTACTCCACAATTTGAGATTTGTAATAGAAAAAATCACATGTGGTTAAAGTGCACATTGTCAGATTTTAAAAAAAAGGCAATTTTTATACATTTTGGTTTCACCATGTACAGCAGTGTTTATACTTAGTCCCTCCATTTCAGGGCACCATAATGTTTGAGACACAGCAATGACATGTAAATGAAAGTAGTCAGGTTTAGTATTTTGTTGCATATCCTTTGCATGCAATGACTGCTTGAAGTCTGCGATTCATGGACATCACCACTTGCTGGGTGTTTTCTCTGCCGGGCCTGTATTACAGCCATCTTCTGCTTATGCTTGTTATGGCGGCTAGTCCCCTTCAGTTTTCTCTTCAGCATATAAAAGGCATGCTCAATTGGGTTCAGATCAGGTGATTGATGGATTGATGTCCACTATAGAAATTACAATTTTTTAGCTTTGAAAAACTACTTTGTTGTTTTAGCAGTATGTTTGGGATCATTGTCTTGCTGTAGAATGAACCGCCGGCCAATGGGTTTTAAGGCATTTGATTGAACTTGAGCAGATAGGATGTGTCTATACACTTCAGAATTCATTATGTTACTACTATCAGCAGTTGTATCATCAATGAAGATGTGAGACAGTACCTTCAGCAGCCATACAAACCCAGGCCATAACACCCCCACCACCGTGTTTCATAGATGAGGTGGTATGCTTTGGATCTTGGGGATTTCCTTCTCTCCTCCATACTTTTCTCTTGTCATCACTCTGATATAAGTTAATCTTCATCTCATCTGTCCACAAGACCTTTTTTCCAGAACTGTGTTTGCTCTTTTAAGTACTTCTTGGCAAACTGTAACCTGGCCATCCTATTTTTGCGGCTAACCAGTGGTTTGCATCTTGCAGTGTAGCCTCTGTATTTCTGTTCATGAATTCTTCTGCGGATAGTGGTCATTGACAAATCCACACCTGACTCCTGAAGAGTGTTTCTGATCTGCTGGAAAGGTGTTTGAGGATTTTTCTTTACCATAGAGAGAATTTTTCTGTCATCAGCTGTGGAGGTCTTCCTTGGCCTGCCAGTCCCTTTGCGATTATTAAGCTCACCCGTGCTCTCTTTCTTCTTAATGATGTTCCAAACAGTTGATTTTGGTAAGCCTAAGGTTTGGCTGATGTCTCTAAGTTTTATTCTTGTTTCTCAGTCTCATAATTACTTCTTTGACTTTCATTGGTACAACTTTTGTCCTCATGAAAAGTTCTCAATAAAAGTTTCCAAAGGTGATGGAAAGACAGGAGGAAAGACTCGGTGCTGAGAGCTCTCTTACAGTATACCTGCATTAAGGAGGCAATTAAACACACCTGAGCAATTACTAATGCCAGTGAAGCCATGTGTCCCAAACATTATGGTGCACTGAAATGGGACTATGTATAAACACAGCTGTAATTTCTATATGGTGAAACCAAAATGTATAAAAATGGCCTTTAATAAAATCTGACAATGTGCACTTTAACCACGTGATTTTTTTCTATTATATATCTCAAATTGTGGAGTACAGAGGCAAATAAATAAATGATGGGTTTAAGAAGGAACTGCAGATGCTGTAAAATCGAAGGTAGACAAAAGTGCTGGAGAAATTCAGCAGGTGCAGCAGCATCTATGGAGCGAAGGAAATAGGCAACGTTACGGGCCAAAACCCTTCTTCAGATGGGTCTATGTCCCAAACATTATGGAGGGCACTGTATTTAATTCAGTACCACTAGTTTTATCTAGTTTCTGACTGAATTGCTTTTGTCACATTCAATAGAAATTAGATGATTGGATTAGACCAGAGGACATAGATTTAAGGTGAAGGGGAAAAGATTTAATAGGAATCTGAGGGGTAACTTTTTCACACAAAGAGTGGTGGGTGTATGGAACAAGCTGCCAGAAGAGGAAGTTGAGGCTGGAACTATCCCAACGTTTAAGAAATAGTTAGACAGGTACATGGATAGGACATGTTTGGAGGGATATGGACCAAACGCAGGCAGGCAGGATTAGCCTTGCTGGGACATGTTGGCCGGTGGGAGCAAGTTGGGCCGAAGGACCTGTTTCCACACTGTATCCACACATATGACTCTATAACTATAGATCAAAAATATAGACGCCCAGGGACCGTTGCAGGAGGTGGAGCAGCGTCCGGGTAGTGAGTAGTTAAACAGCGCGGGACTTTGCTTTCCTGACGCCCAGGGACCGTTGCAGGAGGTGGAGCAGCGTCCGGGTAGTGAGTAGTTAAACAGCGCGGGACCAAAACTGCAACGTTCCGTTCAAGTTTCCTATAAGTGGGGAAGCCTCTGATTGGTGGAAGAGGACCAAGAGAAAGCAGCTGATTGGTGGAAGAGGACAAAGAGAAAGCAGCTGATTGGGAGTCAGATCCCTGCTGATTTCCTCCACCAGTTTTGTATTGTATCCAGGGTAAGGGGGGACGTATGAGTGCCAGGGCAGTTTACTGTTCTGGATGTCAGATGTGGGAGGTCATGGAGTCTGATACCCCTCCAGACGTTCACATCTGTGTCAGGTGCGTAGAGATGGGGTTCCTAAGGGACCGTGTTAGGAACCTGGAGCAGCAGCTCGATGACCTCTGTCTGATCAGGGAGAGTGAGGAGGTCATAGAAAAGAGTTATAGAGAGGTGGCCACTCCAAGACCACGGGAGGCAGACAAGTGGGTCACAGTTAGGAAGGGCAAGGGGCAGAGGCAGGGACTAGTGAGTACCCCAGTGGCTGTACACCTTGAAAATAAGTACTCCTGTTTGAGTACTGTTGAGGGGGACAGCCTTCCTGCGGGTAGCAACAGCGGCCGGGCCTCCGGCACAGAGACCAGCTCTATTGCTCAGAAGGGTAGGGAAAAGAAGAGGAGGGCAATAGTAATAGGGGACTCTATGGTTAGGGGGTCGGATAGGCGATTCTGTGGACGCAGTCAGGAGACCCGGATGGTAGTTTGCCTCCCTGGTGCCAGGGTCAGGGATGTGTCTGAACACGTCCAAGATATCCTGAAATCGGAGGGAGAGGAGCCTGAGGTTGTGGTACATATAGGTACCAATGACATAGGTAGAAAAAGAGAAGAGGTCTTGAAAGGAGAATTTAGGGAGTTGGGAGGAGAGTTAAGGAGAAGGTCTACAAAGGTAACAATCTCAGGATTACTACCTGTGCCACGTGACGGTGAGAGTAGGAATGGAGTGAGGTGGAGGATAAATGCGTGGCTGAGGAACTGGTGCAGCGGGCAGGGATTCAAATTTCTGGATCATTGGGATTTCTTTTGGGGAAGGAGTGACCTGTACAGAAAGGACGGGTTGCACTTGAACCCGAGGGGCACCAATATCCTGGCGGGGAGATTTGCAAAGGCTACTGGGGAGACTTTAAACTAGAACGGTTGGGGGGAGGGACTCAAATAGAGAAAGCTAGTGGAAAATGTGGGAGGCAGGAGGCAGAGAAGGGAAGCACTCGGACCCAAAATGTAGGGGAGAAAGAAGAAAAAGATAATAAACAGAGAATAAGTGGTGGTGGGTTTCTTAAATGTGTATATTTTAATGCTAGGAGCATTGTAAGAAAGGTGGATGAGCTTAGAGCCTGGATTGACATCTGGAAGTATGATGTTGTGGCGATCAGTGAAACATGGTTGCAGGAGGGCTGTGATTGGCAAATAAATATTCCAGGATTTCGTTGCTTCAGGGGTGATAGAATTGGAGGGGCAAGAGGTGGGGGTGTTGCATTGCTTGTCAAGGAAGATATTACAGCAGTGCTTTGGCAGGATAGATTAGAGGGCTCGTCTAGGGAGGCTATTTGGGTGGAACTGAGAAATGGGAAAGGTGTAGCAACACTTATAGGGGTGTATTATAGACCGCCAAATGGGGAGCGAGAATTGGAAGAGCAAATATGTAAGGAGATAGCAGATATTAGTAGTAAGCACAAGGTAGTGATTGTGGGAGATTTCAATTTTCCACACATAGACTGGGAAACACATTCTGTAAAAGGGCTGGATGGTTTGGAGTTTGTAAAATGTGTGCAAGATAGTTTTTTGCAGCAATACATAGAGGTACCTACTAGAGAAGTGGCAGTGCTGGACCTCCTGTTAGGAAATGAGACAGGGCAAGTGGCGGAGGTATGCGTCGGGGAGCACTTCGGGTCCAGTGATCACAATACCATTAGTTTCAATATAATTATGGAGAGGGTCAGAACTGGACCTAGGGTTGAGATTTTTGTTTGGAGAAAGGCTAACTTTGAGGAGATGCGAAAGGATTTAAAAGGAGTGAATTGGGACATGTTGTTTTATGGGAAGGATGTAGAAGAAAAATGGAGGACATTTAAGGGTGAAATTTTAAGAGTACAGAATCTTTATGTCCCTGTTCGGTTGAAAGGAAATAGTAAAAAATGGAAAGAGCCATGGTTTTCAAGGGAAATTGGACACTTGGTTCGGAAAAAGAGAGAGATCTACAATAATTATAGGCAGCATGGAGTAAATGAGGTGCTTGAGGAGAATAAAGAATGTAAAAAGAATATTAAGAAAGAAATTAGAAAAGCTAAAAGAAGATATGAGGTTGCTTTGGCAAGTAAGGTGAAAGTAAATCCAAAGGGTTTCTACAGCTATATTAATAGCAAAAGGATAACAAGGAATAAAATCGGTCCATTAGAGAGTCAGAGTGGACAGCTATCTGCAGAGCCAAAAGAGATGGGGGAGATATTGAACAATTTCTTTTCTTCGGTATTCACGAAGGAGAAGCATATGGAATTATGTGAGGTAAGGGAAACGAGCAGAGTAGCAATGGAAACTGTGAGATTCAAAGAAGAGGAGGTGCGGACACTTTTGAAAAATATGAAAACGGATAAGTCTCCAGGTCCTGACAGGATATTCCCTAGGACATTGAGGGAAGTTAGTGTAGAAATAGCAGGGGCTATGACAGAAATATTTCAAATGTCATTAGAAACGGGAATAGTGCCGGAGGATTGGCGTACTGCGCATGTTGTTCCGTTGTTTAAAAAGGGTTCGAAGAGTAAACCTAGCAATTATAGACCTGTTAGTTTGACGTCAGTGGTGGGCAAATTAATGGAAAGAATACTTAAAGATAATATATATAAGCATCTGGATAAGCAGGGTCTGATTAGGAACAGTCAACATGGATTTGTGCCTGGAAGGTCAAGCTTGACTAATCTTCTTGAATTTTTCGAAGAGGTTACTAGGGAAATTGATGAGGGTAAAGCAGTGGATGTTGTCTATATGGACTTCAGTAAGGCCTTTGACAAGGTTCCTCATGGAAGGTTGGTTAAGAAGATTCAATTGTTGGGTATTAATGGTGGAGTAGCAAGATGGATTCAACAGTGGCTGAATGGGAGATGCCAGAGAGTAATGGTGGATGGCTGTTTGTCAGGTTGGAGGCCGGTGACTAGTGGGGTGCCTCAGGGGTCTGTGTTGGGTCCACTGTTGTTTGTCATGTACATCAATGATCTGGATGAAGGTGTGGAAAATTGGATTAGTAAGTATGCAGATGATACTAAGATAGGTGGTGTTGTGGATAATGAAGTAGATTTTCAAAGTCTACAGAGAGATTTAGGCCATTTGGAAGAGTGGGCTGAAAGATGGCAGATGGAGTTTAATGCTGACAAATGTGAGGTGCTACATCTCGGCAGGACAAATCAAAATAGGACGTACACGGTAAATGGTAGCGAATTGAGGAATGCAGTTGGACAGAGGGATCTAGGAATAACTGTGCATAGTTCCCTGAAGGTGGAATCTCATGTAGATAGGGTGGTAAAGAAAGCTTTTGGTGTGCTGGCCTTTATAAATCAGAGCATTGAATATAGAAGTTGGGATGTAATGTTAAAATTGTACAAGGCATTGGTGAGGCCAATTCTGGAGTATGGAGTACAATTTTGGTCGCCTAATTATAGGAAGGATGTCAACAAAATAGAGAGAGTACAGAGGAGATTTACTAGAATGTTGCCTGGGTTTCAGCAACTAAGTTACAGAGAAAGGTTGAACAAGTTAGGTCTTTATTCTTTGGAGCGCAGAAGGTTAAGAGGGGACTTGATAGAGGTCTTTAAAATTATGAGCGGGTTAGACAGAGTGGACGTGGATAAGCTTTTCCCATTGAGAGTAGGGAAGATTCAAACAAGGGGACATGACTTGAGAATTAAGGGACAGAAGTTTAGGGGGAACATTAGGGGGAACTTCTTTACTCAGAGAGTGGTAGCTGTGTGGAATGAGCTTCCAGTGGAAGTGGTGGAGGCAGGTTCGATGTTATCCTTTAAAAATAGATTGGATGGGTATATGGACGGGAAAGGAATGGAGGGTTATGGTCTGAGTGCAGGTAGATGGGACTAGGGGGAAGTATTTTATTTTTAATTTTAAAAAAAATATATATATATATATATATATATATATATTTAAATGTTCGGCACGGACTTGAAGGGCCGAGATGGCCTGTTTCCGTGCTGTTATGGTTATATGGTTATATGGGAAAGGTGATGGCATATCTATTTCTGGAAAGAACATCCCTAAGGATAGACATTGACAAGACCATTGTGATGGCAATTTAAAATGCAGATTTAACCTGCCCCAAAGTACGCTTATGTCAAACCAAGCGATACGTCGTGATATGAAGTAAATAGAGACATAGAAAATAGGTACAGGAGTAGGTCGTACGGCCCTTCGAGGCAGAATCGCCATTCAATATGATCATGGCTGATCATCCAGAATCAGTACCCTGTTCCTTCCTTCTCCCCATATCCCTTGATTCTGTTAGCTCTAAGAGCTATATCTAACTCTCTCTTGAATACATCCAGTGAATTGGCCTCCATTGCCTTCTGTGACAGAGAATTCCACAGATTCACAACTCTCTGGCTGAACAAGTTTTTCGGTATCTCAGTCCTAAATGGCCTACCCCTTATTCTTGCTATTATTGATGCTAGGCACAGGAAAATATTTGATTTTAATTAGTTTCATCACATGACCTACGATGCGTGTTTTGTCGGACTTTTAAAAATCAATTATAGGCTCATCACTTGCCTCTGAGATGAAAACAAACTTGTTATTCATTTGCTGTGATTATAGTATAATTGCTTCAGTTGGAGCACGGTGCAATTGTCTTATTTACAGCGGGGACCAACAACCAGTAATCACTAGCTGTGGCCAAGCATAATATTTGCTCTTCAGTGAATATGCTGGTAATGTTTGCAGAATACCCAGCTAAAGCAGAAGTAAACGCAAGTAGCAAAGACTACTTATCTCTGCTGAAGCAAAATGCAGACTTCAGCAACCGGTCTTCACCCGACTCTGTGAACCATCATAAAGAGAAGGGTCTCAACCCGAATCGTCACCCATTCCTTCTCTCCAGAGAAGCTGCCTGTCCCGCTGAGTTACTCCAGCTTTCTGTGTCTATCTTTGGTTTAAACCTGCAGTTCCTTCCGACACAAAAAGATGATTGATCTGCACGCCCTATTGTACCGCCCGACAGGAAGCTTCCAAAGTGGAACAGTGTCAGTAACAATTCATTTCTGAATTTAAATCCTGCTGAGAAACACAAAGCATTGAAATCTGGTCTAAGGAATAATCTCGCTAGTGTTGTTGGGCTTCAATGATATCCACTAACTGGAGAGGCAAAAGCAATTAGATACAGATTTGAACCAAATTCGTTCCAGCTTTCTTGAATATTTGTTGGAGCATTGAACCACAAACCATTCATGTGGAGGAAGGAACTGCTGATGCTAGTTTACACCGAAAATGGACACAAAAAGCTGGAGTAACTCAGCGGGACAGGCAGCGTGTTTGGAGAGAAGGAATGGGTGATGTTTCGGGTCGAGACCCTTCTTCAGACTGAGAGTCAGGGGAAAGGGAGACACGGAGATAAGGAAGGGCAAGGCGTGATATCTATTCATGTTACCTGGTTGCAATGACATTGAACTTGCTGCCAAGTCTCAAGTGAACAGCACACTCACTCTGTTGCCCTGCCCTCAACCACTGGTTCCTCTGCCGCTTGCCACTCAGCGTCCAAGTGGCTGCTGTTTGTTTACAGGTAAGCAATGTGCCTGAGCTCTTAGACCGCAGACACTTCAAAATCACGCAAATTTCCATCTCCCGTACTGCAGCAACTGGGGAAGCACAGAATGGGCACTGACTGGAGGATAGTGCTGGGTATTTGTATGTAATTTATCTTTTGTAGATTACTTGTCTTCATTGTGCCTCCGTGGGAATTGAGCTCTTTTTAGTTTAGAGATACAGCGCGGAAACAGGCCTTTGGTCTTTTGGCCGACTGAGTCCGCGCCGACCAGCGATCGCCACACACGAACCCTATCCTACTCACACTGGGGACAATTCACACTTATACCAAGCCAATTAACCTACAAACCTGTACGTCTTTGGAGTGTGGGAGGAAACCAAAGATCTCGGAAAAAACCCGCACAGGTAACGGGGAGAACGTACAAACTCCTTCCAGACAGCACCCGTAGTCGGGATCAAACCTGGGTCTCTGGCGCTGCAAGCGCTGCAAGACATCAACTCTACCGCTGCACCACCGTGCTGGCCTTTTGGAAGCTTTCTTGGAATAGTCTCCTGTTGATAATTTTTGTTTCTGCTTCTTAGTTCCCCATTACACCATCTCCATATTTTGAACAAAATAGTGTCAAATTTGGGAAAATGTACTTAAGATTTTTTTTTTTTAAAGGCTGCTTAATTGAACACTTGCTATGTGGGGTTCCTTTAAGCATTTAGTCAAATATATTTACCTTCATCAGTTTTGTTCCTACAATCCAAATATTCATCATAACTGTGTCTAACAGCTGGGAGGAATAAGACAATTTGAGATACTGCACTGTTCACTTGAATCTATTTACTTTGTTTATAAATAACACCCCATTAAACACATCTTAGCACATCCATTTTCATTGCAGAGTTCGGTATTTTTTACTGACATGGCACGATATGTTATATTTTGATCAATAGATGACTAGGGATACAAAAGACTTGACCTCACTTTATGAAGATACTGGAAATCACTGCTTTTTTATTCATTAAAAAAATAAATATAATTAACTCCCAGAAACTACATATTCACTCCCTTGAAATCAATTATAACGCTGAGCAGAATCCTCTACATATATACCTGCTCAGATCTGTGATATTTTCAGCTTAAAAGATGAAACTATTTTCCCATTCTGCCCATGATAACAGGAAATTAGAAATGCGTGCGACAAAGGCAAAACAGTTATAATGGGTGACTTCAATCTACATATAGATTGGGTGAATCAAATTGGCAGGGGTGCTGAGGAAGAGGATTTCTTGGAATGTATGCGGGATAGTTATCTAAATCAACATGTAGAGGAACCAACGAGAGAGCAGGCTATTTTAGACTGGGTATTGAGTAATGAGGAAGGGTTAGTTAGCAGTCTTGTTGTACGTGCCCCCTTGGGCAAGAGTGACCATAATATGGTTGAGTTCTTCATTGGGATGGAGAGTGACATTGTTAATTCAGAAACAATGGTTCTGAACTTAAAGAAAGGTAACTTTGAGGGTATGAGACATGAATTGGCCATGATTGACTGGCAATTAATTCTAAAAGGGTTGACGGTGGACATGCAATGGAAGACATTTAAAGACTGCATGGATGAACTACAAAAATTGTTCATCCCAGTTTGGCAAAAGAATAAATCAGGGAAGGTAATGCATCCGTGGATAACAAGGGAAATCAGGGATGGTATCAAAGCGAAAGATGATGCGTACAAATTAGCCAGAAAAAGCAGCATACCAGAGGACTGGGAGAAATTCAGAGACCAGCAGAGGAGGACAAAGGGCTTAATTAGGAAAGGAAAAATAGATTATGAAAGAAAACTGGCAGGGAACATAAAAACTGACTGCAAAAGTTTTTATAAATATGTAAAAAGAAAGAGATTAGTTAAAACAAATGTAGGTCCCTTGCAGTCAGAAACAGGTGAGTTGATCATGGGGAACAAGGATATGGCGGACCAATTGAATAACTACTTTGGTTCCGTCTTCACTAAGGAAGACATAAATAATCTGCCGGAAATAGCAGGGGACCGCGGGTCAAAGGAGTTGGAGGAATTGAGTGAAATCCAGGTTAGTCGGGAAGGGGTTTTGGGTAAATTGAATGGATTAAAGGCCGATAAATCCCCAGGGCCAGATAGGCTGCATCCCAGAGTACTTAAGGAAGTAGCTCCAGAAATAGTGGATGCATTAGTAATAATCTTTCAAAATTCTTTAGATTCTGGAGTAGTTCCTGAGGATTGGCGGGTAGCAAACGTAACCCCACTTTTTAAGAAGGGAGGGAGAGAGAAAACGGGGAATTACAGACCAGTTAGTCTAACATCGGTAGTGGGGAAACTGCTAGAGTCAGTTATTAAAGATGGGATAGCAGCACATTTGGAAAGTGGTGAAATCATTGGACAAAGTCAGCATGGATTTACGAAAGGTAAATCGTGTCTGACGAATCTTATAGAATTTTTCGAGGATGTAACTAGTAGCGTGGATAGGGGAGAACCAGTGGATGTGGTGTATCTGGACTTCCAGAAGGCTTTCGACAAGGTCCCACATAAGAGATTAGTATACAAACTTAAAGCACATGGCATTGGGGGTTCAGTATTGATGTGGATAGAGAACTGGCTGGCAAACAGGAAGCAAAGAGTAGGAGTAAACGGGTCCTTTTCACAATGGCAGGCAGTGACTAGTGGGGTACCGCAAGGCTCAGTGCTGGGACCCCAGCTATTTACAATATATATTAATGACCTGGATGAGGGAATTGAAGGCAATATCTCCAAGTTTGCGGATGACACTAAGCTGGGGGGCAGTGTTAGCTGTGAGGAGGATGCTAGGAGACTGCAAGGTGACTTGGATAGGCTGGGTGAGTGGGCAAATGTTTGGCAGATGCAGTATAATGTGGATAAATGTGAGGTTATCCATTTTGGTGGCAAAAACAGGAAAGCAGACTATTTTCTAAATGGTGGCCGACTAGGAAAAGGGGAGATGCAGCGAGACCTGGGTGTCATGGTACACCAGTCATTGAAAGTAGGCATGCAGGTGCAGCAGGCAGTGAAGAAAGCGAATGGTATGTTAGCTTTCATAGCAAAAGGATTTGAGTATAGGAGCAGGGAGGTTCTACTGCAGTTGTACAGGGTCTTGGTGAGACCACACCTGGAGTATTGCGTACAGTTTTGGTCTCCAAATCTGAGGAAGGACATTATTGCCATAGAGGGAGTGCAGAGAAGGTTCACCAGACTGATTCCTGGGATGTCAGGACTGTCTTATGAAGAAAGACTGGATAGACTTGGTTTATACTCTCTAGAATTTAGGAGATTGAGAGGGGATCTTATAGAAACTTACAAAATTCTTAAGGGGTTGGACAGGCTAGATGCAGGAAGATTGCTCCCGATGTTGGGGAAGTCCAGGACAAGGGGTCACAGCTTAAGGATAAGGGGGAAATCCTTTAAAACCGAGATGAGAAGAACTTTTTTCACACAGAGAGTGGTGAATCTCTGGAACTCTCTGCCACAGAGGGTAGTCGAGGCCAGTTCATTGGCTATATTTAAGAGGGAGCTAGATGTGGCCCTTGTGGCTAAAGGGATCAGAGGGTATGGAGAGAAGGCAGGTACGGGATACTGAGTTGGATGATCAGCCATGATCATATTGAATGGCGGTGCAGGCTCGAAGGGCCGAATGGCCTACTCCTGCACCTAATTTCTATGTTTCTATGTTTCTATTCAGAGGCTCCACATATTTTGAAAAAAAACACACAAAGTGCTGGAGTAACTCAGCGGGTGAGGGGGCATCACTGGAGGATGTAGATGGGTGGCGTTTCGGGTCAGGACCCTCTTCACACTGATTGTAGTAAAGGGATGAAAGCTAGTTAAGATGTGAGGGCAGGACAAAGACTGGAAAATGATAGGTGGATACAGATGAGGGAAATTTGATAGGCTGATGGGTGGACAAAGGCTTGTGATGAAATGGAGACAAAAGGGTGTAAAATTAGAATAAGAGTGAAATGTGAAGCCAGAGGAAGGGATCGCCTTCAAATAGCATGAGGGGAAGGGGGAAGGGTGGGGGGGATAGTGGGAGGAATGGATGTGCAACAGGGTGGGGCATAGGGAAGAGAGAGGGGAAAGAAGGGTAGGGGATTATTATCTAAAATCATTGCATTCAATGTTCATACCCAAGTGGAATATGAGGTGCTGTTCCTCCAGTTTGCCTGTAGTCTCACCCTGGCAATGGACAATACCCTGGACAGAAAGTAGAGTGGCACGGTGGCGCAGCGGTAGAGTTGCTGCCTTACAGTGCTTGCAGCACCAGAGACCCGGGTTTGATCCCGACTACTGGTGCTGCCTGTACGGAGTTTGTACGTTCTCCCCGTGACCACGTGGGGTTTCTCCGACATCTTCGGTTTACTCCCACACTCCAAAGATGTACAGGTCTGTAGGTTAATTGCCTTGGTGCAAGTGTAAAAACAATTGTCCCTAGTATCTGTAGGATAGTGTTAATGTGCGGGGATTGAATGCTGTCGCAGACCCGGTGGGCCGAAGGGCCTGCTTCCACGCTGTATATCTAAACTAAACTAAAGTATGGGTATGGGAATGGGAAGGAGAGTTAAACTGGTTAACAACCAGAAGATCCAGTAGGCCTTGGCAGACCGAGCGCAAATGTTTAGTGAAACGCTCACCTAGTTTACGCCTGGCCTCACTGATGTAAAGGAGCCCACACCAGGAGCACCGAATGCCATAGATGAAGCTAAAGGAGGTGCATGTGAACCTCTGCCTCCCCTGAAGAACAACTAGGGTCCCTGGATGGATGTGAGGGAGGAGGTGTAGGAAGTTACATTTCCCACTGTTGCACGGAAAAGTATCTGGGGAAGAGGTAGTTTGGGTGGGAATGGATGAGTGAAGCAAGGAATTGCAGAGGGAGTGGCTTCAACGGAGAGCAGAAAGGAGTGGGAATGGGAAGATGTGACTAGTGGTGGGATTACATTGAAGGTGGCTGAAATGTCAGAAAATGTTGTGTGAAACGCAGAGAGTGGTGGGGTGAAAGGTCAGGATCAGTGGAACTCTATCCTTGTCCTGACTGGGAGGAGGGGTGTCAGAGATAGTCCAAATAAATATATGATCAGGGTTTAAGTTAGCACCTCATATTCCGATTGGACAGCTTGCAACCCAACGGTATGAACATTGAATTCTCCAATTTTAGGTAACAACCCTCTCCCAGTCTTCTGACCTGGGAGAGGTCAGAATGAGGTCCTGACCTCCCATGTACTTTATTGGAGACCTTTGAACTTTGGGCTTTATGTTGTACTAAATGTTATACCCATTATCCTGTATCTGTCCACTGTGGACGGCTTGATTGTAATCATGTATAGCCTTTTCGTTGACTGGTTAGTATGCAACAACAGCTTATCACCTCCTCCATTCACGTGACAATAATAAAATCAACCCGGCGTGCACAATCAAATAAGATCAAATAGAACAAGTTGTGCTACAACTTTAGGCTGTGCACGCCATATGGAAGAAGAAGAAGAAGAAGACCTAAACTTCCTATATGTTAATATATAGATAAAGACATGCAGATGAAGGGCAGCACAGCGCTTTACTTAATTAACATGTTTACTCTTAGTACCTGAGTAAGAGTAATTAAAGATGAGAAGATGATGAAGGACCTTGTTTTGGAGCGTATGATTTGATGGTCAGTGTCTCCATCAGTGTCATTGTGTATGAAGAGCTTGTCTTCTGGGACTTTCCTTCCAGTGAAATGCCAGTTCTTCATCAAAGAGAATGGGAAGAGGTAATGGGCCTGTCCCACTTAGGTGATTTTTTCTGCGACTGCCGGTGACTGTCATAGTCGTAGCAGGTCGCCGAAAAACCGGCGACTGGACCCCCCGCTACGACAATGTCTACAACAAGTCCACCTAGTCGACGTTAAGCTACGGTAAGCTACCGATAACTGGCGACCCATTAGCACGTCAACCTACGACCACACATACGACAACCTACATCCACCTGCGACAAGCTACGACCCTATCGGCGACAACTGAAGACAACTTAAGACAATTCAGTCGCCGGTACCTGTCGCCGGTTGACATAGGTTGACGTAGGTAGTCGCCAATGGAATTCACCAAAGTCAGCACCGGCGACAGCCTACATCACCTGGCAACAACCTACGCCATCCTGGCGACAACCTACGACAGCACCTACGTCAAACTACGTTCATTGGCGTCAAGCCAACTGTCGCCGAAAAGTTTTGAACATTTCAAAATCCATTTTTCAGCTTGAAATTGTGCAATCTGGTGCATACTGTAGCGAGTCTTTTAACTTACACTTGAATGCAATATTTATGCTTTAAATTGGATTAGCTATGAATAAGGTTAGGCTAAATTACATTCCTAATTACATTCCACAGTAGAGCCAGGCTCTGATCAACAGGTGCAGGACATGAATGATCTCAGTATATTCATGTATGGAAATCAGATTATAATCAAACACTTGGCCCATGTTGACCAACCTGGGTCTCACTGCACACCTGGTACTACTCCTGACCCTGACTCCAGTTGCATACCTTCTCTCTTTCCTGACCCTGAGTCCAGCCTTACACCTGGCCCCCTATTCTACCCTGATCATAGCTGCTTACCTGCTTAGGCTCCCAGTGCTGAACACCTGCACACCTAGTACTATTCCAGACCTTGACTCTGGATGCACACTTGGCCTTGCTCCTAGCCCCTCTGCACTGACAAAATATCTGGCCCTCACATAAAGCCCCATATCTGACCCCCTGGACTTAACCTATTATGTTCAAGTCCACAGGTGCTTATCTAATGCAGTAATCTTTTATGGGGCACTTCACGGACCAAATTTTGTATAACAAAATTTGCTACATCCATTGGCTTCCTTGTTATCTAACATGCTAGTTACTTTGTCAAAGAAATCATCAATTGGAAACATTAGCAGAATCAACTATTACGCTTATTCCAAAAAAAGATAAAGATTTAGATGAACCGGGCTCATATAGAGCTATATCACTTTTAAATACAGATCAGAAAATTTTAGCAAAGACTTTAGCAAGAAGATTGAGTAAATATATCAGTAAATTGATAAATCCTGATCAAACAGGGTTTATACCCAAAAGACACTCATTTAATAATTTGAGATGCCTGTTTAATATAATGTACTCACATAAAATGGAGGAAGAAGATATATCAATTGTTTCTCTGGACACAGAGAAAGCATTTGATTAGGTAGAGTGGCAGTATTTATATAAAGTACTGCAAAAATTTAATATGGAAGAGAATTTTATTGCATGGGTAAAATTATTATATGATAAACCGATGGCAAGAATATTAACCAATAATATGTTATCTCCAAAATTTGAATTATCAAGGGGCAATAGGCAGGGATGTGCGTTATCACCCCTGCTATTTGCCCTTATATTACAAATTCACAAACGAGCATACCAAATTTATTAAATTTAATAGAGGAATTCGGGTCCTTTTCTGGATATAGAATAAACTGGAATAAAAGTGAAATCATGACGTTAAAACATCAAGAATCTACACACTTATTGAAATTCCCCTTTAAGATTGCAACAGAAAAATTTAAATATTTGGGTATTCAAATTACTAGAAAATATAAAGCATTATTTAATGCTAATTTTATGCCTTTATTAAATAAACTCAACGTTGATTAAATTCTGGAAAACACTTCCCTTATCATTAATAGGTAGAATAAACGCTATAAAAATGATCTTTCTACCACAATTATTATACCTATTTCAATCTATACCATTATATATACCAATTTTTTTTTTTTTTTTAAACTAGACTCTAATATTACTAATTTTATTTGGGACTATAGATCACACCGAATTTAAAAAAAAACACTTATGTAAACCAATAGATGTCGGGGGATTTTCACTTCCGAACTTTTTGTATTACTATTGGGCAGTGCATATTAAGAATATAATTTACTGGTTGGACAGTTCTACCCAACAGACAGAATGGATAAGAATGGAGAAAGAGGATTGTTCTCCTTGTAACATAGGAGCGATCCTCTTCTCCCCGATAAAACTGAACAACACAATATATAAGAATAACCCAATTATACATGATACAATAAGAATTTGGAAATAAATAAAATTATCTCTAAAATTGAGAAATCTATCATTGTTAATGTCAATAGTGAATAATCCTTCATTTAAACCATCTCTTATTGATAAAACATCTAACCAATGGGAAAGAATGGGAATTAAAAGGATCGGTGATATGTATGAAATGGGAAATATGTTATCATTCCAACAATTACAATTAAAATTTAAACTGAATAATAACTAATATTTTAAATATCTTCAAATTTGCGACTTCATGAAGAAATACATACAAAGATATCAAAACATAACTTTTGATCCACTGGAAGAAGCAATGGATATTAAGGCTGACTCACAGAAATTAATATCATATTTATATAATAGTATTTTAAATATAGACCTACCATCGACAGAGGCACTTAGAGAAGAATGGGAAGGAGAATTAATGTTAAAATTACAAAGGGAACATGGGAAAAGTATTTGATATATATACACAAATGTTTGATTAATGTAAGACAAAATTTAATTCAATTTAAAATTTTACATAGATTATATTATTCAAAAACTAGACTGAATAAATTCTATCCAAATATGTCCCCCATTTGTGATAAATGTTTATCCCAAAATGCAACTATAACACACTCTTTTGTTTCCTGCATAAAACTTTATAAATTTTGGAGTGATATTTTTGAAATATTTACAAAATTATTCAAGATAAAAATGGAACCTAATACTGAAATGATTATATTTGGAGTAATGGACGACGGGAATAAATTGACCTCATCTCAAAATTTATTTTTTAATTATGGTTTAATAATGGCAAAAAAACTAATACTTAAATTTTGGAAAAATACACCAATACCAACACTTAAAATGTGGATTTCAAGTATGTTGGACCTTGAGGAAATGCAATTCTTCCTAATAGATAAATCAGACCAATTCTGAATGAGTTGGTCTCCATTTGTCGTCTTTTTGGAAGCATATGGTGCAACACAATTGTAGAAGCTAACTGTTCCAGGACTGGGTGAGGGATGGTCAAGATTATAAATAATGATCTCCTTAATTTTTCTTTTACTTTCTACTCTGTTCCTTTTTATCTTCTTTTCTTCACTTTTCTTCTTTCACCCTTTTTTCTTTTTCACACACTATATATCACACGTTTTTCTATCTTTTATTATCTATTCTCTCTTTTTCTTCTTCATTATAATAAAAAAAATAAGAAGCTGTACATAAAATGTATTATGTCAATATATATTAGGCACTTTGGTGCCATATGATTGTACTTCTAATAAAATAAAAATATTAAAAAAAAAGAAATCATCAATTGGTTGAACACAATTTCTCATCCATAAAATTATACTCACTCAGCTGTATGTATTCTGTTATCATTTCCTTCATTTTCCTAACAAACTTTTCTGAAGTCATTTTCACCCCCAATATTTTCAGTATTTTGCTGTCTTCCTTTCAGCTGGGACTTTTCCGAAATGCAAAGTCTAATAACTATACATTTAAGCAATATTATTCTATTAAATGTGATCTTGAGAGTACATCATATTTTCTGTGGTATTCATAACACAACAATGATAAATATCTTTGTTTTGATTGCACCTATCAACATGCATACATTATTATATTACAGTTAATATGTACCGAGGGCAAATTTTTGTTCCAATGCTCCCCATTCCCAATTACTTTTACATTGACGTGATTGAAATCCAAGTGAAGTTTAAATGGCATCAGAAAAATATAACCACCGGAATGGATGATATTTATTAGGTGGATGATTGGAGCACAATTAGTATATTAAACTTTGAATCTTCAGATGTCCTGGTTCAAGCTAAAACTAAAGACAAATAATAACTTCCTCACACATTCCCCTGCAAGCATCTCTGTCACTCCTTTAAAATATGCCCCTTCTTTGAACAAGCTCTTAAACATCACACCTGAATCAGTTTCCATCAGATGACACTCCTTGAGGATGTTCATCTATGTGTTCAATTAATAAAACAACGAGATTGGGGGCATTCCTATTCAACATGATAAAGGAATTTGCAGGGGGGGGGGGGTTAGAAATAGTCAGTGAGGTAAACAAACATAATAGTTGAGTGGCAAATGACAATAGTGCTACCTTCCCAATATTTAACTGAAGGAAATAATGGGTTAACGGGGCTGTATGTTGTGACAGACAGCCTGACACCTTGCATGTCATTTAATATTACACTTATCCCATCCCCCTGGATATTCCAGATTAATAAATTAAGGTTTTGTCAACTAATTACAAATCAGGCTAATTACAAATCAATAACATTAGCCAACTCCGAAACACGAAGCCCTGAGCATTGGGTTCCAGACATCACGGATAACTGGCCTCAGTTCCCCGCTCACATCTGGCAGTGCTCTCTGTCTGAATCAGAGGCCATGGAGTGTTTTTGAAAGTGGGGGGGGGGGGGGGGCTGAACAATCACTGATCACTGGCCTTGGGGGTACCCGGCGAGGGAGTGCAGCAACCGAGTGGGGAGACGGTGTGGAAGTGGGGTGTCCCCCCCCCCCCCCCCTCCCAGGGTAGGGACTTTTTGAAATTTGATGTATTAAAATCATGTTTTAGTGCAGTGTAGAAGTATGATTTCAAAGTTTTTTGTTTGAAGTATTTTTAAGAGGTAACTTTTTAAGGGGTAACTTTTTCCACACAAAGGGTGGTGGGTGTGTGGAACAAGCTGCCAGAGGAGGTAATTGAGGCAGGGACTATCCCAACATTTAAGAAACAGTTAGACTGATACATGGGTAGGACAGGTTTGGAGGGATATGGACCAAAAGCAGGTATTGTAGCTGGGACATGTTGGAGGGTGTGGGCAAGTTGGGCCGAAGGGCCTGTTTTCACACTGTATCACTCTATGACTACATTATACCTCCACCGTGCATGAATGCTTCAAAATCAAGTGGTCGAGTTTTATTGCCATATACTCTTGCATAGAAACATAGAAAATAGGTGCGGGTATAGGCCATTCGGACCTTCGAGCCAGCACTGCCATTCAATATGATCATGGCTGCTCATCTAAAATCAGTACTGTTTTCCTGTTTTTCCCCATATCCCTTGATTTCACGAGCCCCAAGAGCTAAATGTAACTCTCTTGAAAACATCCAGTGAATTGGCTTCCACTGCCTTCTGTGGCAGAGAATTCCACAGATTCACAACTCTCTGGGTGAAGAAAGTTTATCCTCATCTCAGTCCTAACTGGCCTACCCTTTATTCTTAAACTGTGACCCCTGGTTCTGAACTCCCCCAACATCGGGAACATTTTTCCTGCAGTTACAGTAAGTGAAAATCTAGCAGGCAAGCAGGATGCTTTCTCCAACCACCCCCATTTGAAGGCCACTATCTTCCACCGTTTCTACCCAGTCGGAAGTTGTCGTAGGTTGTCGGGAGGTGTCGTAGGTGAATGCTAGTAAAACTATTCCCTGACAGTCGCCTAAAGAGTCGCCTCAGTGGGACAGGTCCATAAGTGCGTGGGAATAGCGTAGATCAGGGGAGCCGCGACCAGCTGCGTCACTCATTGTCCAGCCCACTCTCCAAGTCGCCGATAGACCCAAAAAGCCAGAGTAACATCCAATTTCCTCTCTGGGTCTGTGGACCGACTCCAAGCACCAGAGGCCCAATGATCTGCGGCACTGCTCCATACGTGATTGGTTTTGTGGAGATCAAAGCCAGATGTCACCGTGTCCCAGCATTCGGCCTTATACAGCCCTGCTAGCCGGACAAGTTTCAGTTTAGAGATACAGTGCGGAAACAGGCCCTTCGGCCCACTGAGTCTGCATCGACCAGCGATCCCCGCGCTTATCACTATCCTACACACACTAGGGATAATTTACACTTATACCAAGCCAATTAACCAGACCTTCAGTCTGAAGAAGGGTCTCGACCCGAAACGCCACCCATTCCTTCCCTCCAGAGATGCTGCCTGACCCGCTGAGTTACTCCAGCACTTTGTGTCTATTGGTTTAAACCAGCATCTGCAGTTCCTCCCTACATGTGTACCTGTCCAAATGCCGTTCAAATGTCATTGTGGTAATTTCAAGTGTAGAATGAAGACAAGAGTGTTTGGTTGTCTCGTGCAGCGACATCAGAACAATGACATTCTCAGTTGCTGCACCTTAACAGGCTGGTTAAAGCAACAACACACAGATACATGTAAATAGATTGATTTAGTTTACTATTGCCACATGTAGCGAGGTACAGGGAAAAGCTTTCGTTGCGTGCTATCCGGGAAATGCAAGCAAGCCGCTTACAAGGTACAGATAAAGGAGAAGGGGCGCAACATATGTAATCAATAATACAATGGATTAATAATCAGTAATATTGGGTAATCATCCCAGCATATCAGTGGAGGCCCAAGTATTAGCATTACAATTAATGCCCCACAGCGCCGGAGATCTGGGTTCGATCATGGTCTTGGGTGCTGTCTGTGTGGAGTTTGCACGTTCTCCCTGTGGCCGCGTGGGTTTCCTCCGGGTGCTCCGGTTTCCTCCCATATCCCAAAGACATGCGGGTTTGTAGGTTAATTGGTCCTCTGTAAATTGCCTCCTAATGTGTAGGGAGTGGATGAGAAAGTGGGATAACATAGAACCAGTGTGAAGGGGTGATCGATGGTCGGCACGGACTCGAGGGGCCGAAGGGCCTGCTTCCACGCTGTATCTTTGAACTAATTATAATATTGAACAAATCAAGACTTACCTATCGGATTTGAACATGAACAATATTATCCCAAGGTTGCAGAGTATTTGAAAGGCATTTACTGCATAATCCCCGAGTTGATTCTTTGTAAAGTGAAGGACAAAGTTCATCTCTACAAGTTTCATTTTCTGAAGTTAATTTGTAGTTTATATTTACCATCTTGCCTTTGCTTATTTGTTCCCACGATACATGAATCCAACACTTAACATTTAAAGATGAACAAAATATCAATTTAAAGACAGATATCAACTAATTTCCCGGATTGAGTATGAATATCGATTTCTTTAACATCCCCGCTCTCTCCGTCCCTCCCCCACCCGACTACTACCTGGTACTAGCTGCAAAGTCGTCTTGTTGGGTCTCATTGTGTGAGAGGAACTGTAGATGCTGGTTTAAACCAAAGAGAGACACAAAATGCTGGAGCAAGTTAGCAGGACAGGCAGCATCTCTGGAGAGAAGGAATGGGTGACGTTTCGGCTCGAGACCCTTCTCAAGGTTTCGGATCGAGACCCTTAGAAGGGTCACGACCAGAAACGTCACCCATTCCTTCTCTCCAGAGCCTCAGCCCGATCCATGCCGGTCACCAGGGCGAATTCGGCACAGAGACTAACGGCAGCGGCGCAATGCTTCCGACGCCTCCGACGGCCCGGGACTCTTGCACTGAGGCTGCTCCATGGCCGGAGCTGCAGTGAGCGACTCGCCAGCCCGGCAAACACTCGCCAGCCCCGGCATACACTCGCCAGCCCCGGTTCCCCGTCCGCATCTGCCCCCGCCGCTCCATCCCTCCCTTCCTCCGCCCCGGGTCTCCAACACCCGCGGCCCATGCACTTGATACGAGTTTTGAAATTCTCGTTGATCACAGAATTTCTCACGACAGAGCGTGAGAAATGTGTGATCAGCGTGAGAGCGTGAGGATTTGGCCAAATGCGTGATTCTCACTCTCAATCCGTGAGTGTTGGCAGCCCTGATATGTTACACATGCTAGTTCCACAAGAATGATGCTAGCTTCCAGCAAACTGCCAAAGCAAATGCCTTATGTAAATGTGCCTGATAGAGTTACGCATAGCAAATTAGATCATTTTTTAATAATGTATCGTTATCTTATTAAATGCATCCCATTACTAATTGATGGTTTGATCTTTAGGGGAGAATCCCAGAATTGTCTCCATGCCCCAGGGCTCGTTGTTTGAAGCAATGAATTACCGGCTTTAGTTTAAAGTTTACACTGTTGGGACATGAGCAATTATAAAGACAACTTGTACCTTCAGCATCTTTAATATGACAACACGGCCCAAGATGCTTCACAAGTGTAATCAGAATAAATTTGACACAGGTCTCGTGAGGTATTGCAATAATTATGAGAAGCAAGGTCAGTGGAATGGGTTTTAAAGACTGTCTTAACAAACAAGAGACAGAAAGGGAAGAGAATAGTAAGATTAAACGAGAACTTACCTAAGTTTGAAGTTTGATCTTTATTTTATGAGGAGTTACGTTGGTGATTACGTGAAGAACCCCGCCAGAGCGCCTGCGCGTCAATCTTCAAAGCAGCGGTGTGAAATCACAAAAAACAACAAGCGAAGTAATATAGTATCATAATAAAACGAGTAATACACGAACTTCCATCTGACCTTTATGATAGAGGGTTGGGTCGTGGTGGGCACGTAATCACCAACGTAACTCCTCATAAAATAAAGATCAAACTTAGGTAAGTTCTCGTTTAATCTTACTATTTTACTTCGGAGTCACGTGAGTGACTACGTGAAGATTTTAAAGCTTTGTGATTTCATGCCGCAGACAAATCCCGGCTTCTCACTGCATTGATTGACTCGGAACGAGAATATTCAATAATGCATTAATAATAACATTTGTACCACATTCATTTATTATAACATTCATTTATTTGAATAAAATAATTAATAGTATCCCCTTTAACCCAGGGAAAATTAAGCAGAACTTAATATAGTATCTGCAAACAGCCCCGTATTGGCAATAGCCCGATGGTAAAAGTGTTGAAACATCAGCGGTTGTGAGAATATGATCGACGGGACTTCCTTCGCCCTGGTCGTCAATGTTGCTGCTAAACTGAATGGAATGTAAAACCATCAATGTTCACACGTGCAGCAACTAAAACTTGTTTCTAACCATCTTAAAATAGTCTAAACTGACACTATCTTGTATGGTTTTTCGTGAATGATAAACAATCTTGTTTTCATATTTCATAAGATCTTTGTACGCTCATTCTTTTTGCAATAAATATGTCTTAACATATAGACATGGATCCATAGAATATGTTAATAAAACAATCTTGAATCCTGTCACACCTGATCCTACTTCATTTGAGTAGTTCATAAAATGTAAAACATAACATAATCCTGAGGTACTTCTGTGTATCTGTAACTTTGTAATGTTACAAGTGCCATAAACATGACTACCTTCATGCTGAACTTGGCCAAATCAGAATCGTACCAAGACTCCTTTGATGAAGTAGCTTAAAACAATTCTATATTCCAGATTCCCTCCTAGGTTTAGAAGGTCTGGAATTAAAATTCCTTTCATTAATCTGGAAATGAAAGAACGAGACTCAACAGGATGTCTTTCCAACCTCATCAAATAAAAACGAGGAATAATATACTTCTGTGTGAATAAATCGCACTATACCTCAACCCATTAAATAGAGGTCAATCCAAGATATTTGAGACATGTGCCGTACAACATTCCATATTCTTTTATACACAGAAATGTTTTCACCTCATTCTTTACATAATGGGAAAGCAGTATTTACAGAGTCACAACTCAGATTCACAAATGTACTGCTTTTGAGTACTCTTCCGCCAGACTGCTATAAGCATGTCCACAGCATGCTCAGACAATCCTCTTTTTTAAAACCTGCATCCATACAGGCATATGACGGATGTTACTCTCCAATTATCGAATACACCAGTAACTTCCTTCTTTTGGGAACATTTATCAGAAACCGTGTCATAAATTCCAATATCAAAGGGAACCATGGCTGCGTAGACCCGTCTGGTACCACGAATACCCCAGAGGCAGCATACTGCTTCGTTTTAAGCAGACACCGATTTATGAGACAGGATGAAGTAAAATGCATATAACAACATACCATCCTAATATAGCGAGAAACATCCATCGCGACTGTCTCCCGATGTAGTCCCATAACACATATCTCTGTAACTGATGATTGAGTCTGGATGGAAACAAGTCATATCTGGCTTCCCAAATCTGACTATTATATCATTAAAAAAAAAATTAAAAAAATTCTTAAGGTTAAACATCCATTCTATGTTATCATGGAAATTCCACCCATACAATTAATACATGCCATTGCTGTAGTGTTGTTAATTTGAAACTGAACATGCAGATTAGTTGTATTTAACAACAAGCTTTCCAATAGACTTTAAAACGTCGATTCTCCATGTCTGTAAACTAATACTTCTTCCATATTCCATCTGTCCACAGATGGATACCTTTTCAGTGGCACCAATCCTAGTACACTGATATCAGTCTGTTAAGACCATGGAAGGCTGTTCAATCCGTATCTTGCTTGAACTACTGAAGACATTTTAAATCCACTACTGCAATCAGAAGCAGCATTTGTTGTTTAATTGCATGGCCTATCAAAAAATGGCCATCATGCATCTTAGTGTTTTTTTCTTTTTGCAGTCTGCAGCTGCTGGTAGTACAATGGCCCATATTGTATTGCTGGAAATAACACTAATTCTCCTAACAAGCTGGCCATCTGTCTTAATTGAAGATTGTTGCTTTTCCAACTGCTTAATACAACCATCAATTAGCTTTACCCTTTACCCTGGGTAAATTACTACCCTTTCAATTGAATCAAATAATCAATTGTTGTAAGTATCATTAAACTTAATTTCTCTCTGGATGAATTAAACCCAACTTTCAAAAGTGGTTTGAATAATTTGAGAGAGATAACTCACTAATTCTCTTGTTCGTCCTAATTAGGACATCATCCAGTTAAGCCATCCACATCTGTCCTTGGACTCTAATTAGCCCCAAAATTGGTTTTACCAATTTAGTGAAATTCTAGGAACTGAAGTTAACCCGTTAGACAGAACTTTGAATTGCCATAATTATTCCTTCAGATAATTTTATCCTATAACTGAACAAACACTAAGTAATATACATCTTTCAGATCTATAAGTGCCATAAAACATCTTTTTTGAAATAAATTGTTTGGCCATCTCAAAGTCTCCATTTTGAAGTGTCTATACTTCACAACATTTTAAAGACTTGTCAGATCTAAAATACTCCTCACCTTTTTAGGCTGAGAAATTTTAAACACAATTTGGTGGTTTTGATAAACCGACCTTTCAATTACTTGTTTATAAACAAGTTTTCAATTCAACTTGAACCTCCATCAATTATTTTTATGTGAATTTGGAGTGTTCTGCTTGGAACATGCTGGATGGCAAACCAGTATTTGAATCGAATCAATTCGAAACCTTTCTATAATACTCAGAATAATAATTGAAGTAATTTGCTTCCAATATTTGGCTGTTTTTGCCTTAATATGTTCCCATAAAAACCAGGTCCACCTACCTCCTTTGTCATCTGAGTGACCTGTGGTCTCTGGCTCCTGGCAGGCAAAACCCACACTTTTTCGTTTTCCTGCTGCAGGGCATCAACTGCATACCTGCTTCAATCGTCGATTTGATCCTGATGTCGGTCCAGGATTTTGTATGATGTCTGAAAGGATACGTCCTCTTTGCAGACTTGACGACCATTGATGTTGTGATCAACTTTGCTGTTTTTGCCTCATTATCCAACTCTTTCCCCTGATTCATGAGGTTTTTTCTCTGAAGAATAAGATGAATGACTGCACATTGCTGGGCTTTACAGAGTTGCTGCAACTTTGGGTTGATGGTGGACCGAAAGGCATACTTCCTGAAACAATTCATCTTGAAGTGGGCGCTACATAGCAACCTTAGTGCCACTTGATGCATCTCCATCCATGGCCTCCATCCATTGTTTTGCAAATTGCAGTTGTTCATCAACCCATCAGCTTCAATATTCTCTGCAGTTTACTTTCCTTAGGCTTACATGCCTTCGCCCATCTGACCCCTTATATCTTGGTTCACTGCTAGTACTTTCAGCAATACGCAGTTCCTTGGGATCTCGTGCTTTTTTTTGGCATTTTCATCCATTGTAAGCTACTAGAGCTGATGGCAGACACAATAGTTGATCACAGAGGCCACTTCCTTTCCAAGTAGCTCTCCTGACTCTGACGGGGCAACGAATCGTACTGCCAGGAGTAAAACATCTGGCAGCTGCCGTCTTCGCTTGCATCGGCCTCACCGTCAGACTCAGGGTCAGAACTCTCACAGAGCAGCAAATCGTACTGCCAGGAATAGCCCATCTGGCAGCTGCCGTCTTCACTTGTTTTGGAAACTCTGCTGACCCTGTGCACGCGCCTCATCAATGAGGGTGCTATCAAGCAGCCCTTTACTAGGTGCTGCTGACCTGGCTTCTGGAGCCTGGTTCTGACATCACTCCTCCTGGAGTATGTTTTGTTGGAGCAACCTGTGTACAGGTTCTCCATTTGGAATATCCACTCTGAAAGTGGTATCCAGCCTTGGAGGTGAATCCCAAACTGACTCTTGCTCCATGGCCCTGACTTGTATGTTGCCTAGCACCCAACTGACGCTGGCTCCGTTCTTTTCTTTAATACACAAGTCCACAGTCGCCCCGCTCCCAGCCGGCGACTGTTGTAGGGTATGAGGCAGTCCTTTACCGACCGCATTCCCGCAGCTTTTTATCGGCTTTGCCTTGCCCCACTGGTGCTGGCTAAATTCACTTCAGCCCCAATATCCACAGTCGCTATGCTTTCTGCTGGCGACTGTACCGTGGTCAGAGGCAGCTGGTAGCCGACCGCAACTCGCGACTCTCTATCGGCTGTGCCGCTCGCCTCCTCCCCCTGCCCGTTTTTTCCATGATGCCTGTGGAAAAAATCCCCACAGACCCACAGTAAACGGACACGGAAATACTTCCAAAAAAGTTTATACTTATCTTGTAGTTGAAACCTACAATTCCACTAGAGGAGCTCGGCTCCTCGTGTCCGTTTGCGCCAATGCGTCTGACGTAATGACGCGCAGGCGCTCTGGCGGGGTTCTTCACGTAGTCACTCACATGACTCTGAAGTAAAATTATGGATCTCAGGGAGCAGGCTGTGGAGCGATGATCAAGAGGGCGGAATTGAGGGAGCAAGGATCTTGTGGACAATTATCATTTACAGGGTGGCATTGCAGACATTAGGAAGGATGAGATTTGAAAAAGGATTTCAGATTTAAAAATAAGGTATGGTTTAACTGGCAATAATATAGACACAAATTGCTGGAGTAACTCGGCGGGACAGCCAGCTTCTCTGGAGAGAAGGAATGGGTGACCTTTCGGGTCGAGATTCTTCTCCAGTGTGAAGAAGGGTCTTGACCCGAAATGTCACCCATTCCTTCTCTCCAGAGATGCTGCCTGTCCCGCTGAGTTACTCCAGCATTTTGCGCCTATCTTCGGTGCAAACCAGCATCAGCAGTTCTTTCCTATACATGGTTTAACTGGCATTGAGTATTGGGTGAGTGAGACTTTGTGTGAATCAGGACATGGGAAGAAAAGGTTAACAAAGGATAGAAGATGGGAGGCTGCCAGGAGTGCTGGGCTAGTCATGACTGGAGGTTTAATAAATAGACATGGATGTGGGTGTCAGCAGGACAGCAGCTGAGGTTGGGGTGCAACAGGCTAAGTGAAGTCATGGAAGTTCCTTTCTGGGTCAAAGCATCATGATTAGTCCGGTTCAGTCTTGGAGAAATGCCACAGAGAGGTATTGGGATGGCGGTTAGTCAACAGTTTGTGTCAAGGACTAACGAAAATGACCCATCTTTCCCAACATTTAGTTGGGAGGTAATATGTCAGTCTAACAATTGAGAGCAAGGGGAGGAGTGGAGAGTTGGGAGTGAGTTAGAGCTGAATCTCATCAGACTATCTTTATAAATGGACTCAAATTATGTTGAAGGCCAGCCCATAGATAAGTAACGACCAAAAATAGAACATCAGCGGTAACAGTACAGGGATGGAAGGAGAAGTCATTTTAGATGTTTCTCTGATACATAGGAACAGAATTTTTCTTCCATTCATCCATGCCCCAGTAACACAAACTAATGCATGCCATGCAATGTTTGATCATCTCCATCCGCATATAATCATATCTTATCTTAAAAATTTACCATCCCTTTCAGAATAGGATACTTATGAAGATAGACACAAAGAGCTGGATTAACTCAGCGGGACAGGCAGCATCTTTGGAGAGAAGATGGGTCTTGACCCGAAACGTCACCCATTCGTTCTCTCCAGAGATGAGGCCTGGCCCGCTGAGTTACTTCAGCTTTTCGTGTCTATCTTCAGTTTAAGCCAGCATCTGCAGTTTCTTTTTATACAGGATACTTATGAAGCTTTTTGTGAAGTGTTAAGATGCAAGTATCCATGCGTGTGTGCTAGCACTGAAGACCTTTTTGGCTCATCTCCTTTCTACAAATATAAATGTCTCACAACAGTCATCACACTTAAGATGTAAGACTTCACAGTGTTAAAAGTAAAACAACAACAGAATGTCACTAATTTTCTGCTATGTTTTCTGGTCTTGGAGAGCAGATAGAGAATTATTTAAAGAAAAGCTGCTACTCTCCAGAGAAACCGTGACATTCCACCAGAGCCCTGGTTTGCCTTTTTAGAGCATTTACATCTCATTTCCTTAACAAGGCAGCAAGAATTCCTCACAACTTCAGCATCATGTCAGCAGAGTAATCTATTTAGTTTAAAACCATGTGCCCTCTCTATAATTCCAACAAAAATCACTTGGACCTAGGATTCAGCACAGCCCTTTACATTGGTATCCTTGACTTCCTGACCCAGAGACCACAATCAGTAAGTGACGAAACATCCTCCACGGCAATTCTCAACGTTGGTGGCCTGCAAGGCTGCGTTCTCAACACTTATTTTGCCCCCTGTACATTCACAACTATTCAGCCAAATTCCACTCCACTTCCATTTAGAGTTTGCAGATGACATCATTGTATTGGGGCAGATCTCAAAGAATGACACGAGGAAGTACAGGAAGGAAACCCAACGGGTTTGATTGTCTATAAGGTGAGGAACACGCCTGAAAAGGCCACAGCTGAGGACTGGGCCAAGCTTCCTGTTTGTTGGGGTTAAAGGTCAGGATATCAGTCGAGTCAAGGATTGAGTGAGGTCAAGAATGCAGAGAGTGAATGACGAGGCATGTCGGAGGATGTTGGTGGGTGAAGAACGTGTGATCGAGAGGGCTGTCCAATTCCGCAAAAGTGGTTGGATTGTGGACTAAAAGAAGCACTTCCTTCTTTACCCTACAAACAGAGAGAAAAAATGGGTGACGTTTCGGGTCACAACCCTTCTTTCTTCTCTCCAGAGATGCTGCCTGTCCCGCTGAGTAACTCCAGCTTTTTGTTTCTACCTTTGGTTTAAACCAGCATCTGCCGTTCCTTCCCACACAGTGACATCTTATTGTTGATTGTGAACGATGTATAATTGAAGGGAAGAGGGTGCTGGCTATAACGCGGCATGGCTTGAAGTACAGCTAGTTCTGGAGTGCCTGCCTTCAGCATTACAGCCAGACATCACTGGCTCCCTCCATGACATCTACTCCAGGCGGTGCGTTGGAAAAGCCCTGAGGATCATCAAAGACCCCAGCCACCCGGACCACGGTCTATTCTACCTGCTGCCCTCAGGCAGAAGATCAGCTCCCGTACCACCAGACACTCAAACAGCTTTTTCCCAGGCAATCAGGCTGCTGAACCAACCAGCCCTGAAACTCACCTGAACTGGACTCTGTCTATAATTTAATGGTCACTTTATAATTTAATGTTAAATCTACTGTACGGAATCCTCCAGCACAAGATTTTCACACAGGATTGTACCGTGTATGGAACTGGCGTGACAATAAACCCCTTGAATCTCTTCCCTGATCCCATAGCAATGGCTCAATCCAATATTCTCAGACGTAACAATATGGACTGAATTAAAATAGAGATCTCAGGAGCTAACAAGACTTACAGTGATGGCCTAGATTTCAATGATTGGAATCCAATACCACAAAACCACTGGACAAAATCTTGTTCATGTAGGTTATCTCACGGCACAGTTGTTTTTTCTGCTCTCTTCTCACATAAAATGTTGCTACCAAACTTCAATCACCTGTAACTTTTTCAATTGAATTCTGAAATTCAGGTAAAGGAGAGGAAAGACAAAACAAGTAAGGCTTGTCTTTTTAAAACGTGTGCAGGTCCATCACCGATTTTACGGCACCCTTTTGGTGGGGGATGGCAGATGCTTGGAGAAAGACCTGAGATGAAAAGACAAAAAGTATGGGATGAGGAGATAAGGATAGAAGAAGTGGGAATTGTGAAGCCAGAGGAAGGATTATAAATCGAAGGGGACAGGGGGAGGGGGAAGGGGAGAAATGGGTGCGAATCTGGTAGAGCACAGGACAAAAGTGCTGGGTAGTGTTTGTGGGTAGTTACCTTAAATTCAGTGTTTATACCTTTAGGTTGTAAGCTGCCCGAGCAGAATATGAGATGCTGCTCCTTCACTTTGTATGTGACCTCACCCTGGCAATGCTGGAGGCCCAGGACAGAAAGATCATTGTGGGAATGGGAAAGGGAATTAAAATGGTTAGCAACTGGGAGATTCAGCAGGCTTTGGTGGACCAAGCCCAAGTGTTCGGCAAAACATTTGCCTCGTCTAGACTAGTCTAGCCTCCTGTGCTTGGTCCGCCAAGACCCGCAGCATCTCCCGGTTGCTAACCCTTATAATTCCCTTTTCCCATTCCCATACTGACCTTCCTGTGTGGGGTATCCTCCATTCCCAGAGTGAGGGTACAAGCAAACTGGAGGAAGTGCACCTCATATTCTGCTTGCGTAGAGTACAACCTAAAGGGCCTGTCCCACTTACACAATTTTTTCGGCGACATGTAGCGAGGTGACGCCTGTTTGGTCGTGAGTAGTCGCCCAAAGAGTCGTACCTTTTTCTGGTCGCCGCTGGATTTTCAACATGTTGAACATTTTCGGCAACCTGCTGCGACTATGACGGGTGCCGGCAAGTCGCGGTAAAAAATCGCTTAAGTGGGACAGGCCCTTAAAGGTATGAACATTAAATTCTCCAATTTTAGATAACTACATACAAACACTCCGTCCTGTCCCCATCTCTCTTCCAGCTTTGTGTCCCCCCCCCCCCACCACAATAATCCGTCTGAAGAAGGAATCCGACATGAAACATCACCTATCCATGCTCTCCAGAGAACTGCTGAGTTACTCCAGCATTTCGTGTCTATTTTCTCTACCTATGTCTTTATCTGCCAGCCACAACTTCTGTAGTGAGATTAATGGTCCAGCAGGTTCTAAACAAAAAGGAGATTTATGGACAAAATGCGGCTTATGTAAATTAAAACGCCAAAGTATCATAAATTGATTATGTGTTATGGAGATTTGCAACTCATGCTGTTATTCTTTAATCCTGTGTATTTGCTGCTTGACCTTTCCAGCAAGGATTGTGTCAGATATGACTACAGCCACTGGAATTGTTTTGATCAGCAACAATTTTTTAAGGGGTCCTTGGGCTTCGTGTACCTATTCTCAAATCAATCTCATCAAATAACTACATTTAGAGTTATGGAGTCATACAGCATGGAAACAGGTACATCAGCCCAACTTCCCCATGATAACTAAGGTGCCCCATCTACTCCAGTCCCACATGCCTGTGTTTGGTACATATCCCTCGAAACCTATCCAAAAGTCGTTTAAATGTTGTTATAATACCTGCCTCAACAACCTCCTCTGGCAGCCTGTTCCATATACCCACTGCCCTCTATGGGAAAAAGTTGCCCCTCAGGTTCCTATAAATCTTTTCTCTCTCACCTTAAACCAATGTCCCTTGGTTCTTGATTTTCCTAATCTGGGTAAAAGACCCTTATACACCCTCTATAAGACCCTTATACACCCTCTATAAGATCACTCTGAGGCAGCCACCACTATCATCCAGCAGGAGCCAGTGGAGATAGTGGAGGTATACAAATACCTGGGAACAGCCTTCGATAACCTGCTAAGGTTTTCCTCTAACACAGAGGAAATCCTTAAAAAGTGCCATCAGAGACAGTACCTACTCAGGAAGCTGAAGTCATTTGGGATTAACAAAGACATTCTCACCACATTCTACTACGCATTCATTGAAAATGTAATAACTTTCTCTTTCACTAGCTGGTTCCACTCCATCACCCTGCAAAACAGAAACCGCCTGTTGAATGTGGTCAAGGTCTGCTCAAAAATCATTGAGCAGCCCGTCCGAACTATTACTGCCCTATGCGACCAACAGTCTGTAAAGTTAACACGCAGGATTTTTCAGGACCCCTCTCACATCCTGTTTCCTGAGTTTGAGTGGCTCCCCTCAGGACGCAGACTTCGCTGTCCGGGTTGCCGGACACAGAGGAGGAAGGCAACCTTCATCCCCAGGGCTGTCCAGCTTCTTAATGCTGATCACTGACTCATGAACATATGAAATGAAATAACCTTCTATATGCACTTTTTGATTGAAGCACTAAGGAAGCACTTTAAAAACTATTACTATGTGTTGAAAACTATTACTATGTGTTGAATGTTGATGTGCTGTGTGTCTTGTGTGATTGTGCAGTGTGTCTGTGAAATGCGTGTGTTGGTTGATTGTGCAGTATGCGTGCTGCTTATGTTTGTTGATTGTGTCCCTTTTTCTTTAAAAGCTACTGTAATGCGCCCTTTTAAATTGCCCCTTGGGGACGAATAAAGTGCTTTGAATTTGAATTGAATTGAATTGAACTCATTTTCCTGCAGTCCAGGGAATAAAAGCCTAGCCTGCCCAACCTCTCTCTATAGCTCAGGCCCTCAAGTCCAGGGAACATCCTCATAAATCGACCCCTAAGGCACACCACCGGTCACAGTCCTCCAGTTTGAAAAACAACCTTTTATCATCACCCTCTGCTTGCTTACATGAAGCCAATTCTCTATCCAGTCGGCTAGCTCTTCCTGGATCCCATGTTATCTAACCTTCCAGAGCAGCCGACCATGCAGAACCTTGTCAAATGGTGTGCTGAAGTCTATATAGACAATGTCTACGGCTTTGCCCTCATCAAACTTTTATGGTTACTTCGAAAATGTAATCAGTTTCCCCATGTTAAAAACCATGCTGACTATCCCTAATCAGTCCCCGTCTATCCAAATGCATAGAGATCTTATCCCTCATAATACTCTCCAGTAACTTGCACACCACAGATGTTAGGCTCACTGGTCTATAATTCCCAAATGTCTTACAGTTAAAAGACATTTAGGCAGATGTACAGATAGGAATGTTTTCGAATATTATCGGCCAAAGTCAGGCAAATGCAACAAGCTTAGATGGCCTGGACAGATTGGTCGAAGGGCCTGTTTTTATGCTGTACGATTTTATCTCTCATCCAGCATTGAGCTTTGGCGTCTTCAATGGTATCAGGGTGTGTTGAAATATATGTAGTTCTAACCAAATCTAAAATGAGCAGCTACGAGGTCACTGGTGAGTGGAGTGCTAATTTCAGGTATAAATTATTCTGCATTTAGTGGGCTTGTCAGACCAATCCAACGCTGTATCTTTTCAGTTAGAAGTCAGTATCATAACAATTGAATAGCTTACTGAAGAGAAGCAATAGTTTTGTAAAAAAAATGTTCTGTTACACATTTCGTATTTTGGAGCATTCGAGTGTTTACTTTGAAGTGCAGCAAAGGTATGTCTGAGATTAAAAAGTGTCAGCTTAAATGTTTGTGTTCGCATTTCTAGATCAGGACTTCAAACCACAATCTTGCCGATCAAGGCAAAAGTGCCAATGAGGCCAAAGCTGGCATATGCTGGGATTGGCACTGGGCGGCACTGTGGCACATCTGGTAGAGCCGCTGCCTCGCAGCACAAGATACCTGGGTTCGATCCTGACTACGGGTGCTGTCTGTACAGAGTTTGCATGTTTTCCCTGTGACCGTGTGGGTTTTCTCCAAGTGCTCCGGTTTCCTCCCACGCTGTGAAGTCATGCAGGTTTGTAGGTTAATTGGCTTCTGTAAATTGTCGCTAGTGTGTAGCATAGAATGGGTGATCGTTGGTCAGTGTGGACTCGGTGGTAAACGGGCTTGTTTCCACACTGTATCTCCTAACTAAACTAACCCCAAAGACAAAGTCTGAAGAAGAGTCTCGACCCGAAACGTCACGCATTCCTTCTCTCCAGAGATGCTGCCTGTCCCGCTGAGTTACTCCAGCATTTTGTGTCGAACCCCAAAGCCATGCAGGTTTGTAGGCTAATTGACCTCATTAAATGTCGGAAGTGAATGAGAAACTGCGATAACATAGAACTAGTGTGAATGGGTAATCGATGATCAGCATGGGACACGTGGGCCGAAGGGTCTGTTTCCACGCTGTGTCTCTACACGAAACATTGAGGTGCATCCTTTTTTCGTTACGACAATTAAAATGTTGTCAAGGCTGTAACTTTCAATATGAACAGCAATCTCAGCCAGTTCATTGTGTAACAGTGAATAACACACCTTGGTTGGAGAGGAGCATTTATTTATAGTGGGGACAGTGGAGGATCAGTGTGTTATTGCCCACATGGTATTTTTGGGTGAAGATATTTGTGAATAAACAAGCCTTTTCCTCTTTAAAAAATCATAGGTTGGGCTTCATCATGATGTTGCAGCTTTTGCTCCCATTTGTTACCTCTGGCAAGATAAAATATTGAGCACCTATGTCACCTCATTTATTTTTCAAGAAACCCATTTACATACTTACCTCTGGTGTGTAGAATTCTCTGCACATTTGAAAACTGTTTAAGCTTTTAATTATTTTTTTTTGTGAAAAGTAAGCTGCAAAGCATATTTCAGCAAACTACAAAAAACTCAGGAGTCCACACCACAAACTCTGGATCATTTCTCTGCCGGGATGAAATAAATCTTGTTAGTTTGCTGCGTTGTGGTTTTTTTTTTGTATCCTGGTCTCTGACCTATCTTTGAGCCAAAACTCCTTGAGCAAACAGATTGCTAATTAACAAAGAGATGCTTGTCTATTAAAAGGAAATGAAAAAACAAATCTTGATGAAAACAAAAACAACAGGACATTTGCAAACATAAAGGCAAGCTGAGTGATGCAGAGATAAGAGTGCAAGGAGCAACAATAATTGGAGTGCTGTGAGATATTTCATTACATACTCTGTGGAGTTCCTGTCTCCGTCCAGGGCCAGGGAACAATAATTCTGAGGAGACATCTGTGTGCCTCCTGGAAGAAACTTTACAGTAGTACTTAGGGAGGTTGTTCAGTGTGTTAGGGTACAGGACAAGACTCCATTATATGACCACGGGGTCATATATGTTAATACATGACCCCGTGTCTTAGAAAATAGCATGGCGAGAAGGCAAGATTTTTATTTGGAATCACAGTTTTAAATCCACATCATGCCAGTTTTGTATAGTGATCAGCTGCATGAAGGATAGCTTTATTTTTGAGAATTGTTAAAAACGACACGAAAATTTGCAGAGAAAATAGAAAATTAAGTATGGTACATTTTAGCAATGTGTTTTTTTTTATGTCAGAAGTAGAGATGAATCCATTTTAATGATATTTCATAGGACATTTTATAAGTTGTAGATAATCAGTGTGCAACTGTTAAATATAAATAACAAGTTAATTTAAATTCACATAGATGAAAATGCATTGTCGTAGTAATAGGCTGCTGTGTGGTATGGGACATTATATTTCCAATACCTTTATATCCAGTTGGCTCATTGAGAGAAGAACAAAGAACAAAGAGGAGAAGATTTCAGAGGGTAATAGATCTGGAAAACATATGTGCAATTTCTAGTGGCTAACTCAAGAGTAATTTAGTTAAGGACCTAGATTGATGTGAAGTACCTTTAGCTTTTGGAATGGGTGTTAAACTTAAATGTTGATCCTGCCTTGATAGCAGGACAGCTTCCTTGTTGCTAATTGAGTCTAATAAACTCTGCCAGTTTCTGTTGCATGCAACCAAACAACAATGGTTGAAACTGAAAATTACACATTAGACTAATAACATCAACAGGCATACATTTTGTGCATTTAACATAGTGAAGTATCTAAATAGCTTCACAAGTATATTCACTTGTAAATTTACAACGAAGGAAAGAGTTACTGTGAGACGGGAAAAAATAGCCAAAAAGATTTCTTGCAACCTCCCAAACTGGGGCAATGTGATTGTGACTTAGAGTAAAGGGCCTGTCCCACTTTCATGACCTAATTCACGACCTCTGCCGAGTTTGCCCTTGACTCATACTCATAGCATGGTCGTAGGAGGTCATAGGTAGGTCGTAGCAGGCCGTGATGCTAGTCGTAGGTACTGGTGGCATCAAGTAGGTCGGGGCGTTTTTTCTAGCATGATGAAAAATGTCCACGAGTAAAAAAGATTGTGAATTAGGTCGTGGAAGTGGGACAGGCCCTTAAGAGGCCTGGTCATACATCTCTCAATGTATCTCTGTTTTACTACATTTACTATCATTACAGAATCTTCATTTACAGATTCAATCACTATGTAATATTTTTAAGTTCATGAGATATATTTCCAAATTTAGATTAATGCTTTGAAGGATTTTGTAATTTTTTTAAGCTTCAGCATCAGGGTCTTGAATTCAGTTTGTATCATTATGTTGAGAATTGTTGTTGTCACTCTCAAGTAAGATCATGACATTTAGTTTATAGTGTTGCAATGTGTTTGGAGGTAGTTGATTAGACTAATGTGGGCTCAAAAGTTCCTTTCATATAGGTGGCAGAGGAGCACAGATGCTGTATCATCTGTGATTCGATGTTTTATATTCTCTTTTCCACTTTGCTTCCTCCATTCTAGCGTCCTCATATAGGAACAAACACCACTTTATTAGCAGGTTGTTCCCAGTTGTGTTTGTCAATGTCGAAACTCTTCAAGGAAGAGTCTCTTTCTGTCAACCATGTGATCATTTTGTGCTCCGTCCGCTCTCCATAAAGTAGCAGCTTGGGCATTCTGTCATCAGACGTTCTGACACATCCTTTCCCACCTGATCTGTGATTCTTTCAATGATGTCTATAATATATAGGGTGGCACAGTAGTAGAGTTGCTGCCTTATAGCGTCAGAGACCTGGGTTTGATCCTGACTACGGATGCTATCTGTATGGAGTTTAACTGTGTGGGTGCTCCGGTGCTCTGGTTTCCTCCCCCATTCAAAAGTTGTTTGCAAGTTTGTGGGTTAATTAGTTTCTGTAAATTGTCCTTAGTGTGTCGGGTAGAATTAGTGTATGGGTGATCACTGGTCGGTGCGGGCTCGGTGGGCCGAAGGGCCTGTTTCCACGCTATATTTCTAAAATAAATGCATTAATAATGGGGAGGTTTGATTGAAATAGAATCTGCGTGTCTGAAATCTTGTCTTGTTTCCTGTGAAGAATTTCATTGTTCTGTTTTGGTATAGATGACAATAAAACACTCTTGATTCTTGAATTATTAAGCGCAGACAGTTCATGTGGAAGTGTTTAGCTTTCTGGCATATCTGATGTACCTTGAACCTATAAACATATAGTAAGGTGAGTATTCAACAGCTCTATACGCCTCATCAGGTGTCAAATCGTAAATGCTTCTTCTTCTTCTTCTTCTTCATGCCTATTATGCCTCCTGGCATGTAGGGCAGCAACGAAGGTCCTCCACTCAGTAGTGTTGATTCCTTCAGTTGCTGTTTCTGTAACATATTTGTTTTACGAGACAGGGTTGTTAGCCCTGTGCTCAACCTCCAACCTGGAGGACCAGTGGATCGCTCTTCATCTCGCCTCTACCCATCGACCTGTCCAGCATGGGAGACCCTAACATTAGACGAATCTCCCGCTGGCATAGATCTAGGGGTCACTGAGACACACAAGCTCCCCGACCACGACAAGTTTGCAATCCCACAGGGAGAATCGTAAATGCATCAATTTCTATTTCATGTTCTCCCTTTAACTAACACACCAAGTCCCAGGTTCTGTGCTTCTTGTACAACACTTATACCCCAGCTCTTTGTGTTCCCTTGAAAACTCTGGAATCCTGGTTCTCTTTAACACAGCAGGCTGCTCGTGCAACAATACAACACAACAGGGCCTTGGTTCCTATACACCCTTTAACACACTGGGGCCCTGGTTCTTATGCTCACTGTAACACACCAGGGTCTCAGTTCACATTTCCGTTTAGCACACGAGCGCCCTACTTCAGCTACTATTTTTGTGCTTAGAATATGGGCATCTTAAGGTCAGAACAGAAATCAACCATGTGTATACATTTACAGTCACAGAGAACTGCAGGCAAAAATGCTTGAAAATGTAGGTAGAACTTCTTAAAACAGCTGCTAAATATAGATTTTATCTTCCTCATTATTGGCTATTAACCATACAATTCCTGAAACACCTTAATTGTACTGCTTGTGAAAGTGTGGATAGCATGTGCTATTGCTTTCTTAAATGACATTAACTTGCTTATGTTACTAATTTAAAACGTTCATTCGGCAGATGTTTCTCTGCCTTGGGATTGTTGGCTTTCTGCCCTTGAGCCCAGCTGTTTCTTCCATCATGGTCTCAGGCATAGTCTTCCATTGGGAGCCAGTCCCAGTGCTTTGGCACGGCACAGTGCAACATGGGAACTGTCTCAGGAAAGGCAGTCAGCTACACTCGCAGAACAGCTTCAACAGCCAGTGCAACCCCATGTTAAAGCTGTCACTGTCATTGAGTTTTTGTAACTTCTTTCAGATTCAGACACTTAAAACCACCGGGAGCCATGTTCCTGAGTTCCCTCTAAACTCACGACAATTCCATTCTTGTTCTCCTCTTAAATCTCACATGGTTTACCAGAAAATATTTACATTAACTGTAAATGTCTCAAAGTGCTGAAGTAACTCAGTAAGTCAGGCAACATCCAAGGAGAACATGAATAGCTAACATTTTGGGTCAGGGCCTATCTTCAGACTGAAGAAGAGTCCTGACTTGAAACATCTGACTGAAAAGCATCAGACGAAACTTCACATATTCACCAGGGATGCTGCCTGACCCGCTGAGTTACTCCAGCACTTTGTGTTCATTTTATGTGAACCAGCATCTGCAGATCATTTGTTTTTACATTTACTGTACAGTGTAAGAACAAAATCAGTGAATTAAAAGTGTCATGGAACAGGGCTGCCAACTCTCACGCTTTCAGCGTGAGAATCACGCCTTGGAGCCAATTCTCACGCCCTCACGCTGATGACCGAGCTCTCACGCTGAGTTCAGTCCCTGCGCAGTTTGTCCCTTTGCGCCACGTGCCAGCGCGGTGTGTCCGGTCTGGGGAAGCGCGTCTTTTCTCTTCTCTTTTGGTCGAATGTGCAGTTGCCGACAACATGAAGCAGCCGGAGATGGAACTAACCCGGTGAATCAGTTGTAAAACATGGGGGGGGGGGGGGGGGGGACGACCACAATTAGGCCAAACATCTAGGACAGGGTTCGGACTACGGGCACCCGGCCCGTAACCCGAAAAACCACGTATTTTTTTCAATTCGTTTTCGCGGGGTCGGGGCAGGCGAGCCGACCTGAGAACTGCGGCCAGTCCCTGGGCACGCAGAATGCCAACTTGATCAGTATGGACCAATTGGGCCCAAGGAAGAGAGAGGGGAGAGAGAGGGAGGAGAGAAGGGGAGAGAGAGGGGGAAGAGAGAGGGGTGGTAAAAGAGAGAGGGGAAAGAGAGAAACGGGGGAATGAGGGAGAGGAGGGCAAAGAGAAAGGAGATAGAGACAGAGGAGAAAGAGAGGGGAGAGAGAGGGTAGGGAGGGCAAGGGGGAGAGTGAGGTGGGAGGGAGAAATGGGGGGGAGAGACGGGGAGAGAGAGGGAGGGGGAGAGAGAGGGGATAAAGAGGGGAGAGGGTGTGTGGAGAGAGAGAAAGAGGGGGAGGGAGAGAGGAAGATAGAGGGAGATATAGAGAAGGAGGGAGAAAGAGAGAGAGGGAGAGGGGGGAAGAGAGGGGGAGAGAGGAGAGAGAGAGGGGGGAGAGAGTTAGGGGAAAGAGAGGGGAGAGAGAGTTAAGGGAAAGAGAAGGGGAGAGAGAGAGGGTGAGAGGGGAGGGTGGAGAGAGAGAAGGCGAGAGAGAGGGGGGAGAGTGAGGTGGGAGGAAGAGAGGGGGAAGAGAGAGAGGCGAGAGAGAAGGGGAGAGTGAGGTGAGGGGAGAAAGAGGGAAGAGAGGGGGAGAGAGAGAGGGGGAGAGAGAATGGAGAGAGGGGAAGAAAGGAGATGGAGGGGGAGAGAGAAGAGAGGGAAAGGGAGAGAGAGGGGGGAGACAGGGGAGAGAGAGGGGGTGAGAGGAGAGAGAAGGAGAGAGAGCAGAAAGAGGGGAGAGAGAGAGGGAGGGGAGAGAGGGAGGGGAGAGAGAGGGAGGGAGATGGGGAATTTCAAAACTAATATCAACTGCATGCGCCGTGGGAGTTGGAAGGAGAAGCAGCGGCGGGGACAGATGCGGACGGGGAGCGGGGATGGCGAGTGTTTGCTGGGATGGCGAGTGTTTGCTGGGCTGGCGAGTCGCTCGCTGCAACTCCGGCCATGGAGCAGCCTCAGTGCAAGAGTCCCGGGCCGTCGGCGGCGTCAGAAGCGTTGCGCCGCTGCCGTGAGAGACTCTGTGCCAAATTCGTCCAGGTGACCAGCATGGATCAGGCGGCGGCTCGGTGCATCCTGGAAGACAACCAATGGCTGCTGGAAGTAAGTACCAAGCACTGGGTAGAAACGGTGGAAGATAGTGGACTTCAAATGGGGGTGGTTGGAGAAAGCATCCTGCTTGCCTGCTAGATTTTCACTTACTGTAACTGCAGGAAAAATGTTCCCAATGTTGGGAGAGTTCAGAACCAGGGGTCACAGTTTAAGAATAAAGGGTAGGCCAGTTAGGACTGAGATGAGGACAAACTTTCTTCACCAGAGAGTTCTGAATCTGTGGAATTCTCTGCCACAGAAGGCAGTGCAGGTGCCCACACCTACCAACATGTCCCAGCTACGCTACCTGCTTTTGGTCCATACCTCCAAACCTGCCCTATCCATGTCTCAGTCTAACTGTTTCTTAAATGTTGGGATGGTCCCTGCCTCAACTACCTCCTCTGGCATTTTGTTCCATACACCCACCACCCTTTGTGTGGAATAAGTTACCCCTTAAAAAGTGACCTCTTAAAAATAATTCATACAAAAAACATTGAAATCATACTTCTACATTGCACTAAAACATGATTTTAATACATCAAATTTCAAAACGTCCCTACCCTGGGAGGGGGGACACCCCACTTCCACACCCTCTCCCCATCGGTTGCTCCACTCCCTCACCGGGTACCCCCAAAGCCAGTGATCAGTGATCGCTCAGCCTCCCCACTTTCAAAAATGCTCCACGGTCCCTGGTTCAGATGGAGAACACTGCCAGATGTGAGTGGGGAACTGAGACCAGTTGTCCATGATGTCTGGATCCCAATGCTCAGCGCTTCATGTTTCGGAGTTGGCTAATGTTATTGATTTGTAATTAGCCTGATTTGTAATTAGTTGACAAAACCTTAATTTATGAATCTGGAATATCCAGGGGGATGGGATAAGTGTAATATTAAATGACATGCAAGGTGTCAGGCTGTCTGTCACAACATACAGCCCCGTTAACCCATTATTTCCTTCAGTTAAATATTGGGAAGGTAGCACTATTGTCATTTGCCACTCAACTATTATGTTTGTTTACCTCACTGACTATTTCTAACCCCCCCCCCCCCTAAATTCCTTTGACAGGTTGAATAGAAATGTCCCCAATCTCGTTGTTTTATTAATTCAACACGTAGATGAACATCCTCAAGGAGTGTAATCAGATGGAAACTGATTCAGATGCGATATTTAAGAGCTTGTTCAAAGAAGGGGAATATTTTAAAGGAGTGACGGAGATACATGCAGGGGAATGTGTGAGGAGGTTATTATTTTCTTTAGTTTTACCTTGAACCAGGACTTCTGAAGATTTAAAGTTTAATATAGTAATTGTACTGATACTGACCCCAACCAACCACGTAATGAATATCATCCATTCCGGAGGTTTGACTTTTATGATGCCATTTAAACTTCACTTGGATTTCAATCACTTCAATGTAAAAGTAATTGGGAATGGGGAGCATTGGAACAAAAAATTGCCCTCGGTACATATTAACTGTAATATAATAATGTATGCATGTTGGTAGGTGCAATCAAAACAAAGATATTTTTATCATTCTTGTGTTATGGATACCACAGAAAATATTATGTACTCTCAAGATCACATTTAATAGAATAATATTGCTTAAATATATAGTTATTGGACTTTGTATTTCGGAAAAGTCCCAGCTCAGAGGAAGACAGGAAAATACTGAAAATATTGGGGGTGAAAATGACTTCAGGACAGTTTGTTAGGAAAATGAAAGAAATGGTAACAGAATACTTATACAGCTGAGTGAGTATAATTTTATGGATGAGAAATTGTGTTCAACCAATTGATGACTAGCATGTTAGATAACAAGGAAGCCAATGGATGTAGCAAATTTTGTTATAGATAATTTGGTCTGTGAAGTGCCCCATAAAAGATTACTGCATTACATAAGCACCTGTGGACTTGAACGTAATAGGTTAAGTCCAGGGGGTCAGATACGGGGCTTTATGTGAGGGCCAGATATATTGTCAGTGCAGAGGGCTAGGAGCAAGGCCAAGTGTGCATCCAGAGTCAAGGTCTGGAATAGTACTAGGTGTGCAGTCAAAGCTGGGACCAGGAGAGTGTTCAGCACTGGGAACCTAAGAAGGTAAGCAGCTATGATCAGGGTAGAATAGGGGGGGGCAGGTGTAAGGCTGGACTCAGGGTCAGGAATGAGAGAATGTCAGGGTCAGGACTGAGA
Organism: Malacoraja senta; assembly: GCA_038087875.1. Classification (NCBI taxonomy): domain Eukaryota; kingdom Metazoa; phylum Chordata; class Chondrichthyes; order Rajiformes; family Rajidae; genus Malacoraja; species Malacoraja senta. The sequence goes on from CM075981.1 coordinate 48,586,155, forward strand.
GAAGGTATGCAACTGGAGTCAGGGTCAGGAGTAGTACCATGTGTGCAGTGAGACCCAGGTTGCTCAACATGGGCCGTGTTTGATTATAATCTGATCTCCATACATGAATATACTAAGATCAGTCATGTGCTGCACGTGTTGATCAGAGCCTGGGCTCTACTGTGGAATGTAATTAGGAATGTAATTTAGTCTAACCTTATTCATAGCAAATCCAATTTAAAGCATATATATTGCATTCAAGTGTAAGTTAAAAGACTCGCTACAGTATGCATCATATTGTAGCGAGTGCACCCTCCTCCCCCCCCCCCCCCCCGGTTGCTATGCTCCCTCGGGCTTGGTCTCTCGCAATTTCTCACTCCCAACTCACCCAATGTTGGCAGCCCTGCATGGAATATTAATTGTAATAACACCCAACAGTCCATAAAATTTGCCAATCGAGCAAAACCAAAGTCCCGAATGTAAGAGTTGTAGTGAAGTTGACCAATTCTCTTCACGTGCCAATGCATGACCTCCCACGCCATCTTTGGAGTCCACCTAGGGAGTCCACACCAAACATCGATCTCCTGTTCACACTAATTCCATGTTATCCCACTTTGGCATTGACTCCCTATGCACCAGGGGCAATTTTACAGAGGCAAATTAACCGACAATCCCAAGCGTCTTTGGGATGTCGAAAGAAACCATAGCACCCGGAGAAAACCCACGCAGTCACCTGGTGAGCATGCAAACTCCACACAGACGTCACCCAAGGTCAGGATCGAACCTGGGTTTCTGGTTCTGTGGGGCAGCAGCTCTATCAGCTGTGCCATTGTTTGGAAAGTTTAAAGACCCAAAAATATCGACATACTTCAAATGATAACAAAAGATTTAAATGTACTCAGAAATTTTCTGTTTTCCTTTCTCCCACTGGCTGATACCTCCCTTTTTTTCTTTTTTTTTTAAATATTTTAATTTTATTAGAAGTAAGTACAATCATATGGCACCAAAGTGCCTAATATATATTGACATAATACATTTTATGTACAGCTTCTTATTTTTTTAAAATTATAATAAAGAAGAAAAAGAAAAAGAGAATAGATAATAAAAGATAGAAAAACGTGAGATATATAGTGTGTGAAAAAGAAAAAAAAGAGTGAAAGAAGAAAAGTGAAGAAAAGAAGATAGAAAGGAAGTGAGTAGAAAATAAGAAAAGAAAAGTAAGGAGATCATTATTTATAATCTTGACCATCCCTCACCCAGTCCTGGAACAGTTAGCTTCTACGATTCTGTTGCACCATATGCTTCCAAAAAGACGACAAATGGAGACCAACTCATTCAGAATTGGTCTGATTTATCTATTAGGAGGAATCGCATTTCCTCAAGATGTGCGGTGTCCAACGTGTTTGAAATCCAAATTTTAAGGTATTGGTGTATTTTTCCAGAATTTAAGTATTAGTTTTTTTGCTATTATTAAACCATAATTAAAAAATAAATTTTGAGATGTTCAATTTATTCCCATCTTCCATTACTCCAAATATAATCATTTCAGTATTAGGTTCCATTTTTATCTTGAATAATTTTGTAAATATTTCAAAAATATCACTCCAAAATTTATAAAGTTTTATGCAGGAAACGAAAGAGTGTGTTATAGTTGCGTTTTGGGATAGACATTTATCACAAATAGGGGATATATTTGGATAAAATTTATTCAATCTAGTTTTTGAATAATATAATCTATGTAAAATTTTAAATTGCATTAAATTATCTTACATTAATCGAACATTTGTGTATATATATCAAATACTTTTCCCATGTAACCTTCGTAATTTTTATCATTAATTCCCGTTCCCACTCTTCTCTAAGTACCTCCCATTTATTTTAATAGTATTGCTGTACGATCTAGATCCTTCCTAATCATAGGCCTATACTTCCTTAGAAGGCTTAGGAATTTCGGCAGTCTCAAACAACTCTCACTAACCTCGACAGGTGCGCCATAGATAGCATTTTATTGGGATGCACCACTGCTTGATTTGGGAACAGCTCCATCCAAGACCACAAGAAATTGCAGAGAATTGTGGATGCAGCCCAGACCATCACACAAACCAACCTCCCTCCCAATGACTCCATTTATACCACACACTGCCTCGGCAAGGCCAGCAGCATATTCAAGAATGAGTCGCACCCTGGCCACGCCCTCTTCTCCCCTCATCCATTGGGCGATAGGTATAGATGTGTGAAAATGCACACCTCCAGATTCAGGGACAGTTTTTTCCCAGCTGTTATCAGGCACTGAACCATCCTACTGCAAGCAGAGAGTAGTCCTGAACTACTATCTACCCCATTGGAGACCCTCGGACTATCTTTGATCGGACTACTGGCTTTATCTTGCACTAACCATTATTCCCTTCTCATGTATCTGCACACTGAATGGCTTGATTGTGTCTGTGTGTGTGTGTCTCTGTTGGAGTGCTTGGAGTGCTGTGAGGTTGGGTTTGCTGCCTGCACTCTGCTTGCTGTGAGGTTGGACTTGCTGCCTGCACTCTGCTTGGAGTGCTGTGAGGTTGGACTTCCAATGTTTTATGACTCATTCACATTTTAAACTTTAATAAATCCTTTTTCCACTTGCCATGTCTGCGTGTTATTCATCACAATGGGAACCTAATAGGCAGGAATGGCTGCGCTGTCGGAGAGCCACTAAGAGTGCATTGGGAGGGAGGTTGAGGGGAGATGGACTGAATGCATGGGGGGAGGGGAATGGCAAGGAACAGAGTTGGGGGGTGAAGGGAGGAGGGGTAATTGAATGAACTGGCACCACACCAGCTGTAAGTGACTGAAGTGCCAGCCCACCAGCCGTGACTTAGTGAACTGCCAGCCCACCAGCCATGACTCACTGAACAGCAAGTCCAAGAATCCATTCAGTCCACAATGTCCATACTAGGCCTCTGGAAACCAGTCCCATCAGCCCACAACACCCATAATAGCGCTCCAGAGATCCACGCAAGGATAGACTTTCCTCCTTCATTGCAGTGATCTGTAAAAAAAGAGTAAAATATCTAAAATTGATTGTCCACCCTCTCCCCCTTCTCTCATAGAGTCTGTCACCTGTTTTCAGCAGAATATCTGGCAGTTTCTGAGCTGCCAGCCCACCAGCCCTGAGTTTCTGACCTGCCAGCCTGCCAGGCATGAGTGACTGAGCTGCCATGCCTCAGTGACTGAGCAGCCAGCCCAAGAATCCATTCGGCCCACAATTTCCATACTAGCCCTCTGCTAGTCCCTTCGGCCCACAAAACCCATGTTAACGCTCCAGAAAGCCCCCCCCCCTCCCCCCCACTGGCCAGCAATATTGGAATTGGTGGAGAGGTGGAATATTACGTTGGGGGACCAGCCCTCCCATGTGATGCTGGGACCCAATGGGTCCCACTTAGTCTAGTACCTTATAATTTTGTGTGTTTATTAAAATTATAAACATGAAAATACCCATAAAACAAAACTTCTTATGGAGGGATGTTCTTAAGTGCACCAAGATGACAACTACGTTAAACAGATTCAGTGATTTTTTTTGTCGTTTAATTATTCATGGCACTGTTCAAACTATCTAAGTTATTAATATTTATACATGGGAAGTGCTGCTCATTCAGAGCCAAAATTCCATTGAACATTGTATCTGGGGGAATGAACCCTAGTAAACACAATTCCTCAATATCTTTCATAAGCAAAATAGTGATGTATTTTACAATGTCCTTCTGTGGTGTAAAATTATTCTGCTTCTGATTGGGGATTTCTTATTCCACTAGCGAGCTACTAAATGGCATATGCTTTTCATCTATTTGCATAATGTCTCTGGCATTTCTTGAGCATGTATTTTTGTAAAGTAATATTCCTTATATATGTAACAGTCCAACAATGTCTCTTCTGAATTGAAGCTATCACATTAACTGTGATTCTGTAATCACAATGGGAATATGAACTGTATTTATTCCTCATATAAAAATGTATGTGTCATTTATGTATCACTGCAGCATTTGTACGTTGCCCATGAAATGAAAGAGTGCATGTTATTACACAAGGATGTCCCCTATTTATTTACAGTATATTTATTCAGTACAAATATTAAGAAAGTCTCCTCAGCCAATCTTAAATTGATTTGGCTTGTAGGAAGGATCTGCAGTTGCTGGTTTACACCGAAGATAGACACAAAAAGCTGGAGTAACTCTGCGGGTCAGGCAGCATCTCTGGAGAGAAGGAATAGGTGACGTTTCAGGTCAAGACCCTTCTTCAGACTGAGAGTCAGGGGAGAGGGAAACTAGAGGTATGTAAAGGTACAGAACAAATCACAGCCGGCACCAATGACTCAAGAAAGGTGGGGCCCACAATGGTCCATCGTTGGCTGCGGAAGAGGTGATAATGAAGGGATGCAAACAGTGAAACTAGCAAGATGATTAGGGTGGGGAAGAGACAAAGAGGGAGGGAATGTAAGGCCTACTTGAAATTAGAGAAATCAATAATCGTACCGTTGTAAGCTGAGGTGCTGATCCAATTGGAGGTAGACAGAAATGCTGGAGAAACTCAGCGGGTGAGGCAGCATCTATGGAGCGAAGGAAATAGGCGATGTTTCGGGTCGAAACCCTTCTTCAGACTGATCCAATTTGTGGGTGGCCTCACACTGACAGTGGAGGAGGCCCAGCACCGAAAGATCAGTACGCAAATGGGAAGGGGAATTAAAATGTTTGGCAACTGGGAGATCACGCAGGCCAAGGCGAACTGAGTGAGTGAGCCTTTGCCTCACATGAAAGGAATGGAATTGTTTCAACTAAGATCGTGGTTGCAATGCTACCATAATATGGCCTTCGGGTTTTAAAGGGGTAAATTACATTGTATTTTACTCAAATGTATGTAGAATACATTGTATTTAATTAAATAGGTGGCAGAGTGGCGCAGCGGTAGAATTACTGCTTTACAGCGCCAGAGTCCCAGGTTCGATCCTGACTACGGGCGTTGTCTGTGCGGAGTTTGTACGTTTTTCCTGTGACCACGTGGGTTTTCTCGGGGTGCTTTGGTTTCCTCCCACACTCCAAAGATATACAGGTTTGTAGGCTAATTGGCTTTGGTAAATTTGTAAATTGGCCCTAGTGCGAGTGTACGTGATCGTTGGTCGGTAAAGTCTCAGGGAGCCATAGGGCACTGTTTCTCTAAAGTCTAAAGTCTAAAAGTAAAGATGATGGCTTGTTAATGCCCTGTGCCACTGATAGGGTGACCAAGCTAGACAACTTTGTCCAGTTTCATTTGTAATAGACGGATACAAAAACAGTTGTGTTGAATGGGTGAAATGTAATTTACTGCAAAAATCTGACAAATAGAGATCCACATTAAATATATCGGAATTAATACCCATGCAGTGTTCAAGCTAATTTAGGATGTCATAAGGTCATACGGTCATAAGTGATAGGAGCAGAATTAGGCTATTCGTCCCATCAAGTCTCATCCACCTTTCAATCATGGCTGATCTATCTCTCCCTCTTAACCCCATTCTCCTGCCCTCTCCCCTTAACCCTTGACACCCATACTAATCAAGAATCTATCCAAATATCCATTGACAGCCTCGACAGCCGTCTGTGGCAAAGACTGATATGGCATTACAGATTACGGCATGTATAAATCTTGAATTTCTGATTTTTTTATTTCGATTTTACAGTCATAGAGTCATACAGCATGGAAACAGACCCTACAGCCAACTTGCCCACACCGGCCTACATGTCCGAGCTACACTAGTCTCACCTGCCTGCGTTTGGCCCATACCCCTCCAAACCTGTCCTATCCATGAACCTGTCTAACTCTTTCTTAAATGTTGCAATAGTCCCTGCCTCAACTACTTCCTCTGGCAGCTCGTTCCTTACATCTACCACCTTTCATGCGAAAAATTTACCCCTCAGATTCCTATTAAATCTTTTCCCCTTCATTTTCAACCTATGTCCTCTGGTCCTCGATTTACCTACTCTGGGCAAGAGACTCTGTGCATCGACCTGATCTATTCCTCTCATGATTTTATACACCTCTATAAGATCACGCCCATCCTCCTGCGCTCCAAGGAATAGTCATAGCCTACTCAACCTCTCCCTCTAGCTCAGACGCTCGAGTCCTGGTAAGTTTATGTTCATAAGTGATAGGAGCAGAATTAGACCATTCGGCCCATCAAGTCTACTCTGTCATTCAATCATGGCTGATCTATCTTTCTCTCCAAACCCCATTCGCCTGCCTTCTCTCCATAACCCCTGATGCCCCTACTAATCAAGAATCTATCTATCTCTACCTTAACAATATCCTCATAAATCTTCTCTGTATCCTTTCCAGCTTGACAACATCTTTCCTATAACATGATGCTCAGACCTGAACACAACACTCTACATGCGGCCTCACTGATGGGTGTTTGAGCTACATACACCCACATTTCCCCCAGTTGCTGTTTGTTTTCCTTTGAACTTGAGATACTGTACGTCAAGGATTCATCAACTGTATGATCCTCCCCAGGTTCACTCCGTACCTACAGCCTTAAAGAATAGCAGTTTTTGTAGCAGTCGTGATACATATACATATTCCATCAACTGTGAAATTGGTTCAGAAAGTTCAAGTCAGTGAGACAGGACTTATTTTTCCAAGCATCCTGCAGGGATTCTGTAATAATAGAGAGTGAAGACAGTTATCAACAATTACTGCAGTGTCTTGATTAGGTGGGCATGCGGGCTGAAGAATGCTTAATGGAGTTCAATGCAGATAAGTGTCAGATGTTGACTTTTGGGAAGTCAAACCAGGGCAAGACCTTCACAGTGAATGGTTGGGCCCTATGGAATGTGGTAGCTGTGGCTGGGCTTGCACACCATCACTTCCTACAAGGCGAAACCAGGGGCCAGCACGAGCGATAGTGAGGCATCACTCCCAGATGAGCTCAATGCATTCTATGCACGGTTTGAAAAGGAGAACACTGATGTGCCTTCCTGAGCCCCCATAGCCATGATGGTATTACAATCTCAATCACAGAGGCCAATGTCAGAGGATCCTTCAGGAGGGTGAACTCTCTGAAAGCAGCTGGACCTGATGGTATACCTGGTCGTGTTCTTAAAATCTGTGCAGACCAAGTTTTTGCGGACATCTTGAACTGAAGTCTGTGGTTCCCACCTGATTTAAAAGGGCATCAATAATACCGGTGCCCAAGAAGAGTAAGGTGATGTACCTCAATGACTATCGACCGGTGGCACTAACGTCTAGGGTGATGAAGTGCTTTGAGAGGTTGGTTCTGGCACATATGATCTCCCACCTCCACAAGAAACTGAACCCATTACAATTTGCCTAACGCCACAACAGTCCAATGGAGGATGTGATCTCACTGGCTCTCAGTTCCATACTGGACCACGTACAATAAAAACACATACATCAGGCTGTTGTTTATAGACTACATCTCGGTGTTTCGTACATCATTCTCTCCAAACTGGTTACCTAGCTCACATAACTGGGTCTCTGTGCATCCCTCTGTAACTGGATCTTTGACTTCCTCATCAACAAACCACATTCTGTATGAATTGGCAGCAACACTTCCTCCTTGATAACCCTCAGCACAGGAGCACCTCAAGGCTGTGCTCAGCCCCCTGTTTAACTCACTCTATACTCATAACTGTGTAGACGGCCCTTCTACCCAACTTGCCCACACCGGCCAACATGTCCCAGCTACGCTATTCCCACCTGCCTGCGTTTGGTCCATATCCCTTCAAACCTGTCCGATCCATGTACCTGTCTAACTGTCTCTTAAACGTCGGGATAGTCCCAGCCTCAACTACCTCCTCTGGCAGCTCGTTCCAAACACCCACCACCGTTTGTGTGAAAAAGTTACCCCTCAGATTCCTATTAAATCTTTCCCCCTTCACCTTAAACCTACGTCCTCTGGTCCTCGATTCACCTACTCCGGGCAAGATTCTCTGTGCATCTGCCCGATCTTCTTAGAAAATTTGAGGCTTCATTTTCTTAATCTCTGCTCTCTTTAATTACTGATCCATAAGCTATAAACAGTATGATTTAACAAATAGCCTGGTGGTTTCAATACTTAGAACCAATTTCATTTTTGAACACTTCAATCCTTCAGTTTGCTTTGGAGAGTACAAACCTTTTTCAGTAGCTGCAGGAAAAACTAGAAATGATAACATCGTCGAACAAGAAAATGAAGAGAATTAGGAAAAAATCTATTTCTCTGTTATTACCTTTGAAATATGTTTGAAAATGGCAAATTCTTTTGTGTTAAAAATTAGCATCATTGCTGGATATGCTCTGACCCTCAACACCTTCAATGAAAATCTATAAAGACTTTTCTTTCTGAAAGCAAAATCATTGCTAACACTTGGATAGAAGTGGTTCAAGAGCTTTCACTTTCACCTTTTCAGTGTAAAGGGCCTGTCCCACTTGGGCATCATTTGCGCGTCACTGCCTACGTCACCAAGCACCATGCGCGCGTAATGCGCACCATGCGCACATCACGTGTGCGTCACGACATGCGCCTCGTGCGTCGTGACGTGTAAATAATGTTGCGTAAATGACGCCCAAGTGGGACAGGCCCTTAACCATCCACAGGTAATAAATGCAGCTGCCCTGCCATCAATACCTGTCCCAAGAACACAGAAAAAAATTATAGCGGTGAAATGGATAAAAATGAGAGTCCCTCAACAAAACCTGAATTATTTCATTGAGTTAGGCTGCTACTCATGGAAACTATCTGGCATAACAGCATTCAATTGCTTCAGAGACATTTTGTATTTTCTTTTCAAGGATAAAGGGGCGAATTTATGTTTGAAGTCTGAGTATGCAAGTGAGGTTAGGGTCCTAGAAACAAACATAAATTGGTCAACCGGGCGTAGGAAGAGGGCAGTGAGGAAATGGATTGAAGCGTTACAGACGTGAGAGCCCATTGGCATTAACCTAGCTTAGGCTCAAACATTGGGTGGACCCGGACTGACTCCCACAATTCTACAGAAGGGCAAGCGGAAAGGCCAGGAGATTTGGACGATGTTAATGAGACCGTGGGCCAAACCAACATGGCAGTACATGGTGAAAATGAATCTGCAGGAGGAGATCATTGAGCACCAGAGGGCATTTTGTCCCACTGCCCATTAAATGAAAACCTAGTCATAATGTACTTTGCATCTGTATTCACCAAGGAAAAGGTCATGGAGAACAGTGAGATCAGTATGGGACATACTAACATGCGGAGGTAGTTTGAGATCATTAAGGAGGTGGTGTTGGGGCTGTTGAAAAGGAGTAAGTTGGATAAATTCCCAGGGTGTGATGAGATCTATCCCAGGTTATTTGGGAGAGGTTAGAGAGGAGATTGCAGAGGCCTTGGCGAAGAGTTTTGTATTCTCTCTAGCCGGTCCCCCAGGACGGGCGAGTAGCCATTGCAGTTCCTTTGTTTCAGAAGATGCATTGAGATAATCCAGGAAATTATAGGGTGGTGAGCCTCACATCAGTGGTAGGGAAGCTGTGGGGGAGGATGCTACAGTGTAGGATTACTCACACTTGGAAGGTAATAATTCGGGATTATTTGGGACAGGCAGCATGGCTTTGTCCACAGCGGGTCATGTTTTACGAACTTGATTGCGATATTTGAGGAGGTGACAAAGTTGATCAGTGAGGTTAAGGTGGTGGATATTGACTGCATGGATTTTAGTAAGGCATTTGATAAAGTCCCCCATGGTAGGCTAATTTAGAAGATTAAGATGCATGGGATCCACAGTAACTTTGTAGTTTGGGTTCAGAACTGGCTTGCTCATAGAAGACAGAGGGTAATGGTGGAATGATGTTATTTAGCTGGACATCTGTGTCCAATTTCCACCAAGGATCTGTGCCAGGACTCTGTTGCTTGTCATACATATAGACGACCTGGACTTAACTTTAGATGGGGTGTTTGGTAAATTTGCGGATGACACCAAAACAATATTGATGTACAGAGGGATCTTGGGGTCCATATCCATTCCATAACTCCCTGAAAATGGCAACACGAGCGGGTAGTGGAGAAAAAAGGTGTGTAGCATGCTTAGGGTAGACAGTCAGAACCTTTTACCCAAAGTGCAAATGTCAAAGGTTAGAGGGCATAGCTTTAAGTGAGAGCGACAAAATTTAACGGAGATATGCTTATTTGTTTGTGTAGCAGCCATTACATCTAGTGTGCCTAGAACAGACATTGTGTCTCGGCACCCACCATTCTTTACACAGAGAGTGGTGGGTGCCTAGAACATGATGCCAGGGGTTACGCAGCAGATACAACAGTGGTGTTTAAGAGGCTGTTAGATAGGCATTTGGAAATGTAGGGAATAGAGGTGTATAGAACAGATGCAGGCAGAGGAGATTGGTTTAACTTGCCATTGTGCTCAGCACATACATTGCAGGATGAAGGGCCCGTTCCTATGCTGTACTGTTCTTGTTTGTGTGTGTGTGTGTGTGAATCCTGCCAATGCCATTCAAACTGAGGAATGAAAGATTAAATAAAAATTCATGATTTGACACAGTGCATGAAATTTTCCAATCATGTGCTGACTGAATGATTGCCTAATAGAGTATTTCTATAATTTGACATCCCTTGGCTGAATATGTTAACATTTTTTTCCCATTAGAGTCATAGAGTGATACAGTGTGGAAACAGGCCCTTCGACCCAACTTGCCCACACCGGCCAACAATGTCCCAGCTACAGTAGTCCCACCTGCCTGCGCTTCAAACCTGCCTGTCCCTCCAAACCGGTCCTATCCCTGTACCTGTCCAACTGTTTCTTAAACGACGGGATAATCCAAGCCTACAACTACCTCCTCTGGCAGCTTGTTCCATACACCCACCACCCTTTGTGTGAAAAAGTTACCCCTCGGATTCCTATTAAATCTTTCCCCCTTCACCTTAAACCTATGTTCATTGATCCTCGATTCCCCTACTCTGGGCAAGAGACTGTGCATCTACTGATCTATTCCTCTCATGATTTTGTACACCTTTATAAGATCATCCCCTCATCCTCCTGCGCTCCAAGGAATAGAGACCCAGCCTAGTCAACCTCTCCCGATAGTTCACACCCTCTAGTCCTGGCAACATCCTCGTAAATTCTTTCTGAACCCTTTCAAGCTTGACAATATCTTTCCTATAACACGGTGCCCAGAACTGAACCCAATATTCTGAATGTGGTCTCAGCAACGTCTTATATAACTGCAACATGACCTCCCAACTTCTATACTCAATACTCTGACTGATGAAGGCCAATGTGCCAAAAGCCTTTTTGACCACCTTATCTACCTGCGACTTGACCTTCAAGGAACCATGCACCTGTACTCCTCGATCCCTCTGCTCTACAACACTACCCACAGGCCTACCATTTACTGTGTAGGTCCTGCCCTTGTTTGACATCCCGAAATGCAACACCTCACACTTCTCTGTATTAAATTCCATCAACCATTCCTCCTCCCAGCTGGCCAACCGATCCAGATCCTGCTGCAATCTTTCACAACCATCTTCACTATCTGCAAAACCTCTCACTTTTGTATCATCAGCAAACTCGCTAATCTTGCCCTGTATGTTCTCATCCAAATCATTGATGTAGATGACAAACAGTAACGGGCCCAGCACCGAACCATGAGGCACACCACTAGTCACAGGCATCCAGTCTGAGAAGCAAACTTCCACCATTACCCTCTGCTTCCTTCCATGGAGCCAATTTGCTATCCAGTCAGCTACAGTATCTCTCCTTGGATCCCATGCGATTTAACCTTCCAGAGCAGCTTACCATGTGGAACCTTGTCGAACGCCTTACTGAAGTCCATGTACACATCTCCAGCTCTGCCTTCATCAACCTTTTAGGTCACTTCTTAAAAAAAAACAATCAGATTTGTGAGACACGACCTCCCATGTACAAAACCATGCTGACTATCCCTAATCAGCCCTTGCCCATCCAAATGCCTGTATATACTATCCCTCAGAATACTCTTCAGTAACTTACCAAACTACAGATGTTAAGCTCACCGGCCTATAGTTCCCAGCATTTTCCCTGCAGCCCCTCTTGAAAAGAGGTACAACATTTGCCACCCTAGTCACAGGCCTCCAGTCCGAGAACCAACCTTCCCCCATCACCCTCTGCTTTGTTCCATGGAGCCAATTTGCTATCCATTCTGCCTGTATATTATTTACCTCCTATCTTGATGTCGTTCAGCTCACAATAAAGGAACATCATAACCTATCTCTTGCAACCTCTGGTTGGTGGTAGGAACTATAGATGTTGCCCATCTCCCCCATTCGCTTAGCAATTCGTCGCATTTCCATTTCACACAGTTTTTAAACCTTTACATTTTCATTAACTATGTTTTGCATCTACTTGCTTTGCAGGTTATTTTTAAACTATATACAGGTTCTCGTTTTAACGAAAAGGACTATATCCAAACATTGCACCATCTTTTTCATTCTTCGTGGATAGCCAACCAATTTTGTGTTTGTAGTTTTTTATCGGGACAGCAGATGTCCACAGCAGAAGTTCCCTACAGGCTGTTTGCTCACCTTTATATTCATGCATGGTGCATAGAACAAATGCCAAATAATTAACGTTTAGGAGTACTTAAGCAACAAATTTATTTTGCACTGGAATTCATTGACTCCGATCCCCATTGCATGGGTTTCGAGCCAAATGTTGACTATGATTTCTCTCCACAGGTACTGCCTGACCCACTGAGTTGCTCCAGCAGTTTGATCTTTTTTCACTAATACATTTTTTGATGAATTTATCAGTCTCAGTACCTGAATCATTCAACTGTGAAAGCTCTGATATGGAGGTTCTGACTGCATTTCCAAAAAACTATGGTTTAGTGCAGACTTTTTCAAACTTTTACAATAATGTAGTTTCACTCTTGTCATTTACTTTTTCAAGAGGATCATCATTTTATATTATATTTACAAACAACAGTGGTAAAGATTATAAAAAAACTCTTCATTGTGACCAGTAACAGCAATAACTACCATTTTACTTCGGAGTCACGTGAGTGACTACGTGAAGAGCCCACCAGCACGCATGCGTGTCATATCGTCTAACGCATTGCGAACGACTGGCTGGCAGGCGCGTGACTCCTCCAGCGGTAAGGTTTAAAAAACGAACATGCAGGTAAGTAGGTTTTACTGCGCTCGTTTTGGTGTTCTGTGCTTTCTTACAGAACAAGACCACAATGGACAAAACAAAGGGAAAGAAGCGGACTGCGGTAAAAATGACTGCGAAAGACCGCGGGCAGTCAACAACGGCCGGCTTCACCGGGGTCGCAAACAGTCCGGTCCGCAACTTCCGAGTTGGTGCCGGCAGATTCGGCGGTGGTTCCCTGGACCAGTGGGAAAGCCAAGCGGAAGACGGATAGACCCGTGGACTTGGATGAGTTGGGTCAAGAAGACTCACCGCCGGCGGGAAGTGACCCTGGGCGCTTAACCCGCATGGAGCGGTTAATGGAGCAACTGCTCCAGCGTGACATGCTCCATCAAGCGGAGCATTGTCACCGTGGGTCTCCTCGGACACCCACGGCAGCGCCTTGCACAGGGCTGCAAACTGTCTCCCTCTCCTCGGAGGGGAGCATAAGGAGCTACTTCTGGGCTGGCTCAGAACAAGGGGACATGGCTGAAGAAACCACGAGTGTGCTGGGGGTGCAGGAAGAGGAGAAACTGCTGGGCATGGTTTCCAAGTTTGCTATGCCTTCGCGATCAGGGCAACCATTACAGGCACGACTGGCGGCCAGCATCGATTACCTGACGTCCAACCAGCTGCAGGAACAAGTCATGAATGACACGGCTGATAAATATGTAGCTCCGGAGAACTGCGCATCTCTCAACGTTCCTACAGTTAATAATTCAATCTGGGGACATATCGGTGGTAATATCAGAGCGCAAGAGGTAAAGATACAGAGGATCCTCAAGCTCCTGATGTCTGGCATAACAGCATTTGTCAGGTCAGTTGACGGCCGGGATATGTCCGGCGAGCAGCAAGACGCTCTCGCACTCTTTTGTAATACTCAATTCGAGATCAATTGTTTCAGGAAGAGTGTGATTCGGCCTGTCCTGAACCCGAAATTTGCGGGATTGTGTAAGGCAAGCAACACCCAGCCGCCGAACTTACTCTTCGGGGAGAATCTGCCCAAACAGGTAAAAGACTTGGATGAAGAGGCAAAAGCCGTAGGACTGATGAAAGCAACCAGCAAGAACACGCAGCCCCGAAGACAGCACCCCTATGCATCCACCAGCAGAAGATATCCAGAAGCTGGTGAAAGCTCGAGGGCCGTTTTAACAGGACAGAGGTCTTTTTTAGGCGAAGGCCCAGAACGGTCCTCCTGGAAAATGCGCCATACCCGCCCTCCAGCTCCACTACCCCCCCCGGAAACAAGGCAGGAAGAAATGAACACCCCACTGATAACCATGGAGGTAGGTGGGGCTGGTTTCTTCCGGAACATAGGGTATGTAAGTTCTTCACAGGTGGGTGAAGGTTACACCTGTTTTTGGAAGCATGGAGTTGCATAACTACTGACCCATTTATACTGCATAGTATCCAGGGGTATGAAATTGAATTTAGTCATAAACTCCTCCCTCCGGTTCAGCATGTACATAGCCGTAGATTCGTGCTTTCACAGCAGGAAAGAGTGGACGGTCATGCGGAAATTGTGAGGTTACATGCAAAAGGAGTAATTGAAATAACCAAACACGAACCTTTGGAGTTCGTATCTAATATCTTTACAAGAAGCAAAAAAGATGGTGGATGTCGCATCATCATTGACCTGACACAACTGAATACATTTGTGCAGTATACACATTTCAAAATGGAAACCTTTGTTACTGCCAAACAACTGGTTTCCAGAGGATACTTTATGGCATGCATTGACTTAAAAGATGCATACTATTCGGTACCCATAAAGAAGGGTCACCGCCGTTATCTGAAATTTAACTGGATGGGGCAGCTCTGGCAGTACAGAGCATTACCCAACGGATTAACATCAGCCCCCAGACTATTCACTAAATTACTAAAACCAGCGCTGGCGTTTCTTTGGAAACAAAAACATATCGTCATGGCGTACCTGGATGACATTTTAGTTGTGGGAAAGATGCTGGAATTGGCTAAAGCGGCTGTGATAGCCACCAAGCGCTTGTTTGAACAACTGGGGTTCCTCATCCATCCAGATAAGTCTAAGTTAACGCCTTCTACAACATTAGAATACGTAGGATTCACCATTGACTCTGTTCACATGTCTGTGACTCTGCCACAGGGCAAAGCAACAGAATTAATGGAGGCTTGTAGGGGTCTTGCTGTCGTCAGACAACCAACCATTCGACAAGTAGCCGGGGTAATTGGCAAACTCGTGGCTGCCTTGCCGGCTGCACAGTTTGGACCTCTGCATGACCAAAATTTACAGAGGGCAAAGGTGCAAGCACTCAAACTCAATGCAGGGCATTTTGACAGACCAATGCAGCTACCAGTTAAAGCGGTACTGGAATTACAATGGTGGATGCTGAATGTTCAGCATTGCTCTAAACCTATTCTAATTAACAACCCGTTAGTTATAATACGAACTGATGCAAGCGCTCAGGGGTGGGGTGCTACTAATACCAACTCTAGTTATGGTGGAAGATGGGACGCACAGGAATCAACTTTACTTCAAACATTCGGTATTAATTACCTAGAAATGTTGGGTGCGTTTCACGGGTTAAGGGCTTACTGTTCCGACATGCAAATCCTGCATGTTCGGTTACAGATTGATAATACCACTGTGGTGGCTTATATTAATCATATGGGAGGAATAAAATCGATGTCTTGTGACAATCTGGCCAATACAATCTGGCACTGGTGTATCGATAGAGACATTTGGATATCAGCTACCTATCTCCCAGGTAAGCTCAATACAGTGGCAGATACCAGGTCACGTAACATCGAATGGATGTTAAACAAAAAAGTGTTTGATCAAATTGTAGCGCAATATGGAACACCGGATATCGATCTGTTCGCATCTAGGCTTAATCACCAGTTGCCGACATATGTTGCCTCATAAGTCGGGTTCTGCGCAAAATTCAACTTGACTCCGCGTCAGGAATTTAGGTAGTACCCGACTGGCCACATGGTTCCCAGTGGTCCTCGACATGGTCAGCGAACCATGTATGCACATCACCAAGCACCCTGATCTGTTAACCCATCCTGTGACAGGGGAAAGTCACCCGTGCCATGATAGGATCAATCTCTTGATTTGCAGAGTCTGAAGAAACCTCTCCTGGAGTTTGGGCTATCTGACAGGACCATGAACATGATCACGGCGGCGTGCAGGGAATCCACCCGAAAACAGTACCTGTGTTATATCAGAAAATGGGAAACGTTCTGCATGCGGGCCAACGTCACATACATCACAGCGACGTTGACAGATGTGCTAGATTTCTTAGCTGGCCTTCATTACGATGAAGGGCTAAGCTACAGCGCCATCAACTGTGCCAGAAGTGCATTGTCATCCTATTTGGGACAAGGTCTAGGACAACATGCGGTGGGATCGCACCCTTTAGTTTCAAAACTGATGAAGGGTATCTTTAACACAAATCCCCCCAGAGCTAGGTACACCCAGATTTGGGATGTTGGCGTTGTCTTGACATTGCTTAGGGGTTGGACGCCAACAACGTCTCTCTCACTCATAAAATTGACATACAAAACTGTCATGCTGATGACACTAGTCACAGCACAACGGGTCCAGTCTCTACACAAATTGAGACTGGACACAATGGTTATCTCAGCAAATAAGATAACTTTTTACATACAGGAGCTGTTAAACAGAACAGGCCTGGGTCGACTGGCCTGAAACTGGAATTCCTAGCGTACCCCTTAGACACCCGACTGTGTATAAAGACCTATCTCCTCCGTTATTTGGAAGTCACCAAACCCCTAAGGGGCACAGAAAGGGCACTATTACTCAGCCACAAACAGCCACATTGTAAAGTTTCGGTGCAGACCATCTCACGATGGCTACGGCAGGTGTTGGGTGCTACGGGGGTGGACACGGATGTTTTTAAGTCTCACTCCACCAGAGCGGCGGCGACATCAGCGGCACGGGAGTTGGAAGTTCCCATGGACCACATCCTTGAAACGGCAGGATGGTCTGGAGAAAGAACTTTTCAGCAGTTTTATAATAAACCCGTTGTCAGGCCTGGGACATTTGCAGATTCTATTTTAAGTTCTGTTATATAATTTACCCTAAATGTTAAGGGTCATTAATATTTATTTTGCCCTGAATATTAAGGGTCGTTATTATTTATTTCTTAAATAAAATAATTATTGTTTGTATAACCACATTCATGGTTGAATACGTTAACATACTTCCTCCCTTTAGTCAATTTTGGCAGTATGTGAGGCATGGATTCATTCCACGGCATGAAATCACAGAGCTTTAAAATCTTCACGTAGTTACTCACGTGACTCCGAAGTAAAATAGTAAGATTAAATGAGAACTTACCAGTTTGAAGTTTGATCTTTATTTTATGAGGAGTTACGTTGAGGGATTACGTGCCCTCCTCGCCCAACCCTCTATCATAAAGTTCAGTTGGTATTCAAGTTCTCTTATCTTACTATGTTTAGTTCGACTAACTACTGTCTGTGATTTCACACCGCTGCTTTGAAGATTGACACGCATGCGTGCTGGCGGGCTCTTCACGTAATCCCTCAACGTAACTCCTCATAAAATAAAGATCAAACTTCAAACTGGTAAGTTCTCGTTTAATCTTACTATTCTATCCTCCCCTGAGACTTTGTTTAAATACTAACTGCAAAATGTGTTTTTGATAGGCAGCTTTGTGAACTGTTTTTGAAATTTATAAATTTACACTGCCGTTAACTGGTATTGACATAGGTTTTTTATAGTCACCTGCACCAAGAAACGGTGAAAACTTTGTCTTGTGTGTTATCCAGACAAGGTATACCACACATGAGTACAAAAGTGAGAAAATAAACAGTGCAGAATTACAACTACAGAGGAAGTGCAGAATAAAAAGTTCAAGGGTTGCATTGAGGTAGATTGGAAGGTCAAAATTCATCTTTAGCATTTGAGAGTTCAGATATCAATGGGGAAGAAGCTTTTGGACCTTCTGCCCGTTGGGAGAGGGGCAAAAAGAAAATGACATTGCATTATTAGCCACGGCGTCAATGTAGTTGGACTGGGACAAATTATTGGTGATATTTACACCCAGGAACTTGAAGCTCTCAACCATCTCCACTACAGCACCATTGACACAGACTGGGTGGGGTGTGTACTCTACCCTACATCCTGATGTCAATGACCAGCTCCTTCATTTTGATAACATTGAGGAAGAGTTTTGTATGTTACTAAACAGTCCATCTCTTTCCTGTACTCTGTCATGTCATTGTTTGACATCCAGCCCACTATGTTGGTGTCATCTGCAAACTGACAATTAAGTTAGAGCAGAATTTGGCAGCAGAATCGTGAATTTGTAGGGAGTATAGCAAGGGCTGAAACCGCAGTCTTGTGGGGTACTGTGGAGAATTATAGTGGAGGATGTTTTGTCACCTATCCTTACTGATTGTGGTCTATTGGCCAGGATGTTAAGGATCCAGTTGCAGAGATAAGTGCTAAGTCCTAGGTCCAGGAGTTCAGAGATGAGTGTGATTGTTTTAGTTTCAGTTCAGTTTAGTTTATTGTCATGTGCAGCAAGGTACAGTGAAAAGCTTTTTATTGCATGCTAACCAGTCAGCAGAAAGACAATACATGATTACAATCAATCCATTTACAGTGTATAGATGGACTGCCAAATTAACTTTAACCCAATGTCTGCAGTATGCTACTTGCACATTATGCTATATTGCACCTTTTATTAATGAATATTTTATATAATGTATATGTCCATTGTCTATTTTTATTGGTACACTGTCTGTCTGTGTTATAAATATTACTTGCACATTGGAGTATGGAGAAACGCAATTTCAATCCTCTGTGTAACTACTTGTTACATTATTTGAATTGACAATAAAATTACTATTATTATAAATTACTATTATTATAGATACATGATAGATACATACTAAGCAAAGTACGGTCATGGATAGCGCGAGGAACATCAGAGGTAGATAGTAGTTCAGCACTGCTCTCTGTTTGGGGTAGGATGATTCAGTTGCCTGATAACAGCTGGGAAGAAACTGTCCCTGAATCTGGTGGTGTGCATTTTCACACTTCTGTACCTTTTGCCTGATGGGAGAGGGGAGAAGAGGAAGTGGTCAGAGTGCGACTCATTCTTGATTATGCTGCTGGCCTTGCCGAGGCAGCGTGAGGTATAAATGGAATGAATAGATGGGAGGTTGGCTAGTGTGATGGCCTGGGCTGCAACCACAATTCGCTGCAATTTCTTACGGGCCCTGGATGGAGCTGTTCCCAAGCCAATATGGTGTTGAAGGCAGAGCTCTGGTCTTCAAACAGGAGTCTGACGTAAGTGACCCTGTTATCCAGGTGTTCCAGGGACGAGTGCGGGGCCAGGGAGGAGGTGTCTGCCGTGGACCTGTTGTGGCAGTAGGTGAATTGCAATGGATGCAGGCTGTCCAGCAGTCTGGAATTACTGTGCACAGTGGCCAGTTTCTTGAATGATGGATCTCAGAGTTACTGGATGAACAGAAGCAGAAAAACATTCCTTGAGATTGCTAAAATAGGAAAGATATCGGTGCACTTTTATTCATCCTATTTTCCCACAGGTTGACGACAACCAGCCCGGGTCTGAGGTTAAAGGTTAGAATAGTATGAATCCCAGAAAACCTGATCATTTGCTTGCAAATGAGTGTAAAGCAACATGAGGACATCATTTTTGATTGATCATATTGATCATATGGACACCATTTTTGTTTGTTGAAATAATTGTGATCATTCTTTTTTCTTTAATAATTTCTTTTTTTATTACCAAACTAAATGCCCTTACTCAATTTTGGAAAACGCTTCCAATGTCTCTCATAGGCAGAATAAATGCCATAAAGATGATCTTCCTTCCACAAATCCTGTACTTATTTCAATCAATACCGATTTATCTTCCTGAAATGTTTTTTTTTAAACTTGACTCTCTGATCACAAACTTTATTTGGGATTATAAAACACATAGAATCCATAAAACGACATCTATGTAAACCCAAAGAAACTGGCGGATTGGCTCTCCCCAATTTTTTATACTATTACTGGGCAACGAATATTAAAAACGTAATCTATTGGATGGACAACACATGCCAACAGGTAAATGGTTAATAATGGAGAGAGAGGATTGTTCACCTTTTAATATTGGCGCGATTCTTCTCTCTCCAATAAATGTGAAGAAAACACTATATGAGAAAAATCGGATTATCCACAGTACCTGACTAATCTGGAAACAAGTGAAGTCAACCCTTAAACTGAGAAATGTATCTCTTCTCTCACCAATTGCCAACAACCCTTCGTTCAAGCCGTCTATTTTAGACAAAACGTTCACACATTGGGAAAGATTAGGAATTTAAAAACTGGGAGATCTTTATGAGATGGGAAAGCTTCTCTCATTTCAAGAATTACAGTCGAAATATCATCTGAAAGGTAGCCAATATTTTAGATACCTTCAAATACGAGACTACCTGAAATCATATATCCAAGACTATCAATCTATGTTGCCAGACACACTAGACGAATGTATGAATAGAAACTCGGATTCAAACAAGTTAATATCATATCTGTATAACACCCTTTTAAATATACAAACCCCATCGTCAGAAGTAATTAGAAGAGCTTGGGAAGATGAGCTTGGCCTAAACATTTTAAAAGACAAATGGGAGGAAAACCTATATATACAACTGTTCTCTTAACGTTAGGCATTCGTTAATACAATTTAAAATACTGCACGGACTCTATTAGTCAAAGTCTAAACTGAATAAGATCTTTCCAAATGTATCTCCTATTTGTGATAAATGTCTTCTTCAGGAAGCAACTAGAACCCATTCCTTTGCCTCTTGTATAAAGTTACATAACTTCTGGAGAGGCATTTTAGAAATTTTTTCTAAAACACTAAAGATAAAATTGGATCGCGACACGGAACTGATCGCTCTAGGTACTTCAGAAGCCTGCTCTGAGCTATCGCTATTTCAGACGTTTCCTTAATTATGGCCTGATAACGGCAAAAAAACGAATACTTGAATTTTGGAAACATACATCAGTCCCTACTCTTAAGATGTGGATGGTAAACATGTCCGAGACACTACATCTTGAAAATATTAGACTTGTCTTGGCAGAAAAACCAGATCATTTTTCCAAGACATGGACACCCTTCATTGATTTTTTACAAGGATAGTATGGCGCAGCACAACTTTGGATTTAAATCTAACTATGGGTTGGGTGAGGTGGGTGGGGAGGGATGAGAGGCAGGTATACCACCACTTTTCTTTTTCTTTTTCTTTTTGTCCTTTTATATTTTTCTATTCCTCTCTTCTTTCTTTCTTTTATTCACTCTTTGGCGACTACTTTGGTAGTCTAGGGGTCCTATCTTTGCACATCTCACTTTTTCTCTTTCTTGCTTTTTCTCCTTTCTTTTCTTTTAATTCGAAGCTAAAAAGTTAAAATTGAAGCTGCACAATAATTGTATAATTTTATATGCCGTTGGTTCTACTCTTGTACATTTGCTTCTAATTTAAAAAAAAAAAAATTAATTAAAAAAAAGTTTTTTGTTGTTGTAGGTTTTGTAGTTTTTCAGTGGAGGTAAGATCATTCTATCATTTATATAGTCTATCATTTCAATTAGCTGCTGTGATTAAAAAAAATCTTTATTGTCTAATTACAATAGATTTGGCTATTTCATATGCATTTATAAAAGAGCAATCTCATTAAATTAGCAGAGATATTGTGGGGCTGTGGATCTATTAAATGCCACTGATGGGAACATAATTAAATTCATATCCCATGTGTGAAAAGGCAGAACTTCAGTCACTTGTTTATTTTACATATCGACTTTAAATGAATTTTACCCTTGTTAAACTTACAAAGAAAATATATTTAACAGCATTGTTGCCATTTGTCATTGACTGGAACTAAAATTTACTGATAAGGTTTTCTAGTTAATTATTTTGTGTAAATGCCAAATGAACTTAATCAAGACAGATTGTCAATGTGTAAGTTGTGCATAGTCAAACTCAGACTTGGTGATACATCCTCTGCATCAAAGACACAATGGATCTGCAGAGCACTTGATTCCTGCAATGAGTAAAGAATGGAAAACAGCACTATGGCAATGTGCAATATGTGAAGCATCTTTCAAGGCTTATTGGATAGGTGCATTAAATCAGTTCAGTACTGTTTACTTTACTTTATTGTTGCGTGTACCGAGGTACAGTGAAAATCTTTCGTTGTGTGCTAATCAGTAAATGGACTGTGCCATGAGATTTATTTATTTAATTTTGTCTATGAAGCTAAGCTGTAAAAACATGGAGGTTTCCAAAGTCCAAACCATTGGTGAATTGAATGGTCCTAATTGTCGTTGGTTACCGAGCATGTGTCCATGCAAGTTTTTTTTCAATTTACAGGCTTATTGCTTTACAGCAAGATGGGAGCGAACTTCTTATGTAGCACAATTTTGACTAAATTAAACATGCAGCATTAACATTCCTGAGTAATCTATTTATTTTGAGTTCCATATCAATATATTAAAAAAATCAGGAACAAGGAACTGCAAATGCTGGTTTACAAAAAATGACACAAAGTGTTGGAGTTACTCAGCGGGTCAGGCAGCATCTCTGGAGAACATCAATAGCTAATCAATCTATGTTCTTCAGAGATGCTGCCTAACCCACCGAGTTACTCCAGAACTTTGTGTCATTTTTATTTAAAAATTCAGTTAGTTTTTCATTTATTATAGTCCAACACTGAGTACCATTATTATAAATTATATATTATATTATCATGCTATTATATTATCATGATTAACTGCTATTATTAAGTATAAGTTTAAGGTAAAGAGAGGTCAGTAGCGTAGTTCCTATTCTACGTTCAGATTTTTCCATCTGCTACTTTCTCCATTCAACCTCCATTTTTAATCAATGCATCCTTTATGGGCCTGTCCCACTTCAGTGACGTTTTAGGTGACTGCAGGAGACTGCGGTCACCACATGGTCGCCACACATTCGCGGGTGGTTGCCGGGGAGTCGCCTTAATGGTCGTGAAGAGTTCCCGCATTCTGGGAACTAGTCGCGGCCTCATTATGGTCGACGCAAAGTTTTCAACATGTTGAAAAATTAACAGCGACCAGAATGAACCCGTCATGGAAAGTAGTGAGAATTCTCGTGCCGTAGGTGGGTCGCCAGGAGGTCCTAATGGGTTGCCAGGAGGTCGAAGGTTCTCGTAGGTTCTCGTAGGTTGTAGCCGGTACTGAACAGTGAATTTCACTGGCTCATTGAGGAAAAAAAATGTAAGCAGTAGTTTTCAATACCAAGGATAACTGACCGGTAATGTTAAATGTACGCCGAGCTTCACAGTCGTCTATCTCTGGCTTCTTAAACGTTTTCTCCACTCCTTCTCCCCCCTTTCTCCCCCCTCTCCTCCCTTCTTTTAAAGGACTTACCGTACACTGTGCTTTAGCCGTCTTAATTACAGCTCTAGCCTTCCTGTTCATCGCGGTGTGTGTCTGCACCACATTGGCTTTGCACCGTGTGAATTTCACTCAGGCAGCGCTCCCCCCGCTTGCCCTGTCCCTCGTCTGCATAACGGGCTGGTGAAGGAAGCGATGTGTGTGTGTGCGTGTGTGTTTCACTCCGACAGTCGCCGTTCCAGTCGCCGGTTTTTCAGGCGACAGCCGGCAACTTTACAGTCGCCAGCATTCCACTGAATCTTCGCCTAAGTGGGACAGGCCCAGTAGGTTGTAAGCTCTGGAATTCAATATTCTGACCCCCAAACTTTAACCTCAATGCTTTCTACCCTTCTCCTATTAAGGTGCTCCATAAAATCTACTGCTTTTCACCTGTTTTCTTGCTTGGCTTTGTATCAAATATAAAGCAACGTAGGAGATAAAGGTAGGAGTCTGAACGTAGGAGTCTGAAGAAGGGTTTCGGCCCGAAACGTTACCTATTTCCTTCGCTCCATAGATGCTGCTGCACCCGCTGAGTTTCTCCAGCATTTTTGTGTACCTAGGAGATAAAGGAACAGCTTAGTACAAAGTATTATGGAGGAC
Organism: Malacoraja senta; assembly: GCA_038087875.1. NCBI lineage: Eukaryota > Metazoa > Chordata > Chondrichthyes > Rajiformes > Rajidae > Malacoraja > Malacoraja senta. Next base: position 48,610,351 of record CM075981.1, read on the forward strand.
CCAGCATGGAGGGAGGGGGGAAGAACAAAGGTGGACCTGGGGCGGATACTTTGTAACCTTGTCAGCACTCTTTCCGTGGCGACTCTTTGCATACTAGGGTGTGGAAGCAAAGAATTTCACTGTGACATGTCACCTGTGACAATAAAGTATTCATTCATTCATTCATATATCTGACACATGCTGGTTTAAACTGAAGATAGACACTAAAAACTAGAAAAACTCAGCAGGTTTAGTGGATTAGAGACAACGACCAGTGGTTTGAAACAAGATTTATTATGAATCAAGGTTCTCTGGTATCACAAGTCCTAACGCACAACTGACCACAATGGTGGTCCTCAATCGACTGGCGGGCTGAGCCCAGAAACCACACGAAAACCCGACCCCTCCCAGAGTCACTTGCGCGCGGCTTCCGACCACAGGGTTCGACGCTGACGCGCACCAGCAGGCACTGCTACACAGGACAGGCAGCATCTCTGGAGAAAAAGAAAGGGTGATGTTTCGTGTCGAGACCTTCAGACTGAAGAGGTTGAAAACCAGCCATAAAACACAATGACTGGAGGTGTGTTATGCAACTAAGGGCAGAAATCAGAATAATGTGTTCATCTTTATTGACGTGACACCATAATAAATATATATTACCGAAAAAAGAATTTAATGGGGTGGCACTTTGGCGCGGCGGTAGAGTTGTTGCCTTACTACCACATGGGTTTTCTCTGGATATTCCGGTTTCTCCCACATCCGAAAGAAGTGCAGGTTTGTAGGTTAATTGGCTTCTGTAAATTGTCCCTGGCGTGTAGGATGGAACTGGTATAAGATAGATTGCTGGTCGGTGTGGACTTGGTGGGCTGAAGGGCCTGTTTCCATATATATGTTTTACATATATATCTTAATTTCATTGAACCATATACGATTAAATATGTGGCATTATTTTCATCTTGTTTCTCTTTTCAAAGGGTAAGGTTGATTGATTTATTTGTGCAGAACAGTGATGGAAGTCTGACTTGCCTTGTTTCTCTGTTTATTTCTCTATATATATATATGCATAACAGCATGAATATTATCTGATTTCCATACATAAATATAGTAATTCATGTGCTGCTTGATCAGAGCCTGGCTCTAATGTGGAATGTAATTGGCGGAAGTGGCGGCGCGGCACTGGCTGCAGCGGCTCATCGGCAGTCCTGTTTGTTTGTGTTTTTTGTGTTGTTTATTTTGTTTTGGTTAGTCTAGTTTTTGGTTTTTAGTTTGTGTTTTGGGGGGGTGGGGGGTTGTAACGGGGTTTGTAGTCTCTCCCTGCGGGGGAATGCGACTTTTTTGTCGTATTCCCCTTCTCTGCCTCCGTCTGCGTTGAGGCCTAATGGAGCTGATGACCTCGAGGCTCCGGAGGCAGAGCCCGTCAGGACTCGCCCTGAGCTCGCTCCCGTGAGGGTGGTCCGGCTCAGGGCTGGAACAGTGCTCCCGTGAGGTTGTGGCGCTCTCGTGAGGGCGGGCGGCCGGCCCAAGGGTGGAACGAGGCTCTCGTTGGAGCGGCCGAGCTCGGGGAGGTGCGGCGCTCGCAGCCCGAGGGAAGTTCGGCGCCCATGTCGGGGCAGCCCAGCCGTAGGGAGAAGCGACGCCCATGTCGGGGCGGCCCGGCCCGAGGGAGGTTCGGCGCCCATGTCGGGGCGGCCCGGGGGGAGAGGCGACGCCCATGTCGGGGCGGCCCGGCCCGGAGGGAGGTTCGGCGCCCATGTCGGGGCGGCTCGGCCAGGGAGAGACGCGGCGCCCATGTCGGGGCGGCCCAGCCCGAGGGTGAAGATGGTACTCACGTGAGGGTGGCTGGGACGGTGTTCTGGCGGTGGTGGCCTGAGTCCGGGGTTCGGCCGTGGGCCAGCGGCTGCGTTTGCAGGACTGGTGGGCGGCAGCTTCGACCACCCCGGGCCGCGGTGTTTGAGCCGCGGGAAACATCGCCTGGGGGGTATCGCTACAGCGCAGAGGGAGAAGAGGAGGGAAGAGACTGCAGACCTAAGACTTTTGCCTCCATCACAGTGAGGAGATGTTGGGTGGACTCACTGTGGTGGATGTTAATATGTGTTTATTGTTGTTTTATGTACGACTGCTTCAATTTCGTTCAGACTTCGGTCTGAATGACAATAAAAGGCTATTCTATTCTATACTATTCTATTCTAATTAGGAATATAATTTAGCCTAACCTTATTCATACCTAATCCAATTTAAAGCATAAATGTTGCATTCAAGTGTAAGTTAAAAGACTCGCTACAGTATGTACCAGATTGCACAATTTCAAGCTGAAAAATGCAAAAGCTCCCTACCGTGGAAGGGGGACACTCCCCTCCCACACCCTCCCACACTTGGTCGCTACACTCCCTCGCAATTTTTCACTCTCAACTCTCACCCAAAGTTGGCAGCCCTGCCTTGGTGGACCGGGCGCAAGTGTTCAGCGAAACACTTGTCATTTCTGCAGACCAAACGTAGAAGCGGCAAATGTTTCGCTGAACAATAGTTTAGCCTATTGGATCTCCCAGTTGTTAACCATTTTAACTCCCCTTCCCATTCCCACACTGAGATTTCTGTCCCAGACCTCCTCAATTGCCAGAGTGAGGCCACACACAAACTGAAGGAACAGCACCTCATATTCCGCTTGAGTAACTTGCAGCCCAACGGAATGAATGTTGAATTCTCCAATTTCAGGTAATGTCCAACTAACCCTTCCCCCCCACTTTTCTCCCCCACATGCCCTCTCACTCCCCTTCCCTCCCCTGGGCCCCACCCAGATTCTCACCTATTTCTCCCCCTCCTTCCTTCTCCTTCTGCTACTTTACTCCCCCTGGCCTCACAATCAAAAGCTCTTCACACTTGTGTCACATCTATTGTTCATATCTCTGGCCTTTGTTCCAATCATCTGCCTGTCAAAAAAAACCCCTCGCCTTTGTCGACCTAATACCTGCGCACTTCGTCCTGTCTCATCCCTTCTCCAGCTTTCTTCAGCCCCCCCCCCCCCCCCCCATCTACAATCAGTCTGAAGAAGGGTCTCGACCCAAATTATCACTTATCCATGTTCTTCAGATATGTTGCCCGATCGACTGAGTTACTCCAGCACTTTGTGGCCTTTTGTCTGATTGTAGTTTCACTATAGTGAATTAAGCACAAATATATTGGCTAACGTTCTGAGGGATTTCTAAATTGTCCGTAATTATTCCTTTTGGATGATATGTCAAACTAAGGATTCGTCTGCTGTATGAAATGAATACAAAATATCCCATGGCTCTATTGTCCAAGAAGTCTCCTCCTGGTGTCCAGGCCTTCAATCAGAATCATTGGCATTATCCCTTCATTGTCAAGTAGCAGATGGTGGGAGCTTAGTGGGTGTAAATTGCAGCTTAGACTACAGTTTAAAAGTAATTCCTTAGCTATCATTAGGAGAAATAAGTAAGGTGGCACACCAGTAGGGTTGCTGCCTTACAGCACCAGAGATCCGGGTTCGATCCTGACTACGGGTGCTGTCTGTCCGGAGTTTTACGTTCTCCCTGTAACTGGGTGGGTTGTCTCCGGGCACACTGGTTTACCCCCACATTCCAAAGACATGTGGGTTGAAGGTTAAGTGACTTCTGTAAATTGTTCCTAGGGCGTAGGATAGAACTACTGTACGGTGGCCGGCGTGGACCCGGTGGGCCGAAAGGCCTATTTCCATGCTGTATCTCTGAACTAAAATCCCAGGCATGTGTAGAGCTTACAGAAATGAGCATGAGATTTCAGAATGCAGGTGTAGGATGTGCAGCCCATGTAGATCAGTGGGTACATGAGGATGGGTGAATGGAGCATTTTCAGTTTGTATATGCCTGCCAACCTCAGATGTGTTGAGTATAGAAAACTGGCCAGTGGATCATTCGAGTAATAAAGAATGGTTGCCAGTTCCCAAACATCACAGGTGGGGACCAGGAGGAGAATTATTATTTTTTCCCCAAATGCTTCAAGGATAACCTACTGATGCAAGTCTTTTTTCGCTCTCCACCTCACTGACAACCCCTCGTCACACTCATTCTCCTTCAGAATTATAACCTACTGATGCAAGTCTTCTTTCGCTCTCCACCTCACTGACAACCCCTCGTCACACTCATTCTCCTTCAGAATTATGTTTAAAATCCTTGTTTTAGCTCATACTGCGTTCAAGTTCAAGTTACTGGTGGTTGAAGTTCTTAAGGTTTATAAATGCCATTTCTCATCACTTAGATTCTTTCTGTGTCTGATCCAAAATGAAGCACTGCTAGTCCCTTAAGCTATTTTCACACCATTTCTCACAAGTCAAATTTTACTGATACACACTGCCTTAAACCATTTATATTTGAGACTCCATGTCAGTACAATGTGTCAAGTGAATGCACATCAAATAGTGAAAGGCCTAGATAGAGTGGATGTGGAGAGGATGTTTCCACCAGTGGGAGAGTCTAGGACCAGAGGTCACAGCCTCAGAATTGAAGGACGTTCCTTTAGGAAGGAAATGAGGAGGAATTTCTTTAGTCAGAGGTTAGTGAACCTGTGGAATTCTTTGCCACAGAGACCAAGTCAATGGATATTTTTAAGGCAGAGATAGATAGATTCTTGATTAGTACGGGTATCAAGGGTTATGGGGAGAGGGCAGGAGAATGGGGTTAGGGGAGAGATAGATCAGCCATGATTGAATGTCAGAGTAGACTTGATGGACGGAATAGCCTAATTCTGCTCCTGTCACTTATGACCTTATGACATTTGCTATAGTTGTGGTCTCATGTCATTGGTGGACATGACTCTGGGAATCTCTGTGCATTGTTTTTAATTGTTTTTAAGTGAGGTGATCTGAATTCCAAATTGTTAACAATTCTTTAAATATTATTTTTACCTCCACAGTGATTTACAGCCAACGGGAGAACCTGCGAATACGACAAAGTCAAAGGTCGCTTCTAAGTTTTCTAGGTTGAGCAGGACTCACCCCAGAGAGACGAGGAATCCTGAGCCGCAGAGTGGTGACTTATGACCAGTTAACGGTCTGAAGATCTCAGCACACTGTTCAGCTGCTCTTTATTTGAACCATCAAATAACCCTTCCATGCACAGTTGATTTAGAGGAAGAAGATAATGCTTCAGTGTTATTTCTTGGGAAATGGTGTGGGAATATGGTACATTTTCATGCACCTTTCATTGTCGGTATCTTTGAATTTATTATTTGCCTTAAAGAACCATCAAGATAAAGTAAGACTCCTTTCACCTGCAGAGTTTGAAATATTTACAATTTGCCTTGATTATTTATTTTGGTGACACAATCAGAAGATCTCTCAATTACTATTTTTTTGCCATGAACTCCAAATGTGATTCCTCATCCTCCAGAACTATATCAATTTCCAAGTGTTCACTTTAACACCTTCGAATACACTCCTTATCTGTGTATAATATCTTGGAGAAAAAAAGATTTCTGTACCACTTTACAAAAAACACTTATCTCTTTTTACATCACGTACTCAATCGATAAATCGAGTAAGAGTTTCAAGTTGAATACAATTTTTTCTCCTCTCTTCCCAACCTTGCATAGACAGTGTGAAGAGAGGTTTTGTTGATGATAAGGTACTCAATATGAACTGGAAACCCATGCTATTAAAAAAAACAGCATTTTGTGTAAAATAGTTTCCAATAGTCTGAAATCCAATGTAATCCTTACTTTTGATTCTCAGCACAATTTCCAAATTTGATTCTTTAGTATATATTTGTCACTGCAAATGTATGAAGCCAGAGGCTGAGGAACAACTGCAGCTCGAGATAGGAAAACTGCTCAAAGCATCAGAAAGAGCCTTATCAGTTGACACAGATCCTACTTAGTGCCTGGTAGAGACCACATCAGTGACATGGTTTCGACACGCAAGTAATGAATAACCCAGGAACAATTTAATAACCTTCACACCTTAATCCTTTTTGTAAGATTTTTAGTAAGGTAATCTTGACTTTACTCCTTCACAGTGCAGAATGGGGATTATAAAGAAAATGTTTTATTGTCAACATGCAGCATACAGACGTCAGATCATGACAATAAGTAGCTGTTATTCTGAGCTAGTACTGCCATTCAGTGCTCAAGTCAGAGCTACAAGCCCACAAAGGTATGGGTTGGGTACCACAACTTCATACATTTTAATAAATTCCAAGATAATACCTACTAGGTCTTTTTCCAATAAGAGGTCACTAACATGCATTCAGAAATATTAGCCTTAAAATTAATATAGAAAGCAAACATACAGTACCTATTCTTAAAGCAGCTGTAAATTTTAATGCTCAAAATATCACTTTTAAAATTATACTTAAATAATAAGTATAATTGACTTTAAGAAAACAATGTTTATTTTGGATATTTTCTTTACTTTGAGACTTGCACTTTTACTTCTGGGTGTATTTTTTAACCATTTAATGAAATTTCATTAGAACTCTCCCATTTATGAGTATCACCAAGGCATATTTTGCACCCTGTGCAAATGTACTTGGTGACGACTATTTCTCTGAAAGTTTACATTGTAAATATGAATAATATGATTTGCCATGCAAGGGAAAATGCTTTCCCTCTTGAATTCCTTTTCAGCTTTTATATTAAATATATTTCTGCACCCGATCGTTTTAAATCAATGTATCGCCCAGATACAGCCATGATTCATCTTGAAAAACAAATCTGCCAGAATTACAAGCAAAGAATTGCCCATCTCAAAAAATCGTCAAATTACAATGATTTCACTCCTGCTTTTCTACTTTTACTCCAGCTCCCAAATTTCTCAAGTTTCTTAATCAATATGAGACTAAGTCATTTTTCTACTCTGTGCTATCAATCTGCACCACTCCCACTAATGGCCCACCGCAGCAATGTGGCCTTCACTAATCCATCCGACTCACACTTCAACTGCCCAAATTTACTCCTATCAATTACCGACATATTTATAATGGATATGGCATTCGTCATCCAAGAGGTCTTGAATTTGCTCAGTCCACTGTGTGCAATCTTGATGAAAGAAAACTTAGAGTCAGTGAGATGGAACAAGCTAATGGTGGACATGCTAATGTTTTCCAGAAAATCTTTTAGCAATTACATTTATGGGCACTTATTCAAACTATTGACTCCCATGTTGGCACTTGTACATTAGATACAAGTGCCAACATCTCTCCCCTGTCAATGTGCAGAATGTAGCATTCAATTGATGTTAAGCACTGCAGTTAAAATTTTACTTGTCATGAGAAATGCATTGAGGAAAATATTTCATCCAACTGTGTATAACTTGGCCATTTATAAGTGAAGCAAATGCTAAGCAGACCAACATGTGTTCAGGGGGGTAAATGCTGCTTCCCTAACAATAATGATGTGTAAAATTTCATGACTCTCCATTCAGAGTTAACCAACACTTGTGCCCGGAATCCATAAGATATCCTTATATCCTGTGAGGAGATTTAATTTTCCCTCGGGAACACAAAAACAAGCTTCAATAAATATGCATGATTACGATTAAGTGCAAGTTGCTGATTTTTTTTGTTAAATTTTAAGTATTTCATCTTTATGAAGTGAGCATTTTTGCAATACTGCTTGTGGATGATATTCGGTGGCATGACTGTTGAGGTTATGCATTGAAGCTGTACAAGGAAATTCTCAGGCGGAGTACACCTCTATTCCCCTTCAAGCCTATCTTTAAAAATGTAGTAATAAATGTAAGTAATTTTATGTTGGATACATTGTGATACTTCCCTACTCAACTGGTGTGGTCAATTTATTTTCAAGCAGGAGCCTAGACATGGACTTTCACTTTGATGAGGGTAAATATCAATCTGGAAACTGGTCTAGAGATCACTAGAAAACATTCCACTGCCTGGGGACTCCAATAGGTTCAAATATTAGAAAGCTTCCTACAGCTAGGTCACTGAAGATAGGCCGTCCTTTCAGTTCAAAGTTCTGGACTCCATAAATATGTTGAAATATTTTTGAGACCAAGTTGAAATGAATATTTTGAGCATAAATTACTCCCTTATTAGGATTCATTTGTGAGCTTAATTTGCACTGGGATGTTTATTTGTTCCAAGTGGCTTTATAATAAGCTGAGGAAACCGGCGTGACAGAAATGAGATCAGATCCCCTTAAGTTATTGATTAGAATGGATGGCTGCAAAGTAATGTAATATATTTCCTATTATATCAATGAAAGGACAGCCGGTCACTCCACCAGGCTTGACATTTCATGACTGTAAATTCATGAGTCATCTTGCTGTTGTTTTGTCAGTGTTTGGTATTCATTGATGATTTTGCCTTACAAAAATGAAAAGTCACTTTGTTGTTGGTGCTGTGTGCAACTTGTCCAGCCGTCTCCATTCATTGTTTGTAGGAAGGAACTGCAGATGCTGGTTTGAACCGAAGATAGACACAACATGCTGGAGTAACTCAGCGGGACAGGCAGCATCTCTGGAGAGAAGGAATGGGCGACGTTTGGGGTCGAAGGGTCTCGACCCGAAAAGTCACCCATTCCTTCTCACGAGAGATGCTGCCTGTCCCGCTGAGTTACTCCAGCATGTTGTGTCTATCTTCGGTTCATGGTATAAGATACAAGGAATGGTGTCAGAAGAGGATTTTATCCAGTGCAGTCTAAAGATTGCATCAACCACAGAGAACATTATTTATATACTGATTACTTAACGTAATATCTTGTTATTTCTTGATCATCATGTTCGGTTTAAAATACATCTTTACTATCAATTCCATAAAGTTAGACTAATAATGAACAAGATCTAGTGATTCATTTGAAATAGATATTGAAGAACTGGTAAATCAGAAGGGGAAGCAAACAGATCGATAGGTGTACTTTGAATAAAAGTTTCCTTAACAAAAGTATTGTTAGCATTTAGGCTCATTTATTTATACATTACTAATGTTAATGATCTGTGACTACTGTCACAATGAGTGTTTGGTTCAAGATAAATCAAACGTTCATCTCTAATTACACATTCTGTAAACTGGCAGCATTACTTGCATTCAAGAAACCGACTGTGATGTCATTTGGGAAGGGGACCATTTGTCAATATGTATAAAAATTGTGTTTTAGTACAATTTTAATTTCACTCACTAAAGGTGCCGATAGTTCTGCAATAAAACTGAGTAATCAATAAACCTACAGAAATGTTTGTGGTTATTTGGATCGTGAACTGGGCAGCTTGACATTTGAAGCTATTATAACACATTTATTTTCATTTAATATTTTAAATAAATGTCAGTAAAACAATTTAACACTGTGGAAGATAACAAACCATCTAATAGAAAGGAAGTAAAATACAATCAATGAAGAGAGCATGTGCTGTGGTTTCCATGTAGCTATGTGCACAAGTGTTCATTTGTGAACCATTTTGAAATGCCAAGAGCATAGTTATGTGAAAGAAGCTTTAACAGATGATTACAGGCGTTTTTTATGATTATTTAGATCTGTGGGACTTTGAAGGGATGCCTTTGACACGGTGGAAGCAGACAGCAAATCCTTTGCTGGGGTATTCAGCAGTTAACCTGGAAAATATTAATTGGCCCATTGCAAAATAATGCTTTTGCCGCAATGGATAGCAAGGCGGGCAGGGCTGGAGAGCTAAAGAGAGAAACGGAGTGGGGAGGGAGTGGGAGAAGAGGTCCCACAAAGGATAGGAATCCCTTTGTTACAGAGCGACGGCAACTAGTCGGATAGACATAAAATGCTGGAGTAACTCAGCAGGACAGGCAGCATCTCTGGAGAGAAGGAATGTGTGATGTTTCGGGTCAAGACCCTTCTTCAATCTTCTTCGGTTTCAACCAGCATCTGCAGTTCCTTCCTACACATAACTAGTAGGATGGTGGATGATGCGGCACAGATAAGGTGGGTGATGTATCGTGATGGTCTTTATCTGCTCAGAGGAGACCATCAGTTAGACAGGTACATGGATAGGACAGGTTTGGAGGCAGGTGGGACTAGTGTAACTGGGACATGTTGGCTGGTGTGGACAAATTGGGCTGCAGGGCCTGTTTCCACACTGTATGACTATGACAATCAGTGACGCTCAGATTTTCTTCATATAACACTGTTGCTAGTTCACTGAGTATAGATTCAAAGTGTATTCTAGAAGCTTTTTGACAGTTTGTAATGGCTGTATCAAGGTGCTGATAGGAGTTTAGTGTAGTTTAGAGATTCAGAGTGGAAACAATAGACAATAGATGCAGTAGGCCATTCGGCCCTTTGGGCCAGCACCACCTTTCACTGTGATCATGGCTGATCATCCACAATCAGTACCCCGTTCCTGCCTTCTCCCCATATCCCATGACTCCGCTCTATCTTTAAGAGCTCTATCTAACTCTCTTGAAAGCATCCAGAGAATTGGCCTCCATTGTCTTCTGAGGCAGAGAATTCCACAGATTCACAACTCTCTGGGTGAAAAGGTTTTTCCTCATCTCCGTTCTAAATGGCCTACCCCTTATTCTTAAACTGTGGCCCCTGGTTCTGTACTCCCCCAACATCGGGAACATGTTTCCTGCCTCTAGCGTGTCCAAATTTGGAGGCCAAAACTGCACACAATACGCCAAGTGTAGTCTCACTTGGGCCCTGTACAACTGCAGAAGGACCTCTTTGCTCCTATCCTCAACTTCTCTTTTATGGAGGCCAACATGCCGGTACCTTTCTTCACTGCCAGCTCTACCTGCATGCTTACTTTCAGTGACTGATGAACAAGGCCACCCAGATCTCATTGTACTTCCCCTTTTCCTAACTTGACACCATTCAGATAATAATCTGCCTTCCTGTTCTTGCCACCAAAGTGGATAACCTCACATTTATCCACATTAAACTGCATCTGCCCACTCACCCAACCTGTCCAAGTCACCCTGCATCCTCATAGCATCCTCCTCACAGTTCACACTGCCACCCAGCTTTGTGTCATCTGAAACAGGCCCTTTGGCTAATAATGTATCCTACACATTAGGGACAATTTACAGAAGCCAAAAATGTTACATGTCTTTGGAATGTGGGAGGTAACCGGAGCGCCCGGAGAAAACCCTCGTGGCCACGGGGAGAACGTACAAACTCCATATAGACAGTATCCATAGTCAGGATCGACCCGGGTCTTTGGCGCTGCAAGGCAGCATCTTCCCCCACTGTGCCACCGTGTTGCCCTATAGAAATGCTGGGCTCCCAATAGTATTTATTAATGAGACTATTCACCTATCATTGGTATTGTTACTTATACTGAGATAGAGTTAAAAACTGTTTTACATTCTATTCAGTCAAATCATACCACACATGATTACAGCAGGTGGCGCATAAGAGAAAATAAACTGTTACTGGTACAGAGGAAGTGCAGATACAAAAAAAGTGTAAGAGCTGCAATGAGATAGATTGGGGGACTTGGAATACTTCCCCAGCTTAAGAAAGACCATTTAAGAGTCTGATAATAGTTTGTGTTTCCGAGAGTTTGTGGCGCAGCGGTAGAGTTGCTGCCTTACAGCACTTGCAGCGCCGGAGACCCGGGTTCGATCCCGATCACGTGTGCTGTTTCTACGGAGTTTGTACGTTCTCCCCGTGACCGCGTGGGTTTTTCTCTGAGATCTTCGGTTTTCTCCCACACTCCAAAGACGTACAGGTATGTAGGTTTATTGGCTTGGCGTATATGTAAATTATCCCTAGTGTGTGTAGGATAGTGTCAGTGTGTGCGGGGATCGCTGGTCAGCTCGGACTCGGTGGGCCAAAGGTTTTGTAGCCACGTTGTATCTCTAAAATAAATAGCATGAAAGAAGCTCTTCTTTAATCTGGTGCTATGTGCTTTCAAACTTTAGTATCTTCTGTCCGATAGAGAGGGGAACAGAGAGAATGACCAGGATGTGAGAAGTAGACACAAAAACCTGGAGTAACTCAGCGGCACAGGCAGCATCTCTGGAGTAGAAGAAATGGGTGACGTTTCGGGTCGAGACCCTTCTAATAGACACACATTACCCAAAATTACTCCAGCATTGTGTGTCTATCTTCGGTTTAATCCAGCTCCTTCCCTGCGCAGGATGCGAGAGGTCCCTGGATATGTTGGCTGCATTCACGAGTCAATGGGAAGTATAGCTGGAATCGGTGGGGGGGTAGGAGGGAGTCAGGTCAGCATGATGGGTGTTAGGGCATAGTTCCAAACCCTCTGTAGTTTCCGTAGATTTTGGCAGAGCGGATGCCGTATCAAGCTATGACGGGACGGGATAAGTTCTGTGGTGCATCTGTAGAAATTAGGAAGAATCATTGGAGATTTTAATCCAATTGGTAAGAATCATTGCCAAATGTCCTTAGCCTTATGTAAGTGAATGTAGTGAGACCAGGTATAAGGTGAATAAGGTTTAGTGTAAGATAAAGCCTGTAAAGTCCGATCAAAAATAGTTGAAGAGTCTCCGATGAGATAGATAGTGGTTTAGGATTGCTCTTGGAAGTGTTCAGTTGCCTGATAACAGCTGGGAAGAAACTGTCCCTGAATCTGGAGGTGTTCGCTTTCGCATTTCTATACCTTTTGTGGAGAGGAGAGAAGAGGATGTGGCTAGGGTGTGACTCGTCCTAGATTTTACTTCGGAGTCACGTGAGTGACTACGTGAAGAACCCCGCCAGTGCGCCTGCGCGTCATTACGTCAGACGCCTTGACGCAAACGGACGTGAGGAGCAGAGCTCCTCCAGTGGTTTGTAGTTTTTACAACTACAAGGTAAGTAGAAACTTTTTAAAGTATTTCCAGGTCCGTTTTCTGTGGGTCTATGGGATTTTTCCACAGACGCCATGGAAAAAACGGGCAGGGGGAAGAGGCGTGCGATTCAGCCGGCAGAAAGTTGGGAATCTCCGGGTACAAGCCAGCCACCTCTAACCCCGGTACAGTCGCCAGCGGTGAGCATAGCGACTGTGGACCTGGGGCTGATGAAAACTCAGTCAGCGCCTGTCGGGCGAAAGGCCAAGTTTAAATCCAGACGGCCCACGGAGGAGGAGTCCCAGGCAATGGAAGCTCCAGGGCTAGATACTGCCTTTGAGCGTATTAGCCAGATGGAAAGCCTTCTGCATAGGCTGTTGGAGCAAAGTACACTCAGGGAGTGTACTGAAATACCAGCTGCTGGAAGCAGCCTAACAGCACCTGGCACAGGGCTGATGGAATGCACCCTCAGAGATGAGGAGAGTGCTATGGGTCATGAGAGTTCAGACCCCGACTCTGACGGTGAGGCTATACAAGGTGAAGAACTGCAGATACCAGATATTCCACCACTGGCAGTATGATTCGCTGCCCCGTCAGGGTCAGGAGACCCACTAGCAGATGAGTTGGCCTCCTTAATAAATTATTTGGTTTCCCATCAGCTGGAACAGCAGGAGATGGATGATATGGCAAAAAAGCATGAGACCCCGAGCAACTGTGTGTTGCTGAAAGCACCAGCAGTGAATCAAATCATTTCGAATCAATTGAGTATGACTATGAGAACTCAAGAATTGAAATTGCAGAGAATATTAAAGCTGCTGGGTTCTGGAATTACTGCTTTTGCCAGAATAGCAGAAAAAAGCCAAGAGATGACGGAGTTGCATCAGGAAACACTGGGGTTGCTATGCAGCACCCACTTCGAGGTCAATTGTCTGAGGAAAAGTGTGATACGGCCTACTATGAATCCAAAATTCGCAGCACTCTGCAAACCAAGTAATATACAATTACCCAACTTACTCTTTGGAGAGGATCTCGGGAGACGTATTAAAGAGTTGGAAGATGAAGCGAAAACAGGATTGATGAAGACATCAATGGTCGTGAAGCCTGTAAAGAGGAAGTATCCTTTCAGACGTCATACGGATCCTGGACCAAGTCGCTCATCAACGCAGGGACGTAGTTGGCGACCTGCAGCGGGAGCAAGAACCAGTGGCCGTGCTTCCGGGAGAACCCAGGAATCTCAGGGTACTCAAATGACTCAAGAGGTAGGTGGACCTGGTTCTCATGGGAACATACTAACTGGATTAAGTCCAAAAGTTGGAGGCAGGTTACATTTCTTTTATAATAATTGGAAGAAAATTACTTCAGATGTGGTAATCCTGAATCATATACAAGGATTTCGAATTGAATTCAATCCAAATTATGATTTGCCTGTTCAGCATGTTCCTAGCCGAACTCTCCACTTTGTACAAAAAGAAGTGATGGAGGTTCAGGTTGCACTTGAAACCCTATATAAAAAAGGGGTTATTGAAAAATCAGTCTACCAAAGTCACCAATTTGTGTCAAATATATTCCCTCGATCAAAAAAGGATGGAGGATGTAGAATTATTCTAGATTTGACAAATCTGAATCCTTTTGTGCAATTTAGACATTTTAAAATGGAAACATTTGTGACTGCCAAACAGCTTATTTCAGAAGCATGTTATATGGCAACTATAGACTTGAAAGATGCATACTATTCAGTGTCTGTTCATTCAGAAGATAGGAAGTATCTTAAATTTAAATGGATGAACCAGTTGTGGCAGTTCAAAGCTCTGCCTAATGGGTTAACATCTGCACCCAGAATATTCACAAAATTGTTAAAACCAATTCTGGGCTTGCTGAGAAGCCAGGGGCATATTTGGATGATGTCTTGATTATAGGAAAGACAAAACAGTCAACAGAAGCATCTGTTGCAGTTGTGAAATCAACTTTTGAAAATTTGGGGTTTCTAATTCATCCAAAGAAATCTAGGTTAACACCATGTACCTCTATTAATTATTTGGGGTTCACAATTGATTCAGTCCAAATGAATATTACTTTGCCCAGGGAAAAAAGGGTGGATTTGATTAAAGATTGTAGTAATCTCCTAAACGAGCAAAAACCCTCAATTAGACAGGTGGCTCGTGTACTGGGAAAATTAGTAGCAGCATTCCCAGCAGTTCAATTTGGACCATTACATTATCAACAGCTGCAGAGAATTAAAGAACAGGCACTGAGAATGCATGTTGGTCATTTTGATAGAACCATGCAACTAACAACAAATGCTGTTTCTGATCTGCAGCGGTGGATTCTACATGTCTCAAGCAGTTCCAGCAAAGTGCTGATTGAACAACCTTCCATGGTATTACAAACTGATGCCAGTGCACTAGGATGGGGTGCAACTGACTTAACATCTAGCTGCGGAGGCAGATGGAATCAGGAAGAGTCATTGTTACTGCAGACATGGGGAATTAACTATTTGGAGCTTCTAGGATGTTTCCATGGGCTCCAAGCTTACTGTTCTAACACAACTAATAAGCATGTTCAAGTTCAAATTGATAACACAACAGCAGTTGCCTATATTAATCATATGGGTGGAATCAAGTCGGTGTCATATGACAAAATGGCTAATCAAATTTGGTCTTGGTGTATTGAAAAGAATATTTGGATTTCAGCTATCCATCTACCAGGTAGAATGAATACAATAGCAGACACCAGGTCACGAAAGTTCCATGATAATAAAGAATGGATGTTGAATCAAGAGGTATTCAATGATATAGTAACCAGATTCGGAATGCCCGACATCGACTTGTTCGCATCTAGGCTGAATCATCAGCTAGCGAGATATGTGTCATGGGAACCAGATCCAGGAGCAGTGGCGATTGATGCTTTCTCGCTACATTGGGGTGGTATGTTTTCATATATATTTCCACCTTTCTGTCTCATAAGCCGATGTTTGCTTAAAATCAGGCAAGATGCTGCTTCAGGGGTATTAGTAGTACCAGATTGGCCTACACAACCATGGTATCCATTGATATTAGAATTAACATCACAAAAATTGATGAAAGTCCCAAAAAGAAAGAATCTATTGCTGCACCCTGTAACAGGGGAACAACATCCATTATATGATCGTTTGGGTTTGTTGATTTGCAGGTTTTAAGAAGGCCTTTTTTGGGGCGAGGACTGGCTGAGCGTACTGTGGACATGCTTACGGCAGCCTGGAGGAAGAGCACTCAAAAACAGTACCTTTCTTATATTAAGAAATGGGAAGAATTCTGTGTACAGAAAAATGTGGAATATAGTACTGCAGATATTTCAGATGTTGTAGAATTTCTGTCAAAACTTTATTATGATAAAGGTCTGAGTTATAGTGCAATTAATTCAGCCAGAAGTGCATTGTCCTCATATTTGGTTCTGGATTCAGAAAGAAATCCAATTGGGTCACACCCACTTGTTTCCAGACTAATGAAAGGAATCTTTAATTCCAGACCACCAAAACCTAGGTATATGACAATCTGGGATGTAAGTGTGGTGCTGAAACTACTTAGTGAATGGTCACCAAGTGTGTCTTTACCTTTGGCCAAGCTCTGTATTAAAGTAGTCATGCTAATGGCATTAGTGACAGCACAACGAGTGCAAACACTTGGGAAATTACAAATCGACAGAATGGAAGTAACTGAAGACAAGGTTACATTCTATATCTATGACCTACTAAAGCAAAGTAGGCCAGGTGTGACAGGATTTAAAATTGAGCTGGCAGCATATCCAAATGATCCTTGTCTCTGTGTTAAAACATATTTGTTACAATACATTGAGGTCACAAAGGCTTTAAGAAATATGGAAACTGGGTTGTTGATCACACACAAGAAACCACACAAGAGAGTTTCAGTACAGACTATTTCCAGATGGATAAAAGAAGTCTTAAAAGCTGCTGGTATTAACACTGATGTTTTTACGTCTCACTCGACTAGGGCAGCAGCAACGTCGGCGGCCTGGGCGAAAGACGTCCCCGTCGACCATATCCTCGCAGCCGCCGGGTGGTCCAATGAGTTGATGTTTCAACATTTTTACCATCGGCCTATTGTTAATGCGGGGTTGTTTGCAGAAACTATTTTAAGTTCTGTGTAAATTCCTCTGGTTTAAAGGGGATCTGATTAATTTCATTATTAAAAATGAATGACTGCATTTGTGGTACAAATGTTATTATGAATGCATGATTGATTATTCTCGTTCCGAGTCAATCTATGCAGTGAGAAGCCGGGATTGATCCACGGCATGAAATCACAAAGCTTTAAAATCTTCACGTAGTCACTCACGTGACTCCGAAGTAAAATAGTAAGATTAAACGAGAACTTACCTAAGTTTGAAGTTTGATCTTTATTTTATGAGGAGTTACGTAGGTGATTACGTGCCCACCACGACCCTACCCTCTATCATAAAGGTCAGATGGAAGTTCTTGTGTTACTCGTTTTATTATGAGACTATATTACTTCGGTTGTTGTTTTTTGTGATTTCACACCGCTGCTTTGAAGATTGACGCGCAGGCGCACTGGCGGGGTTCTTCACGTAATCACCTACGTAACTCCTCATAAAATAAAGATCAAACTTCAAACTTAGGTAAGTTCTCGTTTAATCTTACTATTATGCTGCTGGCCTTGCCAAGGCAGTGTGTGGTATAAATTGAGTCAATGGAAGGGAGGTTGGTTTGTGTGACGGTCTGGGCTGTGTCCACAATTCTCTACAATTTCTTCTGGTCTTGGATGGAACTGTTCCCAAACTACGCTGTGACGCATCCCAATAAAATGCTTTCTATGGCGCATCTGTAGAAGTTGGTGAGAGTTGTTGTGGACATGCCAAACTTCCTATCCTTTCGAAGGAGGTAGAGGCGTTGGTGTGCTCTCTTGACTATTGCTTGAATATAAGTGGTCCTGGAGAAGTTGGTGGTGATATTTACTCCTAGGAATTTGAAGTTTTCAACCATCTCTACTTCGGCTGTCTACCGCTTCACTTCCTGAAGTCCATCACTATCTCCTTTCTCTTGCCGACATGAGAGAAAGGTTGTGGTCTCAACACCAGGACACGAGGTTCTCAATCTCCTTCCTTGTACTCCGTCTCATAATTAATTGATATCCGACCCACAATGGTGGTGTTGTCTGTAAATTTGTAAATTGAATTAGACATGGCTGCACAGTCGTGGCTGTACAAGGAGTAAAGAGGGCGGCTGAGAACGCAGCCTTGCAGAGCACCAGTGTCGTAGAGGATGATTTGTCCCCTATCCTCGCAGATTGGGGTCTGTTGGTCAGAAAGTCGAGGATCCATTTGCAGAGATTTGCGCTGACCTGCAAGTTTGGTGATGAGCTTGGAGTACAGTAGGGAGTACAGTAAGCGGCTGTGCCCTGGTGTTGAGAATGATGCAGGAAATATTTTGTCTTCTATCCTTGCTGATTGTGGTCTGTGGTCAGGATGTGAAGCATATATTTGCAGAGGAATATGGTGAACTCAATAAATAGGAGTCCAATGTAGCTGTTCTTGTTATCCACATATATTTCAGGGATGAGCATGAGGCCAGTGGGATGGCGTCTGCCGTGGACCTGTCGTGGTGACAGACGGTGGATGAAGGCAGCCTCGCAGGCTGGAGTTGATGTTGTTTTTTATTTCAAAATTGACTTTATTCAGGTAATAAATATATACATTACATGAACCGTGCAAAAAATTAATCTGACACTTTCGGAGGCTATACAGACATTCAATACTGTCACATTGCTCAAATTTCACAAATTTATCCCCCACCCTTGCCACTCATGTGGCCCACTGGCGTGGAATCCCTTCTTTTATTTTGAGGGGCGTCTCCACCACACCCTGCCCCCCATGTCCAGCAGCGGAAAGACCCTAGACTGTGGTTCTCCCCCATTGAGCCTTGGCGTTGGCTGCACCGAGCTTCAGTGCGTCCCTCAGCACGTACTCCTGCAGTCTGCAGCGGGCCAGTCGGCAACATTCCCCGACGGACATCTCCCTCCGCTGGGTGGTGAACAATGCTCGGGCAGACCAAAGGGCGTCTTTCATCGAGTTGATGACATTCCAGCAGCACTCGATGTCAGTCTCTGAATGTGTCCCTGGGAACAGTCCGTAAATCACAGAGTCCTCCGTGACGGAGCTGTTCGGGATAAACCGTGACAGGGACCCTTGCAGACCTCCCCAGACTGTCTTTGCAAATCCACACTCTGCGAAGAGGTGGGCAACCATCTCCTCTCCAAAGCAGCCGTCTCGAGGGCAGCGTGGGCTGGCAGTGAGGTTCCGATGGAGCAGGAAGGATCAGACTGGGAGGGCTCGCCTCACTTTGATGCTTGTTGGTGAGTTCTGTCGATGAGGCATTTCGCCAGACAAGCTGGGCAGTCTGCTCTGGGAACCACGCCACCGGATCCATCGAGTCCTTTCCCTGCAGTGCCTGCAGGACATTCCGTGCTGACCACTGCCTGATGGACATGTGGTCAAAGGTGTTGGTCCGGAAGAACCTTTCCATAAACGACAGCTCGTGCGGCGATATCCAGCTGACTGGCACATTGCGTGGCATCTGCGCCAGGCCCATCCTTCGCAACACCGAGGACAGGTAGAATCTCAGCAGGTAGTGACACTTGGTGCCCACGTACCTTGGCTCTACACTCCGCCTGATGCAGCCACACACGAAGGTGGCCATCAGGGTGAGGGCGACGTTGGCCATACTATTACGCCCGTTGTCTACCGACTTGTGTATTGTAGCCCATCGCACCCGGTCCATCCTCGACCCCCAGATGAACTGGAAGACGGCCTGGGTGATCCAGGTAGCATAGGAGGGAGGGACCGACCACACTTGCGCCAAGTACAGCAGCCCCGAGAGCACCTGATGAGCACATTTTTCCCCGTTATAGAGAGGGAGCGGTGCTTCCTCTGCTCCTGTTGCCATGAGCAGCCTCTCAAAGCACTTCATGATTGTGGTTGTCAGAGCCACTGGGCAGTGGGTATTAGGGCAAACTCCCTTGCTTGTTGTCAAGTGCAGCGTAGATGCACAAGGTTAATTCCCGGGATGGCGGGACTGTCATATGCTGAGAGAATGGAGCGGCTGGGCTTATATACTCTGGAGTTTAGAAGGATGAGGGGGGATCTTATTGAAAGATATAAGATTGTTAAGGGTTTGGACACACTAGAGGCAGGAAACATGTTCCCGATGTTGGGGTAGTCCAGAACCAGGGGCCACAGTTTAAGAATAAGGGGTGAGCCATTTAGAACGGAGATGAGGAAACACTTTTTCTCACAGAGAGTTGTGAGTCTGTGGAATTCTCTGCCTCAGAGCTTGGTGGAGGCCAATTCTCTGGATACATTCAAGAGAGAGCTAAATAGGGCTCTTAAAGATAGCGGAGTCAGGGGATATGGGGAGAAGGCAGGAACGGGGTACTGATTGTGGATGATCAGCCATGATCACATTGAATGGCGGTGCTGGCTCGAAGGGCCGAATGGCCTACTCCTGCACCTATTGTCTATTGTCTAACACTGGGGTGATAGTGGTCTTCTTAAAGCAGGTGGGAACCTTAGATTGGAGTAGGATGAGGTAAAAGGACATAAAGAATAGTAGAATTAGGCCATTCGGCCCATGAAGTCCACTCCACCATTCAATCATGGTTGATCGATCTCTCCCTCCTAACCCCGTTCTCGTGCCTTCTCCCTATAACCTCTGACACCTGGACTAATCAAGAATCTATCTATCTTGATTGATCTAAAGATACTGCCAACTTTTGAAGACATGACCGGAGGCTCCATGCCAGTCGCTTTCTGTTGGTTCACTTTCCGGAATTCTGAGATCTGCGGCAGTGTCAGTGGGAACGGATGCTCCCGAGTGCTGTTGGGGTGAAGATGTCTTTCCGCTGACTTTCTGCTCAAAATCAGCATGGAAGACATTGAGCTTGTCGGGGAGGGATGTGTTGTTGCCAGTGATTCTGTCCCGCTTTGATTTGTTGCCCATTATAGCCTGAAAGCCTTGCAGCTATCGACGGGAGTCCGTGTGATGAAAACCGGAAAGGCCAAATTGCAAATTTACTGGGGAAATTGCTGGTGATGGAACCAGGCCATTTGAACTGCTCCTATCCTGCTGGGAAGTGAGAGCTGAGACTCCCTCCTAGAATTATAACTAAAGTCCAGTCCACACAATTGATGTGTATGCTAACACTTTCACTTCACTACAATTATCTTTCAAAGAAGACATGGAGATCTTTGTCCGAATGGCGTTGAGCCATGCTTTGGACTAAAAAAATCCAGAGATGCTGCCTGTCCCGCTGAGTTACTCCAGCATTTTGTGACTAATCTGATCCAGTTTATTTACTTTCAAAATCAACTAATTGATTGCATTATTTAACTAAACAGAAGGGCTGATTTTTCACCTTTCACATATGGACCCAACTGCAAATTCAACCAAATACAATTGACGTATCACCTAATATTCGACATTTGTCCTTGTCTAAGGGTGAAAATGAACAGACACCTACTGTGGATGTTTTATTCTAAATCTGATGCCATGCTGCTAAAATTAAATTGTTACTTAGGCATAATGCAATAATAGAATTTAATTGTATTTATTAAATATAAAATAAATATGCTTCAGAAGAATCTCGAGGGGGGCAAGTAGTGTTTAGGTTATTACTTTTAATTGACTGTGCCTGTATTTTTATTCATTTTTATTTTCCATTGTTAACATGTTTCGTGAGCAGGCCAACTGCAGAGGAACATGGGTAAACGGGGGGATTACTATTTGCCAGTATTGTGAATTTATAGATAAATTAGAAGTACTATGTTCTTACTAGGTAGACAAAAATGCTGGAGAAACTGAGCGGGTGAGGCAGCATCCATAGATGCTGCCTCACCCGCTGAGTTTCTCCAGCATTTTTGTCTACCTTCGATTTTCCAGCATCTGCAGTTCCTTCTTAAACACTATGTTCTTGTTGTTCTGTATCAGGTTTTCCTCATGAAATATTATAATGTTGCAAATTAGTAATGAGATAAATTTGAAAGACCTTTATGCCTCCTACTTACATATTTTAACTATTAGAGTGCAGCTGCTAAGCAAAATTTTACTTCGGAGTCACGTTTGTGACTACGTGAAGAAGACCCGTCAGGGCGCATGCGCGTCATTACGTCGGTCGCACTGGCGCACAGACAGCGGGAGGACAGAGCTCCTCCCGATGTAAGTACTTTTAGGGTATTTTAAAGAGTTTTAAAGCTCCAGCTAAGTCTGAAACTTGTCAGAAATTTAGCTGGAGTAAAATAAGTTCCTTTACTGTGGTGCTGTGCTCTGTGTTTTGCCACAGGCAGCACCATGGTGAAGACGAGCAGGGGGAGGGCAGCCGCAGGTAAAGCATAGGAGACCGCGGGAATGCGGTCTGTGAGCGGCTGCCTCGTACCCCTGCACAGTCGCCGACCGGGAGCGGGGCGACTTCAGACTGAGTGCTAAAAAGTACCAAAGCCAACGCCTGTCGGGCGTAAGGCACGGGGAAGTCTGGGAGGCCCTCGGACTCAACTGAGTCGGGCCACAACGAGCCTGTACGGGGCTGGAGACGTTTTTTAAACGGTTCTCCCAAATGGAGCACCTCATCCAGAGGTTGCTCCAGAAACGCACACTCCAGGGAGGAGTCGTGTGGGTGGTAGGCTGCAGAAAGGCCACGCCGGCAGCAACTGGTAGAGGGCTGCTTAAAGCACCCTCATGCATGAGGTGAGTGCAGAGGGTCAGCAAAGGTCTGACCCCGACTCTGACGGAGACTTGGAAATAGCGAAGAACGGCCGTTGTCAGAGGTCCATTCTCTGGCAGCACGATTTGCTGTCCAGTCAGAGTATGGAGGGCCACTGGGAGAAGAGCTGGCCTCCACGATAGGGTCAGCTCAGTTCTGACCCGATTCTGATGGAGACTTTGTTGAATAGCGAAGAGAGGCCGTTGTCCGAGTTCCCATCTCTGGCAGTACGATTCGCTGTCCAGTCAGAGTATGGAATGCCACTGGGAAAGCGGAGATGGCCGTTGTCAGAGTTCCCATCTCTGGCAGTACGATTCGCTGTCCAGTCAGAGTCTGGAATCACCAAGAGATGGGGTAACTGCGAGTTGCTGAAGGAGCCAGCAGTGAACCGGGTGATATGGAGCCAGATGGGCGTGGGCGTGCAGTGCCCAGGAGATGAAGCTGCAGAGAATCCTGAAATTACTTGGCTCAGGAATCACGGCGTTCGCGAGAACGGTGGATGGAGGGCATGTGTCGGAGACACAGCAAGAGGTACTAGGGTTGCTTTGTAGCACCCATTTTTTAGATTGATTGCCTCAGGGAAAGTGCCATTCGGCCCACCATTAATTCCAAGATGGCAGTATTTTTCCAGCCTAGCAACATACAGCCGGCAAACCTACTCTTCGGAGAGGACCTCGCCAAGAGTGTCAAGGACATGGACGACGAGGCAAAGACAGTGGGCTTGATCAAGCCACCGGCAGTCGGCAAGTTTCCAAAAGAAAGTACCCCTACAAATGAAGTGGGAACGTGGTCAAACATCCACCAGGTACCAAGGAGGTAGGTGGGCCTGGTTCTCAGGTGCACATATCAAATGTGACACAACTTAAACTGGGGTACATTACATCTGTTTCTGGGATGAATGGAAGCAAATTACCTTAGCTCTGTTTATACAGAGTGTTATTCAAAGGTTTCGAATGGATTTCAATCCAAATTGTGATTTGCACATTCAGCATGTTCTTGGTAGAACTATTCAGTTTTCATTAACAGAACAGATGGATGTTCAGACTGCGCTTGCAAGCTTATGTGATAAAGGTGTAATTATACGTTTGTTCACCAACCCATCAATTTGTGTCTAATATTTTCCCAGGCCAAAAAAGGATGGGGGATGTAGTATAGACATTGTAAGATGGAATTGTCACTGCCAAGCAACTGGGCAAGAGGATGCTATATGGCGACTCTAGAGCTTAAAGATGCGCATTACTCAATGTCTGTTTATTTGCAGGATATTTGAAATTCATCTGGATGGATCAACTATGGCAACAAAATTGTTAAAACCTATAATAGGCATGCTGAAAGGCCAGGGTACAGGTGTTCATGGCTTATCTCGATGATATCTTGATTACAGGGGTATCCAAGAAAACAGCTGAAGTAACAGGTGATAGTTGTTAAATCCAATTTTCAAAGATTGGGCATTAGTCATCCAGAGGAATACAAATGAACACCTGACTATTTGGGTCACAATTGATTCAATTAAATGACTCTGCCCAGGGAAAAAAGGGTAGAGCTAATTGACAGGTGTATCAAACTTATTGAGGCATTAAGGATACATTCGGGTCATTCGATCCTGTTGCTCAGAAGGGTAAGGAAAAGAAGAGGAGGGCATTAGTAATAGGGGACTCTATAGTTAGGGGGTCAGACAGGCGATTCTGTGGATGCAGTCGGGAGACCCGGATGGTAGTTTGCCTCCCTGGTGCCAGAGTCTGTGATTTGTCTCAACGTGTCCAAGATATCCTGAAAGGGGAGGGAGAGGAGCCTGAGGTCGTGGTACATATAGGTACCAATGACATAGGTAAAAAAAGAGAAGAGGTCCTGAAAGGAGAATTTAGGGAGTTAGGAGGGGAGTTAAGGAGAAGGACAGCAAAGGTAACAATCTCGGGATTACTGCCTGTGCCACGCGACAATGAGAGTAGGAATGGAGCGAGGTGGAGGATAAATGAGTGGCTGAAGGACTGGTGCAGAGGGCAGGGATTCAAATTTCTGGATCATTGGGACCTCTTTTGTGGAAGGTGCGACCTGTACAAAAAGGATGGGTTGCACTTGAACCTGAGGGGGACCAATATCCTGGCGGGGAGATTTGCAAAGGCTACTGGGGAGACTGTAAACTAGAATGGTTGGGGGGAGGGACTCAAATAGAGAAAGCTATTAGACAGTGTGTGAGGCAGGAGGCAGAGAAGGAAAGCACTCAGATCCAACATGTAGGGGGGAAAGAAGAAAACAATAATAAACAGAGAATAAGAGGTGGTGGGGTTCTTAAATGGATGAGCAGAGAAACAGGGGGGTGTAAAATGCGGGCGGAAGCAATAGGTAGCAAGGTGAAAAGTAAAAGTGGCAGGCAGACAAATCCAGGGCAAAAATCAAAAAGGGCCACTTTTCAACATAATTGTAAAACGGGTAAGAGCGTTGTAAAAACAAGCCTGAAGGCTTTGTGTCTCAATGCAAGGAGCATTAGTAATAAGGTGGATGAGTTGAACGTGCAGATAGCTATTAATGATTATGATATAGTTGGGATCACGGAGACATGGCTCCAGGGAGACCAAGGCTGGGAGCTGAACATCCAGGGATATTCAATATTCAGGAGGGATAGAGAGAAAGGAAAAGGAGGTGGGGTAGCGTTGCTGGTTAGAGAAGAGATTAACGCAGTGGAAAGGAAGGACATTAGCTTGGAGGATGTGGAATCGGTATGGGTAGAGCTGCGAAACACTAAGGGGCAGAAAACGCTGGTGGGTGTTGTGTACAGGCCACCTAACAGTAGTAGTGAAGTTGGGGATGGCATCAAACAGGAAATTAGAAATGCGTGCAACAAAGGCAAAACAGGTATAATGGGTGACTTCAATCTACATATAGATTGGGTGAATCAAATTGGCAGGGGTGCTGAGGAAGAGGATTTCTTGTAATGTATGCGGGATAGTTATCTAAACCAACATGTAGAGGAACCAACGAGAGAGCAGGCTATTCTAGACTGGGTATTGAGTAATGAGGAAGGGTTAGTTAGCAGTCTTGTTGTGCGTGCCTCCTTGGGCAAGAGTGACCATAATATGGTTGAGTTCTTCATTAGGATGGAGAGTGACATTGTTAATTCAGAAACAATGGTCCTGAACTTAAAGAAAGGTAACTTTGAGGGTATGAGACGTGAATTGGCCAGGATTGACTGGCAATTAGTTCTAAAAGTGTTGACGGTGGATATGCAACGGAAGGCATTTAAAGACTGCATGGAAGAACTACAAAAATTGTTCATCCCAGTTTGGCAAAAGAATAAATCAGGGAAGGTAGTGCATCCGTGGATAACAAGGGAAATCAGGGATAGTATCACAGCAAAAGATGATGCGTACAAATTAGGCAGAAAAAGCAGCATACCAGAGGACTGGGAGAAATTCAGAGACCAGCAGAGGAGGACAAAGGGCTTAATTAGGAAAGGGAAAGTAGATTATGAAAGAAAACTGGCAGGGAACATAAAAACTGACTGCAAAAGTTTTTATAGATATGTGAAGAGAAAGAGATTAGTTAAAACAAATGTAGGTCCCTTGCAGTCAGAAACAGGTGAATTGATCATGGGGAACAAGGATATGGCGGACCAATTGAATAACTACTTTGGTTCCGTCTTCACTAAGGAAGACATAAATAATCTGCCGGAAATAGCAGGGGACCGCGGGTCAAAGGAGATGGAGGAACTGAGTGATATCCAGGTTAGTCGGGAAGTGGTGTTGGGTAAATTGAATGGATTAAAGGCCGATAAATCACCAGGGCCAGATAGGCTGCATCTCAGAGTACTTAAGGAAGTAGCTCCAGAAATAGTGGTTGCATTAGTGATAATTTTTCAAAACTCTTTAGATTCTGGAGTAGTTCCTGAGGATTGGAGGGTAGCAAACGTAACCCCACTTTTTAAGAAGGGAGGGAGAGAGAAAACGGGGAATTACAGACCAGTTAGTCTAACATTGGTAGTGGGGGAACTGCTAGAGTCAGTTATTAAAGATGGGATAGCAGCACATTTGGAAAGTGGTGAAATCATTGGACAAAGTCAGCATGGATTTACGAAAGGTAAATCATGTCTGACGAATGTTATAGAATTTTTCGAGGATGTAACTAGTAGAGTGGATAGGGGCGAACCAGTGGATGTGTTGTATCTGGACTTTCAGAAGGCTTTCGACAAGGTCCCACATAAGAGATTAATATACAAACTTAAAGCACACGGTATTGGGGTTTCAGTATTGATGTGGATAGAGAACTGGCTGGCAAACAGGAAGCAAAGAGTAGGAGTAAACGGGTCCTTTTCACAATGGCAGGCAGTGACTAGTGGGGTACTGCAAGGCTCAGTGCTGGGACCCCAGCTATTTACAATTTATATTAATGAACTGGATGAGGGAATTGAAGGCAACATCTCCAAGTTTGCGGATGACACTAAGCTGGGGGGCAGTGTTAGCTGTGAGGAGGATGCTAGGAGACTGCAAGGTGACTTGGATAGGCTGGGTGAGTGGGCAAATGTTTGGCAGATGCACTATAATGTGGATAAATGTGAGGTTATCCACTTTGGTAGCAAAAACAGGAAAGCAGACTATTATCTAAATGGTGGCCGATTAGGAAAAGGGGAGATGCAGCGAGACCTGGGTGTCATGGTACACCAGTCATTGAAAGTAGGCATGCAGGTGCAGCAGGCAGTGAAGAAAGCGAATGGTATGTTAGCTTTTATAGCAAAAGGATTTGAGTATAGGAGCAGGGAGGTTCTACTGCAGTTGTACAGGGTCTTGGTGAGACCACACCTGGAGTATTGCGTACAGTTTTGGTCTCCAAATCTGAGGAAGGACATTATAGCCATAGAGGGAGTGCAGAGAAGGTTCACCAGACTGATTCCTGGGATGTCAGGATTTTCATATGAAGAAAGACTGGATAGACTCAGCTTATACTCGCTAGAATTTAGGAGATTGAGAGGGGATCTTAAAGAAACTTACAAAATTCTTATGGGGTTGGACAGGCTAGATGCAGGAAGATTGTTCCCGATGTTGGGGAAGTCCAGGACAAGGGGTCACAGCTTAAGGATAAGGGGGAAATCCTTTAAGACCGAGATGAGAAAAAACTTTTTCACACAGAGAGTGGTGAATCTCTGGAACTCTCTGCCACAGAGGGTAGTTGAGGCCAGTTCATTGGCTATATTTAAGAGGGAGTTAGATGTGGCCCTTGTGGCTAAAGGGATCAGGGGGTATGGAGAGAAGGCAGGTACAGGATGCTGAGTTGGATGATCAGCCATGATCATATTGAATGGCGGTGCAGGCTCGAAGGGCTGAGTGGCCTACTCCTGCACCTATTTTCTATGAATCTATGTATCTATGTATTATAATAGACCTATGCAGTTATCAGTAAAGGCTATTTCTGATTTGCAATGGTAGATTCACCATGTGTCCAGAAGTTATAGCAAGGTAATGCTTGACCAGCCTTCCATGATTTTGCAGATGAATGTCAGTGCACTCGGGTGAGGTGTCACGGATACGAGTTTCAGCTGTGGAGGCAGATGAACTGAGCAAGAGGCATCGTTTCTGCAGACATGGGCAATTAACTATTAAGAGGTTTTATGGATAAGGCTTATTGCTCTAACAAATGTAATCTGCATGTTCAGTTTCAGATTGACAATAATACGCAAGTGGCATATATATTAATGTGACAGATTGGCTAATCACATTTGGGCTGGTGCATGGAAAAATATATTTCAGCTATTTATCTACCAGGTAGATTCTACATAGTAGCAGACGCCAAGTCACGAAAGTTCCATGACAACATAGATTGGATGTTGAACCAGGAGGTGTTCAATAATATAGTACTTGAATATGAATGCCAGATATCGATTGTTTTGCATCAAGGTTCAACCGTCAGCAGCCTAAATAGGTTTCATGGAAACCAGACCAGGTGGCAGTTGCAATTGATACTTTGACGTTACATTGGGGTGGTATGTTTTATATATTTTCCTACCATTTTGCCTAATAGGTCGGAGTCTGCAAGAAATCAAGCAGAATGCTGCTTTGGGGGTGTTTGTA
This sequence comes from Malacoraja senta, assembly GCA_038087875.1. Lineage (NCBI taxonomy): Eukaryota > Metazoa > Chordata > Chondrichthyes > Rajiformes > Rajidae > Malacoraja > Malacoraja senta. The sequence goes on from CM075981.1 coordinate 48,638,863, forward strand.
ATACCTAATTGGCCGAATCAAGCATGGTTCCCTTTGATGTTACAGTTAGGGATCCAACCTCTTTTTGGTGGTTCCCAAGCGTAGGAATTGACTGGAGCATCCGCTAACAAGGGAAAGTCATCCGTTATGTGATTGTATTGACTTGTTAGTTTGCAGGTTTTAAGAAGGCCATACCTGAAGCAAGGACTGACTGGGTGAACGGTGGACATGCTCACTGTAGCCTGGAGAAAGAGTACTCAAAAGGGGTATATTACTTATGTAAAAAAAATGGGAGCAATATTGTGCATAAAATAATATTGACTATAGTACTGCAGGTATTGTGGATATTTTAGAGTTCCTGTTGACACTCTACGATGATGAGGGGCTCAGTTATAGCACCATTAATACAGCTTTAAGTGCTTTGTCATCGTATGGTTTTGATGGGGTCAGGAAAGATCCTATTGAGTTTCATCATATCATAGCTGGATTGATGAAAGGAATTTCAACTCTAAACTTCCTAAACCCAGGTATATGGCGATCTGGGATGGAAGTGTGTTCCTCAAGATTCTTCGACAGTAGGTTCCTGTCATGTCTCTGAATTTGCCAAACTAATCATGAAAGTGTTTATGCTCTTGGCATTGGTTCAGCATAGCAAGTGCAGATTTTGCAAAAACTTCTGCTAGACAGGATGGAAGTTCCTGAAGAGAATGTTATGTTATATAATTGCGTACTGCTTAAGCAGAGCAGGCCAGGTGTCACAGGTTTGTGAAAATTGTGTTTCAGCATAACCTACTGATCCATGTTTATGTGTAATGGCACATTTATTTTCATTATATTGAAGCTATAAAGACCTTAAGAAATGTGGAAACAGCATTCAAGATGGCGGATGTGCAGGAGTGGGCACCGTTTGTATGGCCGCCTGCCTGCAGTCCGTCCTCTAACTCTTTTATTGTCTGAACATTTATTTTTTGGAGTCTATTCTTTCTATGTGGGGGGGGGAACTGTTTTAACCCCAGTCCTACCTGGTCAGAGATGCGGTTTTCCTCCAAATCGCGTCTCCGGTCTCCCCATGCGGCCTTCCATCGGGCTGGAATGGCGTTTCCTGCCGGGGACCACAGCTTCGGCGGCACAGCGCTGGGACATCAGCAGGGAGCGGGCGATGCCTTGCCGGGTCGCCGCTCCGGAGTGCTGTGGCCGCCGACCACCAACATCGGGCAGCCGCAGTCTGCGGTCTGCGGTTTGAGGGCGACACCGCGGAGTCGAGGCTCCAACCGGCGCGGCCTGAAATCCACGGGCGTCGCAGTCTCCGGGGAAGGAGCGGCCGCTCCAGACATTTCCAAGCTGCTGAGGACTTTTCCACCCGATGCGGGTGGGCAAACAACATCGGGCTGCCGTTGCGGCGACTGGCTGCAGTGGCCTCAAACTGGCCCCGACCTCGGGTGGACTAGGAGGAGGAGGAGGACTGGACATTTTGGTGCCTTCCCTCACAGTGGAGAGTGGAGATTCTACTGTGGGGGGATGTTCGTGTTTGTGTAAAATCTCTTATAGTGTGTTGTCATTTTTTCTATCTCTTTTTATTATTTGTATGGTTAGTAACTGTAAAGCACTTTGGCTTTTGATTCAAATCAATTGGAAAATGTGCTATATAAATAAACTTATTATTATTATTATTGTTTATCAGTTACATGAAGCCACACAGGAGAGTGTCAGTGCAGACTATCTCAAGGTGGTTTAAAGCAAATGTTGATTAAGGCAGATATTAACACTGAAGTGTATATATCCTTTTTTCCACTAGTGCAGCAGCAACGTCGTCGGCTAGGGCGATGGATGTTCAGAACGGCCATATTTTTATAGGTGCCGGGTGGTCAAATTAGTTTGACCATCGGTCGATCGCCGATCAGAGAGAGGCTGTTTGCAAATTCAGGATTAAGTCCTGTTTAGTTTCCCCTGGGATAGAGGGGTTACTGGTTGTTTTGATTATTCAAATCAATTGTTACTGCATGATATTCACATTTCATGTTTAACGCATTATTGATTGTTTCTCATCGAAAGTCAATCAATGCAGTGAGAAGCCGGGATTTGGATCTCCAGCATAAAATCACAGAGCTTTGAACCCTTCACGTAGTCACAAACGTGACTCCGAAGTAAAATAGTAAGATTAAACGAGAACTTACCAAGTTTGAAGTTTGATCTTTATTTTATGAGGAGTTACGTTGGTGATTACGCGCCCGCCACGCCCAACCCTCTCTCATAAAAAAGGTCATATGGTAGTTCTCATGTTGCTCATCTTAATATGTTACTTCCAATATTGTGTTATCTGTGATTTCATACCGCTGCTTTGAAGATTGACGCGCATGCGCCCTGACGGGTCTTCTTCACGTAATCACCAACGTAACTCCTCATAAAATAAAGATCAAACTTCAAACTTGGTAAGTTCTCGTTTAATCTTACTATTTTAAAGGCATGTTACGCTTTAAAAACTGATTGAAGGCCAATCATTAACAGTAATAAGGAAAAAGTGTTAAGTATTAATTTCATAAAGGCAGACTAATAATGAACAGGATCTAGTGATTCATTTGAAATAGATATTGAAGAACTGGTAAATCAGAAGGGGAAGCAAAAAGATCGATAGGTGTACTTTGAATAAAAGGTTTTCTTAACAAAAGTATTGTTAGCATTTATGCTCATCTCATTTATTTATACATGCCCTGCTTCCGATTACTAATGTTAATGATCTGTGACTACTGTCACAATGAGTGTTTGGTTCAAGATAAATCAAACGTTCATCTCTAATTACACATTCTGTAAACTGGCAGAATTACTTGCATTCAAGAAACCGACTGTGATGTCATTTGTGAAGGGGACCATTTGTCAATATGTATAAAAATTGTGTTTTAGTACAAGTTTAATTTCACTCACTCACTAAAGTTCTGCAATAAAACTTAGTAACCAACAAACCTACAGAAATGTTTGTAGTTATTGGATCATGAACTTTAAAAACAGGTTACGCTTTAAAAACTGATTGCAGGCCAATCATTAACTGTAATAAGGAAAAAGTGTTATAATGGGCCTGTCCCACGGCGATTTTTTAGGCAACTGCCGGCGACTGTCATAGACGTAGCAGGTCACCGAAAAACCGTCGACAACCTACGTCATCCTGGCGACAACCTCCGACAGCACCTACATCAGGGGAAGTCAAGCTACGCTCATTGGCGTCAAATCCAATATAGCCCAAAAAATGTCAAAATTATGCGACGAGCAGAAAGACGCTATGACTTTTTGTGCGACTGAGGAGACTACTCCCGGCGACCATCGGCGAACATGTGGAAACAATCTAATCGCCTGTAGATGCCTAAAAAATCACCTAAGTGGGACAGGCCCATTAACGTTTCAAGTAATAAAATTGTATAGCATGGAAATGGAATAGCTGCCCACCATCTCCATGCAAACCTCTGCCCTCAATACTAATCCCATTTGCCCACATTAGATATTTATCCTTCTAAGCCTTGCCTATCTAATTGTCTTTCTCATATTATCTAACCCTACCATTTATGTCCTACACCTATTTGAGATCCCAAAATGCATATCCTCATACATGATCAGATGAAATTCCATCCCTGATCAATTTTCCATCTGATCGACATCCTGCTGCAACCTTAATCAACTGTCCCCACTCTCCACAGCAGCACCAACTTTCATGCCAGACGCAAATATACTAATTTTATCTCCTGTATTCACAACCATGTCAATGATATCTCACAAACAACAAGGCTTCCCTGCAGTACACCAGTGGTCACAGTCTGACAGTCAGTAAAGCATCCTTTCACCACTCCCCTCTGCCTCCAGTTCATCAGCATGTCTTGGATCCCATGTGGCTTCATATTCTGGACACGCCTACTAGATGGTACCTTGAACCTTACCAAAGTCCAGAGGGACAACATCATCAATGTTCTTGGTTACGTTAATGTATCTTTTTAATGCAGGAAGATACTCCAAATGTTAGTACCTTTTACAACTGTGACTCGCTGTGTATTTCCAGCATTTGAAGGCTATTTTCCACAATTCACAGCTTTTAAAATTCTGTTTTAAAATTACTCCAACAAATTTCCCTCAATAGTGTCTAGTTAAATCAGTAGGGGAAATTTTAAAGAAACGAAGTCAAAAATATTAAGCAAGAGAATTCTTTGTACGTCATGATTTTTTTCACAAGGAAACTGAAAGGTCTCTGGAAAACATCTTCAGTCAAGGGCGTGTTCCACTTTCGCGATTTTTTCGTGGGGTCGTGAGTCGCGGGGTGACGCCTGTATGGTCGTGAGTAGTCGCCCAAAGAGTCGTACCTTTTTCTGGTCGCCGCTGGATTTTCAACAGTTTGAAAATTCTCGGCGACCTGCTGCGATTATGCCGGCAGTAAGTGGGACAGCCCCTTTATTGTCTCAGTTGTTGGTGTACTTTTCCTAAGTGTTATGAGAATCCTTTGCACATTTATATTGCTGGATAATGTGTGCACTAAACAGACCAAATCAGTTCTCACTTTAACTGCAAATAATTCAGGAATTCAATGACATCTTTAATCTGCCGAGTTGAGGAGATTACTAATTAACCTGGTCTTGAAATGCAATTTAAATGCTTTCCAGTACAGATATCTACTAATTGCATGCCAAGACTATTTGTACTCTAAGGAAATATGTTTCATACTCAATGAAATAGAATTATTGTCATCTGTATTACAGTTATTTTCAGTTATGTGGAAATCTATTCTGTGCCTCTGTATTATATTTCATTATATGATACAACATGCTGCTGTAATCTTTCTAATTGTGTTGGTTTTAACAAATTATCTTTCACTTATGATTTAATCTAAAGTTTACAGTTTTCACTTCAAGCTGCAGTTTGTGTAAAACTCGTATTTTCTTTTGTATTTTTGCTTTTAATGGAAAAAGGACAGTTTCCATTTCACAGCGGTAATAGACCTGGCTTCCGTTGGTGAAGATAAATAACCTTTGCAGAAATGATTTTGATACATTCCACACTGCGCTGGGAAGGGAAATCACATATAATCCCTTTTTCTATTATACATAGTATTTGTGCAAGTTAAATATGGTCACATGCACAAGTGCAGTGAGGTGCAGATATAAATACGATGGTATGAACAATACTTGGCCATATCGCGGCACATTTTAAGGAACTTATGAACTGATTGTGCTTAACATATATGTTGTATGTAAATATTTTGGGTTATGAGCTGACAAGGCATTTACAACAGGAACCAATTGAACAAGATAACATTCCTGCTTCCATTTAATGCTAGCGCACAGTACTCTCCTCTGTGTTACACACCATTTGGTAAATAGTAAAGATGTCGATCATGTTTAAAAATCAGCCATGTCGTGCGTTTTTTGAAACCAAATGCACAAAAGATAAAATGCACTTTTGCCTGCTGTGAGAGTACTGTTGTGGGATCACCTGGTCAACAATAGTGATTATTAGTTCTGAATTTCTAATCAGAAATGTTATTAGTTTTGTGGCAGGTATCAAATATATCGTTCTCCCAAAATTGTATTCTTAGAGCTGTGTGATGCCTTCAGCTGTAAATTGAGTGTGGTCTGAGCAGCCTTCCCCATGGGGATCTGTGTGTGAATTACTGGTGTCACACTTCATGTCGTAGAGACAACTCAATATGCTAGAGGTAAGTGCCAAGTTAAAGTAGATGTTTTAACTGTCAACAGGTCCACTGGGCATAATATTGCAAGTGTCAATAGCTACTTTACTGCAGACGTTTAATATCCTAGAGGGAAACAAAGGTTATACCTTCTTGTTTTAAAGTATTACGTTTCTCAGAAGTTGTACAGTTGAAATGAATCCTGTGAGCAACTTATTTAAATATAGATTTTTTAATGTAGTGTGGGATGAGTGTTGTACATGAGTACATGGAAATAATTTGAACAGGTACCATTTTAGGAAAAGCTACTTAATGTTAAGCGGGAAAAGTCCAAATCTCATAAGGCCTGCATGTTTTACATGGGACCTTGACCTGTTGATCTTGACCTGTCATGCCTGGTAATTTAGAATAAGAATCAAAGGGCAAGAGCCTATATTCTATTGGAATTATGATGATGCTCTGGGCACAGTAAAGGTTGAGATGCTGTCTACGTTGCTCTGATTCTCCAGGAGCTTTGCTGCAATAGTATTTTGCTGAGAACTGGCTTTCAAACATATTCCTCTGCTCTGCACGTTTGAACATCAATGGAATGTCATCCTAGCAGTTCAGTCCGTTTCCATCTGAATGATCATGCCTAACATCCTGAGTGCAAACTAAAATTGATGATGCTCCGACATTGCACATGGAAATCAAAGCCATGCTTTGTTATTAACTGAATTGATGTTAGAGGCCAACAAACAATTACTCTGGGACCTGCAAAAGCACTTCAGGCCTGCTTTTCCAGTTATTCATTCCGAGGGCCAGACAAGGAAGCAGAGCAGAGAGAGGCCATATGGTTCATTCTGTCCCGATGGAGTCCTTGAAAGAGCAACCAATTAGTACCATTCCCCTGTTTTTCTCGCAGAAACTTGATATTTTTCTCTTTCTATTCTGTCCTTATTTTTGTACTTCTGTATAATGGAAGCTACCTTTACAAATTGGTCACTGTACAGCTACACCGTGGGCAGCACGGTGGCGCAGCGGTAGAGTTGCTGCCTTACGGCACTTTCAGCGCCAGAGACGTGGGTTCGATCCCGACTACAGATGCTGTCTGTACCTAGATTGTACGTTCTCCCCGTGACCTGCGTGGGTTTTCTCCGAGGTCTTTGGTATCCTCCCACATCCAAAGACGTACAGGTTTGTAGATTAATTTGCTTGGTATAAATGTAAAATTGTCCCAGTGTGTATCGGATAGTGTTAATGTGTGGGGATCGCTGGTTGGTGCGGACTCAATGGGCCGAAGGGCCTGTTTCTACACTGTATCTCTAAACTAAACGGAAAAACTAAACTACACAGAGGTGACAATCCAGTGATGATCCAGGAATATAATTCTCTTTTTCTGTACTATCCCTAGTTTTTCTTATTATTTTAACATAATGATCCACGTAGCGCAGTAGTTTCCTACCTTATAAAATCCCAACCATGCTCAGCCCACTTTTTCATCATTCCACAAACAGGACTACCCAACCAAACTCTTCACCACTTGATGTCTGATCCATTCCTCAATCACCACTAATATCACTCGCCTCTCAAAGCATTCTACTCACCTGAAGATATCCATAACCCGTCAATTACCTCCACTGTTCTTATTGGACACAACACTAATCTTTCTGAGGTGACAATATTGATTTACACTTTTAGTTTAGTTTAGAGATACAGCGCGGAAACAGGCCCTTCGGCCCACTGAGTCTGCACTGACCAGCGATCCCCGTACATTAACACTATCCCACAATGGTGACAAGTTTTTTAACATTTATACCAAACCAATTAACTTACACACCTGTACGTCTTTAGAGTGTGGGAGGAAACTGAAGATCTCGGAGAAGACCCACGCGGTCACGGGGAGAACGTACAAACTCAGTACGGACAGTACCCGTAGCCAGGATTGAACCCGGGTGGGGTGGGGGGAACAAATTATTAATTAGTACTTTTTGTAACTTTCTTGCCACCTTTGTGGGGACTCTTCTGTGTACATTTTATGTAAAAATAAAGACTTTAGGGCCTGTCCCACTTGGCCGTCATTTGCGCGCCATTTACGCGACCTCCAAAAATTTGGTCGTCGCGTTGTGACGCACAGGTAACGTAGGTAGCGTGGGATGGGCGCATGGAGAGTATGGAGTTGCGCGCCGTATCGTGCGGCGTCCAGGATTTCGTGCCGCACGAAATCTTTGCGCGCCACCGGCGTGGCCGATCGCTTACGCACGCGGACGTACTGCGGTCGCAAGCTGACGTCCTGACCTCGTGCATGTTGACGCATGATTAGGTCACCGTGCGTAACCATGCGCCACTGCGCGGCGCCCATACGCAGTCGGCCACAATGAGAACATAATTACGCCGTAAGCATCAATGCTTTCAGAGTAATGCCTTCAGAGTTACACCTTAAGTATTTTTGAAACATCCTCAGTTAAGGATGTTTCAAAAGTTAACATCCAGGTAAGGATTGCAGATTTTATATCCTAAAAGAACACTAGTAACCAAATTAGTTTTTTTTTTAAATAACCACCAACAATTTTACTCACACCATTCAAAATATTTTTAATTAATTCTTTAATTAAACTAATTCTTAAGCTGGGTTCAAACCCTCAAACTGCTATAATGGAATACAATTTTGTGTTTGTTGGGAGTAATTCAGAATGTTTAAAAGTAAATGAAATTTTCCAGCAAACAATAATTTTATCAATGTTTCACTTAACAAATGATGTCAATGTACTGACTAATTCTACTTGCAGAGCAGATAAAATATTTGAAGGCGCATGATGACATGTGATGACACGCGCGACCGTCGGGCGACCGTCGCGCGTCCGTCACTACCGGCCTGTCACATAAATGACGGCCAAGTGGGACAGGCCCTTTTCTCTGCACCTAGCTAGGTACAAGTGACAATAACGTATCATCATCAACATTGTGACAATTCTGTGTTTACTGCTTTTACTCGCTATCCAGTGCAAGATTTCTCAACTTACCACATTCATTTTACGTAAGCTGAAACTTAAGAAATATTAAAGAAATATTAACTCTCCGACCTCTGAACTGCATAGTTTTGAGGGAAATGTTCAAAATAGTAACAATGTGGCAGATATTCGAAATTCATCAAAGTACTTGTGGTGGGGTTTTTTTGCATTGGTTATTTTGCAATTTCATATCAATTTCCAGAATATTTTACAGATCAACAAATTAAAAACAGCTCTGTTTTACAGTATTTTGGATGCCAGGGGTTTCCAAAGTAATTTAACATTTAGTTAGGTTGATATCTAAGCTGTGGTACTTTCGTTATCCTTTCAGCTTTTATGTAACTGGAGTTTCTCAAATCCTATAGATAGCTTAGTGGTGTAGGGGGACTGCCTCACAGTGCCAAAGACCCGGCTTCCATCCTGACTGCTTGTCTATACAGAGTTTGTACTTTTTATCCGAGATCTTTGGTTTCCTCCCACACTCCAAGGACGTACAGGTTTGCAGGTTAATTGGCTTGGTATAAATGTAAACTTGTCCCTAATATGTGTAGGGCAGTGTTAATGTGCGGGAATGTGTGGACTCGGTGGGTCAAAGTTTCTGCGCTGTATCTCTAAACTAAATGAAGATAATTCTTGCTTGAACTCAAAGCAAACACTTTTGCAAGCAAGAACATTCACCCCATTAATTGTAGTCCTTCATTTATTCCCACAGTTTTATCTATATTTTCAGATTATTCAAAAAATGGAAGAAGAAACAGTAGTATTCTGTCAATGTAGTAGTTTGTCAATAAAAATCTGATTTATGGAGATTTTAAACTAATTATGAATACTCCCATAATATGGTTTTTCTAGAGGTAAACGTTAGTTTACTGGAACCTCTCTTTAAGGATTTGCAGATCCAGATTGTTATTGGTGGACATTTTATTGGATTACAGATTTTATTTGGATTAAGGGGTGATACAAGATACATTTATTTGTCACATGTACCAATTGGTACAGTGAAATGTGTGGTCACCATACAGCCATACGAATAATAAAGAGCACAGAACACGATAGCCTTTAACACAGACATCGCCACACAACGGGATCAAAGTTTCCCACTGTGAGGGAACGTTCCAAAATTCAGTCATCCTCCTCTGTTGTCCTCCCGTGGTCGGGGGGCTCCCGAACCCCCCGCTGTCGCCGCTACGGGCGGCCCGATGTTCAGGTCCGCTTGCCGGGGTGATGGAAGTCTGACGTCTGGACTGGAGGACGTCATCAGCGGCTTGGACAGCTGAATCGGGCACCTCCTACCGGAGTCCGCGGCTCCCGAAGTCCACAGGCCCCGCTGGGTGGAGATTCAATGCTGGCGGCCCTCGGCAAATGGATCCCAGGACTCCGCGAAGTTGAAGTCAGTGTCGCCCGCACTGGAAGCTCTGCAAACCACAGCTCCGATGTTTGAGCAGCGGCCCAACACTCCGGAGCTTCAACGGCGATCCAGGTAAGCAATCGCCCGCTCCGCGATGTATCCAGCGCTGCGCCGCCACTGCTGAAGCTCTGGTCCAGGTCCCCGGCAGGAAAGGCTGCTCCAATCCAGGTGGTAGGCTGCGAGGAGGGGGGCAAGGATGTGACTCGGAGAATAGTCGCATCTTCGCCAGGAAGTGACTGGGAAACAGTTTCCCTCTTACACTATCCCCCTCCCCCACATAGAAATACTAACGAAACCTCCAACACAAACATTTAAAACTGACTAAATTCTTTTTTTTAAGACAGAAAAACAGACTGTAGCCAGAGGCTGCCATCAATGTGCTAGTGATAGATACAACCCTCTGGGCACTTAGCAGCATACAGGAGGCAGAGAGGATATAGTCAGTAGTTTCAGGGAAGTAGCTACACCAGATGTTCATTGGTCTTGGGATTGCCTTATTATCATCATGTCTATCAAGCTTTATTTTGCGGCATATCCAGACAGATTATACCATACATCAAGTAGTGCAAACGAGAAAATAGATTGCATAATATAGCGTTACAACTACAGAGAAAGTGCAGATAAAAAAAGTGCAATGACTGCAACAAAGTATATTGGAAGATTGAGAATTCATCCAAAGTGTATAACATGATCAAAGTTCAAGAACGGCATGTTCTAGTGAGGAGGAAGGAGATTAAGGTGATGTCCCCAGTCCTGATGGGATCTATCTCAGGTTATTAAGAGAGGCAACCAAGGAGTTTGCTGCGGAGAATTGTGCATCCTATATGGCCACTGGTGAGGTCCCAGGGGACTGGAGACTGAAGAGTAGCCGATGCTCAGTTTAATTTAGAGATACCGCACGGAACCAGTCACATCTTCCCAGCTCCACCCCTTTACGCCTTTGGTGAGAGGTGAGAGAGGGAAAGTTTAAAGGAGATGTGTTGGGCAAATATTTTTGGCACAGATTGCAGTAGATGCTTGGAACACTGTATTAGGGCTGCTGGTGGAAGCTGATATATTGAAGGTGTTTGATAGGGTTTTAAAGAGCCATATATGCAGGGATTGGAGGGATACGAACCATCTGCTTGCAGTAGGGATTTGTTTAATATGGCATCATGTTTAACATGCATCAAAGGGCCTGTTCCTGGGCTATTGTTCTCTATTCTATGACAATCCAAGGAACTGCACATGCCCTTATTTTGAGCAAAACACAAAATGCTGGAGAAACTCAGCAAGTCAGGCAGTATCTGTGGAGGGAATGGGCAGGCAAGTTGGATTGGGACTCCTCATCAGTCATTGCGATGGAGGGAGAAACCTGGCAGAGAGGAGTGGTGGTGGGACAAAGCCTGGCTCTGCTGTTCCAGGTGTGAACTCTTATACATCAGCGAGATGTATCAAACGTAGACAAGGCGATCGTTTCGCTGAACACATTTGCTCAGTCTGCCCCGGCCTACGGGATCTCCCGGTTGCTAAACACTTTAACTCCCCCTCTCATTCCCACACTGACCTTTCTGTCCTGGGCCTCCTCCATTGTCAGAGTGAGGCCCAACGCAAGTTGGAGGAACAGCATCTCATATTTTGCTTGGACAGCTGACAACCCAGCAGTATGAACATTGATTTCTCCAACTTCAAGCAGCCTTTGCATCCCCTCTCTCTCCATCCCTTCCGCACCCTAGGCATTGTCCTAGTTTCACTGTTGTCCTGGTGAGTTTCAATGTCTGTATAATTTGTTATCACCCAGCCCACAGCTATCAATGGACTGCTTCCATGATCATTGTTACGTTTTTGCATATCTTTCATTCATTCGTTCTATATCTCTCTATAATCACCGTCTCTATCTCTCGTTCCCCTCTCCCCTGACCCTCAGTCTAAGGAACAGTCTCGGCCCTAAACGTCGCCCACTCCTTCTGGCGATGTTACAAAACCTACCTTCAGCGGGGCTGCAGTTCTGCCACTGGCCGTGTGTGCGACTTTGGTGCCTTTGAGGGGGGGGGGGGGGGGGGTAATTAAAGTTCAGATTTGTCTCGCCTGTCAGAAGCGGATTTCCTCGGGCTGCTAGCTGCTGAAGAAAAATGAATCGGACATCCGTTCCCGTTTTTTTTTTTTTTAAATCTCGAGACAATTTAATAATTGAATTAAAATAACGCCCTCAACGCCTACAACGTGACGGATCGCAAGAACGGGACAAAACAAAGGGTAAGTCGGGTATTTTATATATAATCTTGCTTCTTGGGATGGCTTTAATCTAATTCTACGTTGCGAAAATGTTATTTGGGCCCCATACGAACCGGCAGTGTCTTTCCTGCCGATATGGGGTTCAAATTCACTGTAAATGCAAAGTTCCAATCGATCGCGTTCCAGAAGCAAGATGATTAAATTGTCTATATTTTGTGTTATTCTCTCTCCATGATCATTATTTTTAAACTAAATATTCACAACTGTTTGAGTCACATGTATTCTGCAAAAAACAATAATTTAAATTATATTTTGGGTGGATGTTTCTGGATTAATTTATGGGAATTAAAAATTAAATTCCTTCCATCTGCATATAAATTCATGACAGTGAGATTTAAAAATCATGTTATATTGTGAATTCTTGTGTGAATGGGATTAGTTTGTTATTTGGATACTTAGGCTATTTAAAAAATATATCCTTTTCTTAAGAAATGGAATCTGCAGGACATTCTTAATGGGAAATAGTGGGCAGAAAGGCATGTCATGCGTGGTTTGAAAAGCAAAAACTTGTAGTTTACAATGCCAAAATTGAAAGTTGAGGAAAAACAAGGTGTACAGAGTTGCTTATTGGTTACAATCTGAGGAGTATGATGATGCTACTGATTATGATATGCCAATGTACCAGCTAGCAACTGATCTTCTCCATAAAGACTTGGTCTATTGCTAGAAATTGTAATTTATTTACCTATCTGTAACGGACTTACAGCATATAATACAATAATATTAAAGTTCTGATCTTGAGAATATCACATTTTTGAATTTTCAAGGCAGTCTGGGTGTTTATTACTATTTCCGTCACAACGGTCAATTTTGTAATTAGCTACAATTAGGTAATTAACTAATTATATGCTTTAATTTCAGGTCATCCAAGTAAGATGTTTTAGATTTGTTTCAGAATGCTTCAATCTATAATAACTGAAAATTTCATTCAGTTCTCTTAATTTTTAAGAAAGTTACGGGCTTTTGACTGTCCTCGATCACAGATTTTGTGTTAAGTCAATGGAAGAGCAATAGCTGAACAAGATGCTAAATTCCGAGTATGAAAATGACCATAACTTTTTTAATACTGAAGATATGAATGTGAATTAGGTGTCAAATTAAACTTATTTTTATGCTTTATCTGATGGGATAAATTGCAGACTTGATTTTTTAAATCTCAAAATTTTGTAACATTGCTACTCCTTCTCTCCAGAGATGCTGCCTGACTCGCTGAGTTACTCCAGCATTTTGTGATTATCCTGGTAAATGATAGGTGGATACAGGTGTGTGTGTGTGTGTGTGTGGGGGGGGGGGGGTGATAAGCAGATGGGTGAACTAAATGACAAAGGCTAGAGGTGAAAAGGCGGCAGAAAGGTGTCAAATAAGGAGCGAAGAGGAGTGAAACTTAAAGCCAGAAAGAGGGATGGAGGTGGAAGGGGACAAGGAGGAAGGAAAGATGGTGGATGAAAGGAAAATTAGTAATATGAGGATGAGGGACGAATGTACGAAGGAGGGGTGCCTGGGGAGGGAAGGGGTTTGGGAGACGGTGAGAAATGGGTGCACGCCAGGGTAGGGGGACACAGGAAAGGGAGAAGGTGGTATGATGTGTATTACCTATAATTTGAGAATTCAATGTTCATGCCTTTGGGTGGTAACCTGCCCATGCAGAATATGAGGTGCCGTTCCTCCAGTTTGTGTGTGGCCTCTGGCAATGTGGAGGCCCAGGACTGAAAGGTGAGTGTGGGAATGGGAATGGGAAGAGGAGATAAAGTGGTTAGCAACTGGGAGATCCAGCAAACCTTGGCGGACAGGTGTTGGTAGAGCTGTCAGCTAGTCTACACTTGGTCTTGCCAATGGAGAAGGCTACACTTGGACTTGCCAATTTGTTCAAAAAGGAGGTCACATCAGGAGCACCCGATGCAGTAGATGGGGTTTGAAAAGGTGTAAGTGAAGCTCAGTCTCACCTGGAAGGACTGTTGCGGTTCTTGGGTGTGAGTGCGGTTCCCTCACCCCATCAAACACCTTGTGTTTTACGATATTCAATGGATAATGGTTTCAGTGCCTTACAGGTTAAAGTTTTCCAATTAGTCTCTCTTGCAGTTCAATACTGAAAATAAATGAGGCGAGCAGAAAACGTAGAACGATTCTGCAGTGTTGAATTGTTACCAATCAAGGGAAGATGTTCTCACCAATATTTGGCTCAATTATAAAGTACAGTCAGCAAATACCCAGTGGGATCCAGTGGTTGACCACCAGGGGAAACTGTATTTCTCAGTCCCTACCTGGTTGGAGATATGGCTTTTCTCCGGGCAGTATCTTTGCCCCTTCCTTGCGGCCTACCACCGGGACTGGAGCGGCGTTTCCTGCCGGGACCGGCTAGAACTTCGGCGGAGGCGGAGGCGCAGCGCTGGGGCGCCATCGCGGAGCGGGCGATGCCTCACCCGGGTCGCCGTGCGGTGGGCTGAGACCGCCGACTCCCAACATCGCGGAGCTGTCGTTGCGGAGCTTCCAGAAGCGGCGGTGCTGACTTTGAACACCGCGGAGCCTGGGATCTCTCGCCGAGATCGCCAGTGTCGGAGCTCTGACCAGCGTGGCCTGTGGACTTCGGGATCCGTGGTCTCTGGCAGCAAGTGACCGTTCCAGACACTCCAAGCCGCTGAAAAAGAGTGTTCTCCCGACGCCGAAGCCCCATCATCCGGTGAGAGGGCCTGAATATTGGGCCGCCGTTGTGGCAACTGCGGAGGCCTCAATAGGCCCGACAATGGGTGAACAAGGGGAAGAGGACTGGACTTTGTGCCTTCCCTCACTGTGGGAACCATTGTGGGGGGATGTTTTTATGTTTTATGTTCAATTCTTTTTTAATGTGGTGTCTTACTTTTATTGGTGTGCTGTAAATGGCAACTCAAATTTCACTACACCAGAAATGGTGTATGTGACAATAAATGTCCTTTGTCCTTTGATTCAGATTTTGATCAAGTTTAAGAAAACTGTTCAGAAATGCAGCCATTAGTATATCCGACAATGTAACCTGGTATCTTCAACTAGATGATGGTCTGAGGCATGTTTCTCCCTTGAGAACATCACTCCATTTCAAAGAAGGTTCTTCATCCACTGCTCTGAGGGGTTTTACTCAGTGTGATTCTGTGGTAGCAGACACACCTGACGACAAGTTGTCAGTCCTGACAGAGCAGTGAGATAGCACATCTGAAAAGCATCAGCTTGGTATAAATTTAATTTGCTGCGGAGAATGTTGGTTACAAAATGTATTAATCAATTTTGATCCATTTGGTTGGCCAAAGATTGGATTGAGTGGCACATTCTGCTCTCCCACACCATCTGCCGATGTGTGATTCTGGGGATCAGCAGCAACAGTGGGAAGGAATTGGATGTTCTTCAGCTGTCTTGATAGCTATCTCTCATCCAAGTTGTTTTCAAAAGCACCAATGTTTAGTTTCAGTTTTCAGTTTAGTTTAGAGATACAGCACAGAAACAGGCCCTTCGGCCCACCAAGTCTGCGCTGTCCAGCGATCCCTGCACATTAACACTATCCTACACACACTAGGGCCAATTTACAACTTTACCAAGCCAATTAACCTACATACCTGTACGTCTTTGGAGTGCGGGAGGAAACCAGAGCACTCGGGGATAACCCACGCAGGTCACGGGGATAGTGTACAAACTCCGTACAGACAGCACCCATAGTTGGGATATCAGGTGCTGTAAGGCTGCAACTCTACCGCTGCGCTACTGTGCCAACAATATATCAATATAATATAATATTATTAATATAAATAGTAAGATTAAACGAGAACTTGCCAGTTTGAAGTTTGATCTTTACTTTATGAGGAGTTACGTTGAGGGATTACGTGAAGACCCCGCCAGGCCGCATGCGCATCAATCTTCAAAGCAGCGGTGTGAAATCACAGATAACAGTAGTCGAACTAAACATAGTAAGATAAGAGAACTAGCATACCAGCTGACCTTTATGATAGATGGTTGGGAGTGGAGGGCACGTAATCCCTCAACGTAACTCCTCATAAAATAAAGATCAAACTTCAAACTGGTAAGTTCTCGTTTAATCTTACTATTTTACTTCGGAGTCAGGTGAGTGACTATGTGAAGATTTCAAAGCTCTGTGATTTCATGCCGTGGAAACAAGTCCATTCGTCACACACGGCATCAGTTGACCAATGATGAGTGAACATTAATAATGCATTCAGACATGACATAGATATAGACATGTTGATGCTTTTAATGAACAATTAATGATAATAGTAACCTCCCTCAACCGGGAGGAAACTATAAACAGAACCGAACATAGAGTTGGCAAATACCCCAGGCCTGGCAATGGGTTAGTTCTAAAATGTTTGGAAGATCGTTCGTTTGACCAACCTGCAGCTGCTAGGATGTGGTCCCGCGAAACGTCCATAACCCTGCTGCTGATGTTGTTGCAGCCCTGGTGGAGACTTAAAAATGTCAGTGTTCACTCCTGTATAAGCCAGAACCCGTTAACCACCTGGAGATAATAATAATAATAATAATGGATTTTATTTACGGGCGCCTTATACCGAGGTCTCAAGGACACCATACAGAGATTTATAGAAAACATATAATCAGAATTTTAAAAAAATAGGTTATAAAGACCAATACATAAATCAGGGACAGAATTCCTTCCAAAAACACAACAAAAAATAAGAAAATCAGAAGCACAATTTGAGGAGAGAGCAGCGGCAATTTAACGCCAGCGTCCACTCTCCCCTCCGACCGCCATCTTGAACACAGACTAACAAATACAATTACAAACAATTACATACAAAAATCATCCCCCCACAATGATTTCCACTGTGGGGGAAGGCACAATGTCCAGTCCCCAGCCCCAGTTCACCCAAAAAAGTCAGGCCAAATGAAGCCCCCGCTATTGCCTCTACGGAGGCCCGATGATCCTGGCCGTTCTCGCCGGGTGATGTAGCCCCGGCGTCGGGAGAGTCCTCCAGCAGCTGGGCCACCTGGAACGGCCGCATCCCTCACCGGATGCCGTAACTACGGCTGGAACGGCCGATTTCCCGCAGGCGTCCGCAGCACCTGAAGCCGACAAGGCCGCGCCGACTTGGAGCTCAAGGCTCCCGGTGTTGGTACCTAATCACTCCCGGGCTGTAGTGATACCTAATTATGAGGCTATATGTAACTAACAAATATTGCTAGTTCGGAGTCTTTAAGCTCTTAGTGACCTTAACATACTGGTATAGATGTGTGACCACAAACAACCGAAGGTCCAAGGGATATGCCAACAAGTCTAGTTTAAGACTTGATGCCCCTGGTCTATTCTGCTTGACTAAGACATAACCATAAAATGTTATTTTGCTTGCAGATATAATCATCCTGTCCAGTCCCTAGCTTATGCAATGACTGGACCCGTTGCGCTAGACTCAGCGCCATGAGCATAACCACTTTGTAAGTGAGTTTGACCAAGGACAGGGATGTAGCTGGATCCCACCGGCAAAGCGGCGTTAGCACAATGTTAACATCCCATATCTCTGCATACCTGGGCCTGGGAGGTTTTGAGTTTGAAGATACCCTTAATAATTTAGATATCAGGAAGTGAGACCCGACAGAGTGGAGCCGACAGAGTGCAGCCAATATGATGAGAAGGCACGTTCGGCACAATAAACATATGTAATATTAGCATAAAACAACTACTTCCCATCTCCTTATGAGGAAAATACAGCTTATTTGGTGCTATCCCTGCAATCTGCAGTGAGCATGTCCATGGTTTGGTTTAACAACCCGTGCCACAGGAACGGTCTTTTCAGAGTCTGCAAGTCAATTAATTGATTTTATCATGCAGAGGATGGTTTCCCGAGTCATGGCTAAACCAGCAAATCTTTGTGTCTAGAAATAACCATATAAGGTTCTATTATCATTCCCCACATCAGCAGGAACCATGGCTGTAAATGCCAGTCAGGCACTACGAAGAAGCCAGAAGTGGGAACTTGCTGAATTTTTTGCAAGACCCGTCTGATGAGGCAAAATGGAGGAAGACATAAAAGAACATTCCTCCCCAGTGTAGCGAGAATGCATCCATCGCCACTGATATGCCACATATATTTTGCAACTGGTGATTGAGCCTGGATGCAAATATCTCGATCTTTTAGTGTTCCATCGAGCCACAATGTAATTAAATACTTTGTGATCCAACATCTATGCTGTGTTATCATTGATTTTACATAATGATACACCAGTGCCAAATGAGAGTAGGTAAACTATCTCCGGATACTTTAACTTGGTTGCACCCATGTGATTAACATACCACCACCAAAGTGCATCAACTTGGACTTGAGCATGCAGATCATGCATATCCGCACAAACCTTTAACCCATAGAATGCACCGAGTGTCTATAGGTAGTTGATACCGTATAACTGAAGAATTGGCAACTCATGCAATCCCATCCGCCTCCGTAACTAGAGATGGTATTAGTAATTTTCCATCTTTTAGCAATAGCATCAGTTTGTAATTAACTGAAGATTTACTGCTGAAAGGTTAGTGGAGCAATGCTCAATACTGTTTGTCCACCATGGTGACTTTGATAGTTTCAGCTGGAATAGCTTAGGTCTGGTAACAATGACCTACGTGGTACTTGAGAGTTGCTCCTTTGCACGTGTATACTGATAATGCAAAGGCCAAATAGCACAGCTGAAAGCCAATATATTGCCAATTATAATTGATGAATAGAAGGCTGCTTGATAACAACAATAAGGTTGTTACAGGCTTCAATTAATTCCAATCTCTTGCCTCAGGACAATTTGTCCCAGACAAATTAATAGAGTTAAAGGTAAATCCCAATAATCAATAATTTCAGTTGGTATCAACTTAAATGTAACTGGATGGGTGAAAACCCAATTTCTCAAATATAGTTTGGTGGCTGATACAGCTAATTTAGCAAAATACCGCGTTTAGAATGTCATCCCGATAGGCCATGACAATTGTTTTTTAGCTCTGAGCAGTTGAAGCACTGGTTTTAGTAATTTGGTAAATAACCTGGGAGCTGAAGTTAGCCCATTTTGCAACGTTTCTAACTGTATCATTGCCCCATCCAGCTAAATTTCAAATATCTCCGGTGCCCTGAGAATGGAAACTGATCCCATGGAAGTTAAACAGCCACGAAGTTTCCTATTCAGAAATGTCTATACTGCACATGCGAGTTGAACCTGTTGACAATGAACAGGCCACATCTGCCATAATTACTAGCCTGCCTTGAAAGGCAACTCCCTTGCTTGTATGCTGTGCAGTATAAACTAATCTCATGTTATCATTGTCATCTGTACAAAAACCAAGTGTAAATATTACCAACTTGTATCCGTGACAGGAGGCATCATATGGCTCCATCTTCATCCTTCATACCTCCGAATGGGAGGACTTATGCAACCTGAACCAGGAGCTGCCTCAACCAGCTTCATCCTTCCTACATCCGAATGGGAGGACTTATGCAACCTGAACCAGGAGCTGCCTCGACCAGCTTCATCCTTCCTACATCCGAATGGGAGGACTTATGCAACCTGCCCAGGAGCTGCTTCAGGCATGTGTGCATGTATTTTAGCACCATCTCCATCATTACATTCGATCGAGTGGGAGGAATTGCAACCCTGTAACAGGTGTCGCTTCAGGCACATGTGCATTTCTGTAGTACCCTCTACCACTCCGTTCCTTTGAGTGGGAGGAAATTTGCAACCCTGAACCAGGAGCTGCTGCCTGACATGCCTTAGGATGCAGCATTCATGACTGCGATGAGTCGCAATCTTGTCTGACATAGATGCCCAAGACTTGGCACTCACTCTGAATTGGGGTTTGTCAGGTTGCTTCCTTCAGCAGCCGCCAGGACTAGTTGCTCCTTTCCGATGCCAATGCAGTCTACAGGGAAGGACTGGAGCGCCTCTAGCCCCCGTGTGCCAGACCTAGTGGGAGAATGCTGGAAAAACCTGCCAGTTATTTGTCATGGGCAAAGACGTTTACATAAACGAAGACACCCACCCAGTTAAATCAAAGATTTGATTACTTTATTGATCTGACTAAACTCGGCGTCTCGGGGAAGAATCTTCCACAGTCCCTTTAATGAGCGGAATTACCATGACACCACTATGTGTAGAACTGAAACAATTAATCAGAGGGTATCAGCATAATGGTGCCTACCCTGTATAGCCATATACTTGAAAGAATACACTATAACTGCTAATGCCATGGAGGCGTAGGGGTGTTTATGCCGTTAGTAACGCTCATGCCATGGACATTCCTCCGGGGTTGGGGTCAGTCACACACTGACCCATGCACGCCTCTCTACCAAGAGGGAGATCTGTGAGCAGCTCTGTACACAGGTGCTGCCGTAAACTTCCGTGGACCTTGTGCTGATATGGCCCTGTTTTAGTGGACCATATCAGGCTGGGTAAGACGTCCGAGGACGTACCCTAGAATGTCGGAGGGGAACCCTCGTGGCCAGGCTCGTCCAGCCCGGGCCTCTCCGACTTAGTTTGGTTGCCTACCTTTGAGTTGCCCAAGTCGAAGTCGCTGACCGTGAGTCCTGCTCCACGATGGCGAATCCGATGGCCACTGGCTATCCGCTCTCCTGTGGTCCGTAGCCGGCACCTCTGTGGATAATGTACACCAGTCTGAAGCCGCTGGCTCCACCGCCAATGACCCGAAAAGGTGAATTCAACCGCCGCCCGCTACCCGCATTCCGTGGTCTCCGTAGCGGATTCCCCATTGTCCCTGTCGAAGGGATTCCCCGCGAAGTCCATGTCGGGTTTTCGCCGTGGTTCTCGCAGCCGGGATTCCCTCTGCGGGCCCTGTAGAAGGGCTTCCCCTCAATGTCTGTGGTCGGGCTTCCCCCGAGCCGGATTCCCCCCCCGCCCGTGGTCCCTGTAGAAGGGAGCCGGGTGAAGCTGGGATTTCGACCCCAGAACGTCTCCAGCTGGAACTCTGTAAAGAGTTTCCTGCAAGGAGAAAACAGACCTGGAAAAGTTAAAACTTACCTTCAAGTTTGACCGCTAGTGGAGCAGCGCTCCCACCAGCCGTCGTTGCGCAATGCGTTAGATGATATATGCGCATGCGGGCTGGCGGGGTCTTCACGTAGTCACTCACGTGACTCCGAAGTAAAATCAATGTTTTTCTCAGTTTGTTCCAGATATGCGTTGGGGCCAGTGTGGGAGGGTTTGGTTTGATATCTTCCTATCATGTGCACCAAGATACAGTGGAAGTGGAATGGTCTGCTCTGGTCTAATAACGGCAGGATAGACACTGTTGCTGAATCGGGCGGTACGTGCGTTCAAGCTCTTGTATCTTATGCCAGACAGGAGAGTGATATAAAGAAAATGACTGGGTTGTGAGTTGCCTTTGATTACGTTACTGTTTTTCCAAGGCAGAGTGAAGTGTGGATGAAGTTGATGCTGCAGGGAGGCAGATATATATGGTGGACTGGGCTGAATTCACAGCTCCCTGCAATCTCCTGTGTTCTTGGGTAGAGCTGTTGCCATACCAAGCTGTGTGGCATCAGGGTAGGATGATTACCATGGGGCATCTGTAGAAATTGGTAAGTGTCATTGGAGGCATGCTGAATGTCATTAGCCATCTGTGAAAGTAGAGGCATTGATGTGCTTCTGTGGCTGTAGAGTCAATGTGGTTTCATCAGGACAAATTGTTGATGGAAGAATGAATGAACGAATGAACGAACAAATGAATGAATGAATGAATGAATGAATGAAAGATACTTTATTATCATATGTGACATGTCACAGTGATTTTCTTTGTTTTTCATAACCAAGGTATGCAAAGGGTCACCACATAAAAGGCGCTGGGTCCCCCTTTGTTCTCGACGGCGCATCACCTCGGGCACCCACGTGGTCTGTCTTCAACCGCCGACCCGACCTCGACCACCGTTTATTTCAGCAAACTCCTTGTATTTAGAGCCATTTATTGTTACCGCTGACATTCAGTGTTTGATAGAAAGGCTTAAGGAAAAACCCATCAAAATTGCCATCAAAACACATTAACTGTTTACCAATCTTGAACCACAAAGAAGCAATTGAAGTTCATTCCTAATGGGCAACAGAAACATGATTTACGCTGTGAGGTAGTCACACCCGATATCAAAGTTTTACTGAAATATCGAAGATGATTATCCTGAATGCCTGCAGTTGGGGTGAATGTCCTTGAGCATTCTACTCCGTGTCCTTCTACCCTTGGTCTGTTTTTGACTTGCAATTTTCTTTTGTTTTATATGAACCACCAGAACAAGCTGGATATTAATGGCAAGGTGACCTAAGGGGGAGAACCAAACAATGAATATAGGATCTTGCTTCTCACAACTGAGTGAACAGCAGCCAAAGACTTTGGGAAGCAGCAGCCCATTCAGTTGATGCGGTAGTCAGGAGGTATCTATGTGTATAACTTATTTGATGAAGTACAACACAAAGTAAGCAGGGCACCACCTGTGGTGCCACAGCAGCAGTAATGAGCTGCAACTTGGAATTGAGAGATCTCATGCAGCTCAAAACGCAACTGCTGCAAGTCATTTTATTAAGAAATAGTGTATTGAGGTCATTAGACAGTTGACCATGGAGACTGCGATTGCAACATGGTACAAAATGGTTCTTGGTAACGTCTTTGTACTCATTCATTTTTAATAAGATTCTGACAGCAGAGTTTTAGTAAATGCTAGTTAATCATTTCAATGAAAAACATAATGAAGTGTGGAACTTGAAAATAACACTAAACCTTAATTATATTTTAATGTGTTTTCTTAGGAGCAACCAGCAACATGTTCTCTGTTTTTGGCAGCTGTTAACATTGTTTTAAGTCTGTGGAGGGATTTCATTATGGAAGCTGATTCTCTCTCTGTCAGCTATAAAATGTGTTTGAACGGTCTTGACCTTCAGTTCAGGTAAGGCATAGCATTTCACAGAAATTTTCAACTTTTGCCAAGTCAGCCCCATTATTGGCTGAGGTGGGAAATCCAAACAATTAAAATTGTTTAAGAAGGAACTGCAGATGCTGGAAAATCAAAGGTAGACAAAAATGCTGGAGAAACTCAGCGGGTGAGGCAGCATCTATGGAGCGAAGGAAATAGGTGACATTTCGGGCCGAAACCCTTCTTCAGACTGATGATGGTGGGGGGTGGTACACCCGCACCACCCTCTCCCTGGGCACTTTCCCTTGCAGCCGCAAGAAATGCTACACTTGTTGCTTTACCTTCCCCCCTCGACTCCATTCAAGGACCCAAGCAGTCGTTCCAGGTGCGACAGAGGTTCACCTGCACCTCCTCCAACCTCATCTATTGCATCCGCTGCTCTAGATGTCAGCTGATCTACATCGGTGCGACCAAGAGTAGGCTTGGCGATCGTTTCGCCGAACACCTCCGCTCGGTCCGCAATAACCTACCTGATCTCCTGGTGACTCAGCACTTCAACTCCCCCTCCCATTCCGAATCCCACCTTTCTGTCCAAGGCCTCCTCCATGGCCAAAGTGAGCACCACCGGAAATTGGAGGAGCAGCACATCATATTTCGCTTGGGCAGTTTATACCCCAGCGGCATGAACATTGACTTCTCCAATTTCCGGTAGCCCTCAGTCTCCTCCCCTTCTCAACTCTCCCTCAGCCCTCCGGCTCCCCTTCCTTTCTTCTTCCCGCCCACCCCCCCCCCCCCCCACCTTACACCAATTAAAATTGTTTAACTATCTGACTCTGGAATGAAGAATGTTCTAATTGTAAAGTAAAGTGTTTGACCAAATGATGCTGGCACCTGTAGATTGTCCCAGCCCAAAACATCACCCAAAATAGTTTCATCCTTTCCATGATGCAGGATCATCTGTTTTTTCGTTTTCGGTTTAGAGATACAGTATGGAAACAAGCCCTTCGGCCCACTGTGTCCGCGCTGACCAGTGATCCTAGCACATTAACGCTATCCTACACACACTGGGGACAATTTACATTTATACCAAGCGAATTAACCTACAAACCTGTACTTCTTTGGAGTCATAGAGTTGTAGAATGATACAGTGTGGAAACAGGCCCTTTGGCCCACACTGGCCAACAATGTGCCAGCTACACTTGTCCCACCTGCCTGTGCTTGGTCCATATCCCTCCAAACCTGTCCTATCCATGTACCTGTCCAACTGTGTCCTAAACGATGGGATAGTCCCAGCCTCAACTACCTCCTCTGGCAGTTTGTTACATACACCCACCAAACTTTGTGTGAAAAAGTTACCCCTCAGATTCCTATCAATCTATTCCCCATCACCTTGAACCTGTGTCCTCTGGTCCACGATTCCCCTACTCTGGGCAAAATAATTTGTGCATCTACCCGATCTATTCCTTTCATGATTTTGTATACCTCTATAAGATCTCCCCTCATCCTCCTGCGCTCCATGGAATAGAGACCCAGCCTACTCAACCTCTCCATATAGCTCACACCCTCAAGTCCTGGCAACATCCTCATAAATCTTTTCTGAACCCTTTCAAGCTTGACAATATCTTTCCTATAACATGGTGCCCAAAACTGAACACAATATTCTAAAAGCGGTCTGACCAACGTCTTATACAACTGCAACAAGACATCCCAACTTCTATACTCAATACTCATGACTGACGAAGGCCAAAGTGCCAAAAGCCTTTTTGACCACCTTATCTACCTGCGACTCGACCTTCAAGGAACCATGCACCTGGAGTGTGGGAGGAAACGGGAGCACCTGGAGAAAACCCATGCAGGTGACCGGGAGAAAATACAAACTCCGTACACACAGCACCCGTGGTCAGGATCGAACCCGAGTCTCTGGAACTTTAAAGTAGCAACTCTACCGCTGTGCCATCATGCCACCCCTTCTGCCTGAAGCCAAATCAGAAGGCGCTTTACCTTTTGGTGGAACTTCACATATACATTTTTCCCTTATAGATTTGGCAGAATGGTTCCATGAGTTGTGAATTTACATAGATACATAGATACATAGAAAATAGGTGCAGGAGTAGGCCATTCGGCCCTTCGAGCCTGCACCGCCATTCAATACGATCATGGCTGATCATCCAACTCAGTATCCCGTACCTGCCTTCTCTCCATACCCCCTGATCCCTTTAGCCACAAGGGCCACATCTAATTCCCTCTTAAATATAGCCAATGAACTGGCCTCAACTACCCTCTGTGGCAGAGAGTTCCAGAGATTCACCACTCTCTGTGTGAAAAAGTTTTTCCTCATCTCGGTCTTAAAGGATTTCCCCCTTATCCTTAAGCTGTGACCCCTTGTCCTGGACTTCCCCAACATCGGGAACAATCTTCCTGCATCTAGCCTGTCCAACCCCATAAGAATTTTGTACGTTTCTATAAGATCCCCTCTCAATCTCCTAAATTCTAGCGAGTATAAGCCAAGTCTATCCAGTCTTTCTTCATATGAAAGTCCTGACATCCCAGGAATCAGTCTGGTGAACCTTCTCTGCACTCCCTCTATGGCTATAATGTCCTTCCTCAGATTTGGAGACCAAAACTGTACGCAATACTCCAGGTGTGGTCTCACCAAGACCCTGTACAACTGCAGTAGAACCTCCCTGCTCCTATACTCAAATCCTCTTGCTATGAAGGCCAACATACCATTTGCTTTCTTCACTGCCTGCTGCACCTGCATGCCTACTTTCAATGACTGGTGTACCATGACACCCAGGTCTCGCTGCATCTCCCCATTTCCTAATCGGCCACCATTTAGATAATAGTCTGCCTTCCCGTTTTTGCTACCAAAGTGGATAATTTAGGCTGGAAATGCTGGGGATGAACTCGTTGGAGTTGCGAGACTCGATCGAGGTGTACAAGATCACGTTAGGTTAAGCTAACATGGGCAGAGAACACTGTTCCCATTTGCTAATGCAACAACTAGGCAGCACGTCTACCAGCGAGAGAGAGGATTGGGGAGAGGTGGAATGTCTGAGGACCATAGACACAGAAAGCTGGAGTAACTCCGCGGGACAGGCCGCATCTTTGGAGAGAAGGAATGGGTGACGTTTCAGGTCGAGACCCTTCTTCCTCCCGAGGAAGAATCTTGTCTATTGAGCAAGGTTGATGGAAGTGGAAATGATCAATGGTTTCAAAAAAGGAGTTTACTTTCAGGGCAGTGGAGAGAGATCAAGGGCATGGGACCAACAGTATGGATCTAGTGGGTTGAAGCCTCCTCCCCTGTACGAGATGATGGCCAGAGTGTGACTTGGGAAGGAAGGTCACCTAGGGTAGCCATAAAAAGCCCCCCAAAAATTACAGCGCGTTCCACTTCACTGGGTCGTGGACCATGAAGAACTGACGGCCAGGTGACCCGCTGATAGTCTTCATGTGCGAGCCACCGATGTGCTTCGGTCTAATGTCATTTGGGAACTAGAGACCTATATTACAGTTTCCTTTTCTTCCAATCATTCAGCATTGCAGTATTGTGCTAAGTGTTAGTCCATCTGTTTTCCACCAGGAGGTCATGATTTATGTTGAGCAAACAGTTCATCAGATCCTGAGGCTGGGTGAGGAACCTGCTCGGAGAGATGGGTCTGGCAAGAGAATATTTTGGCAGCAATTGGAAGTGTAAACACTTGGTGTTTGGGAAACCCAGCAGTAAGTGTTACATATCAAGCCTGTAGGCTGGGGAGTGATTCTCTCACACCACCAAATAATTCTTCTGCTGGGAGGTGTTTACCTTCCCTGTTCTCCCCCATCCCTTATCCTCCCCCTAGCTGCCTCTGGGCAATCAGCTGAATTGTAATCTGCATAGCGGGCAGAGAGACGATGGAGCATGTAAATCTGGTACCATGGGCCTGCTGTTAACTTCCACCTTGTTTGAATTCCAACTCCCTCTGTCTTCTTTCACCCAAGCATGCTTGTTCACTCCCTCCTTTAAACATCTGGGCATCTTTCACACGAGATGAGCGCGACAGTAATTCTTACAATCAGCTGTTACTGCACTGCATGGTGAACACAGCCATTTTTTTCCGTACGGGAGGAAAGCAGCACCTGTGAAATATACTCGCATGACTACCACATGGTGACAGATTCCTGCCGCGCTCCACTAATCCCACTACCAAGACAGTGCCTCTCTAGGTGTGGACAACACTGTGGACAAATAACAGATCTGCTACGAAGAATAAATAAAATACAACTGCTGTGAAAATAAAAATGGACTGCAGATCTGATATCAGAAAACACTGGAAATATTCAGCATTGAGGTCTGAAGGATGGTCTTCAACCCAAAACATTTGCTCCGTTTCCCCTACTTCAGATGCAGCCTGACTTGCTGGGTGTTTCCGACATCATCTTGCTTCATATAAAACAGAAACACTATCAGAATGGTTGCCTGAAGATGAGTTTAGTTTAGTTTAGAGATACAGTGCAGAAACAGGCCCTTCAGCCCACCGAATCTGCACCATCAATGCTCGTTAAATGCCAGACATGCTTTAATACAATTTAAAGTCTTACACAGATTACATTACTCCAAAATAAAACTAAATAGAATCTTCCCACATATTTCTCCTATCTGTGATAAATGTCTGCATCTAGAGGCCAATTTAACACATACTTTTGCAAATTGTACAAATATTAAACATTTCTGGACTGATATTTTTGAAATAATTTCTGAAGTTGTTAATACTAAATTGGATCCAGACTCAAAATTAATAATACTTGGGATATCAGAACAAAGTTTAACACTCACAACAAGCCAAAGAAACTTCCTAGACTACAGTATAATAACTGGGAAAAAATTAATATTAAAATTTTGGAAAGGCCCTATAACCCCTACAATTAAAATGTGGATTGTGGAAATGTTGGAGACCCTACATCTAGAAAGAATTAGACTTGTCTTAATGGACAAACAAGAACTTTTTGTTAAAATATGGGCTGCATTCATTAACTATTTGCAGGGATAGATTGGCCCAGCACGAAAACCCAACTGAAGCTTGAACTCAGGATTAGATGAAAAATTATACTTTATAATCTACGAACTTATCTCCAATGACGTATTATAAGTAATTCATTTCACCTTTTCTCTTTTTTGATATTTGTAATTCTTTTTTCTCTCTTTCTCTCTCTTTCTATCTATATTAAAAAAACATTAGAAGCAGAATTAATCTACAATTGAAAATTTTAATAATGTATGATTGATGTGTATGAAAAGTTATTTTTTTTACTATAATATGTAACTATAATTTATAATATGTTTGCCTCTAATAAAAATATTTAATTTTAAAAAAAAATGGTTGCCTGAAGATGAGTTTAGTTTAGTTTAGAGATACAGCGCAGAAACAGGCCCTTCAGCCCACCGAGCCTGCACCAGCCAACGATCCCTGCACATTAACGCTATCCTACACACAAATTAGGGACAATTTACATTTATACCCAGCCAATTAACCTACAAACCTTTTTTGTACGTCTTTGGAGTGTGGGAGGAAACCGAAGATCTCGGAGAAAACCCACGCATGTCACGGCGAGAACGTACAAACTCTGTACAGACAAGTACCTGTAGTCAGGATCGAACCCGGGTCTCTGGCGCTGTAAGCACTGCAATGCAGCAACTACCGCTGCGCCACCATGTTGTAAGGATGATTGCTGTGAGGGTGGAAGTGTACGAGTGTTAGCACCAGGCATCTTTTAAGCTTACCCATGGAGATACTCTGTGGAGATAGAGTGGGAAGTTCTACTCCAATGCAACCATTGACATGGTTGTAAAATGATCTTGTCTTATCTTTAGAAAACAAGAAATCACTGATGAAGTTTCAGAATCTCAGTGTACACATTTACACCTGAGCAGTGCCGCTTCAAGCCACCTTGTTTTTGCCTGTGCACTTATCATGAAGAATTGAATTGACTCTGGATCTTTCTGTGCAGAGGAAAGCTTGCTTGGAATGAGATGGCTGGATTATCGTGTGTTCTGGTTCTCTTTACTTCACAGCGGTGTGGCTGTTTTAAATTTACTCTGCGTTGCACAGTAGGGTGCTTTTGCTTCATCTGCAGAAGTGCCCAAATTATATAGCTACTTACTGCTAACAAGGAAACTGTTAATGAGAAATTATTGACTTCAAGGAGCTGGCCTGTCACTTGGGCTGTGGCTGCATTTTTGAAAATGACTGCATTATACAGCTGTGTTTATATTAAGGAACTGTCTAAAATTTGACTAATTGGATGAAGAACTTTTCCCCAGTTATCTTCACAGGAAATATTAACAATGTAATTACATTGTTCCAAACAACTAATGTTTGAATTATGATGCAATTATACAAATGTGCAGCATGTCATAGATTCAACTTTATAAACACAACTTTATTTATATTCACATATAAGAGCACATTTGTTCTCAACAAAATTCAGAAACAAGGCAAAACGATTTCAGTATTCTTCACCAAAATAATTGTTTAAAGTAATTAAAAGATCAGATTTAAATTTCAAAACTGTCAGCATCAATCTATGGCTTTGATTCTGTTAGGTAGTGAGAACAAAAATGGATTCAGCTTCAGAAATTTGAATGAGAGAACTTACAAATTCCAACAATTTTGGCAAGAACAAAAGTTATGTTTAGTTTTAACTATCAGTGTTGATTTTATGCCAGAATCTCCTAAACATTACCTTCAAGAACTGAAACCTAGTTTACTGTTTATTACAGAAGTAGAGTATAGGATTCTGCAGATGCTGGAAATCGGAATTAAAATACAGGTAGAAATGTTCAGCAGGTCAGACAGCATTTGTGGAGAAAGAAATAGAGATACTATTAACACTGACAAGATGGACACACTGTACACCTGTGGGAAGGAACTGCAGACGCTGGTTTAAACTGAAATGAAACACAAAAACCAGGAGTAACTTAGCAGGTCAGACAGCATCTCTGAAGAAAAGGAATAGGTCACCTATTCCTTCTGCTGACTGACCCGCTGAGTTGCTCCAGCATGTTGTGTCTAACACTCTACACCTTCTGTTTGATTACAGTACATATTATTTGTGATATTTCTCCCACCCCTTTGGACATCTCTCCCCATGATTCGGGTGGATAAACAACTAATGCCAGCTACTCTCAATCCTGTTGTCCATCCAGTGTATGTCCATTCATGGATATGCCTACATGCTGAATGTATTCATAGCAGGGTCCAATCCTGCTCAAGTAATATTTCCACCATTAATTTACTCATCCCGTCTTCTCCCTGACCATTACATACTAAGATCAATTGTAACAATCCATGGCCAGTTTGGGTTAGAGATACAGCGTGGAAACAGGCCCTTCGACCCACCAAGTCCGCACCGACCAGCGATCCCTGCACATTAACACTATTCTACACACACGAGGGACAATTTACACTTATACCAAGCCAATTAACTTACAAACTTGTACGTTTTTGGAGTGTGGGAGGAAACCTAATATCTCTGAGAAAACCCACACGGTCACGGGGAGAACGTACAAACTCCGTACAGATAGCACCCGTAGTCGGGATCGAATCCGGGTCTCCGGCGCTGCAAGATCCGTAAGGCAGTAACTCTACTGCTGCGTCACCGTGACTAAGATTAGCCAATGCATCAGATCAAAGGGGATCCTTCTAGTTTACATGGCTCTGCATTATATGTTGCATTCACCAATTTACCTCTCATCCAGTTCATGTTTTACAGAGGGCTATGGAACCATGTGCAAATAGACAAAACAATTTTATTACAGCCATCACAAATGACGCATAAGGAAATAATATATAACCAAGTAGATTTTCAGTGAAGGGCAAGAATTGCCTGGTGACTTCTGAAAAGTAATCTTGCATTGGCAGTAGGTTTTGAATTTGAGAATGTAGATTAACATTTGCAAAATGAGAAGGATTATTGGTATTATTAAAACAGAATGGCACATTAAGCATAATAGCAATGTTGAAGATTTGTAGTTCATTGCATATAGTCATTTACAGTATACATTGCAAAAAGAATATTATTAATATTATTACAGTTGGTGCATAAAAGGATCAGACAAAAAACAAGTTTTAAGTTAACAGGTGGGCCTATAAATTCCAGCAAGGTTGATTCACATTTAGGTTTTCACATTTTACACCGGCAAGTTCCTGAAATTGCAAATTAGAAACCTGAGTGAATAGGATACGGAGCATTGGATCACATTAATAAACCAGGGTTGCAAAGTTAACAATTCAAGGATAGAAACGTGTAGATTAGAGTGCAAATCAAAAATTAGGTTGGGAAAGACAGATAATTTGACTTTAAAAGAAAAATCAGAGGAAGAATGGAATATGAAAAAAAACCTTATTTTAAAAGTCCAAAATTTGAACTATAAACTATGTTAGTGGTCGGAGAAGTGCCATTTTTGCATTGCTGACAATGGAGCAGGTTAACGCGGACAAACCATTGTTTAATTGTGCCGGATCTTTGGTAGATGCTGCTGCACATAAACAATAATGGGTGCCTTTAGCATTAAGTTTAATTTGACAGCACATTTAGCATAATCTACAGTGATTACGTCAGCCTCTAAAAGCTGGAGAAGAAAGGGAATATCATTGAGACTCCTCGGTGCTTCTAACTTTCTGTATATATTGAAATGAAGCCAGTAAACCTCGAAATGATTTAACACAGGCTCGTTTACTCTATCAATACTATGTGAAAGTCACCACATTGTTTGTTAGTTGTAGTACTGAGGCATATGGCATACTTAACACGAGGCATGATCATGTAACATATTAATAAAGGTTGGTTATGGCACTCCTGCTTCCAACTCAAGAGGTTCTGAGTTTAAGTGGAGGAAGGAACTGCAGATGCTGGTTTATACTGAAGTTAGGCACAAAATGATGGAGTAACTCCGCGGGACAGGCAGCATCTCTGGATAGGAATGGGTGACGTTTCGGGTCGAGACCCTTCTTCAGACTGAAGCAGACTGAGTTTCAGTACCACTTCAGATGTTTGAGTGCAAAATGCAAACTTGTGTACTACTGAAGGACAGCCGGAAAGTCAAAGGTGCTGATTTCTCATTGAGATGTCAATTCAAGATCTGCTCTGCTCTCTCAGGTGAACATGCAACTTTATAGCATGACATAGAAATGTTTCTTCTTGGGTTTCTTGGTAAACTGATGGTCAACATTTATTTAGTTGCTGTTTGCTATGCCTCATCAAAGACTGCCAGCATGCCTACATTTTAACAGTGACTACATATCCAAAAATACAACACTGGCTTTCGGGCCTCTTGAGGTTAGAATGCAAGTCTTTAAAAGTCCTTCACCTGCCTCTTCATCGGTTTGTCCAGAAGTTACTTATTGACCCTGTATAAGCATGAAGCAGTCACACCATTTATCTTGCTGACACGCAATGTGTCGAGAAACAGGGCACTAACCCACTTTGTGATTAGTTTGACATTAATGTACACTGATCATGTGATAAGTCAAGAATAAAAATTAAATATATTTTACAAAACTGATTTTAGGAAGATTTTAAGAAACCATTGCCCATTTATAGATAGACACCAAATGCTGGAGTAACTCAACAGGACAGGCAGCATCTCTGGGGAGAAGGAATGGGTGACCCTTCGTCAGACTCAGGGGTGAGGGAGACACAGAAATAAGGAAGGGTAAGGTGTGAAAAACAGACATCAAAGGGGATGCAGTTCAAGGAAAATGTAGAATAGATCATTGTTAGCTGGGGAGGTGACAACAAAGCAAACAGAGATAACAACTTAATCAGGGGACAGTCAGACTGGTCGGAGAACTAGGAAGGGGGAGGGATGGAGAGAGAGGGAAAGCAAGGGCTACTTTAAGTTAGAGAAGTCAATGTTCATACCGCTGGGGTGTAAACTGCCCAAGCGAAATATGAGGTGCTGTTCCTCCAATTTGAGCTGAGCCTACCTCTGACAATGGAGGAGGCCCAGTACAGAAAGGTCGGCGTGGGAATGGGAGGGGAGGGAGGGTTAAAGAGTTTAGCAACTGGATCATGTAGGTTTATGCCGACTGAGCGGAGGTGTTCAATGAAACGATCGCCGAGCCTTCGCTTGGTCTTGCCGATGTACAGGAGTCCACACCTGGAACAGCGTTTACAGTCCTTCCTACAGTTCCATTGTCTATCTGGGACCTTATTAGGACGTGTGACTGGATGCTGCTAAATTTCTATGCGGTTGTCAAAAATTGTGGTCCAAATTGATTTTCTTGTTGTTTATTGTATGAGTTGATTGTATGACTTTAAATATAGAACAGTATATCTAGATGGGTCACTCGTAGCCATTATACATTGTCATCTAATTAGTAAGAACTCGTCTTTGTTCCTCTGCTTGCTCTCGGAAACAGCTTGCAATGTTTTTCTGGGTTAATGATACAATGTGATTAAATGTTGCAGTAACATCTATGCTGTGGTTGCTAGGGCTGGATAATTGCTACAGCTCCTTGTGGTACTGCCACTGTATTCTGCAACTTTCAGCTTAATTCGCTACATTTGAGATTCCCGACGATACCGTGCAAGACTAAAGGGCCTGACCCACTTTCCCGAGTTACTCACGAATTCTCCCGAGTTTTCCCCTTGATTCAAACTCGGAGAATGTTCGTAGTGAGTCCGTAGGAGTCCGTAGCGAGTCTGTAGGATGCCGTAGGAGTCCGTAGATATTTCGTAGCGGCTCGTAATGCCAGCCGTAGGTACTCTGGGCATCAGGTAAGTCGGGATGTTTTTTCACCATGTTGTAAAATGTCCACGAGTAAAAAAAATAGCCACGAGTACCGACGGCAGGCATCTCCGAGTTTGAATCAAGGGGAAAACTCGGGAGAATTCGTGAGCAGCTCGGGAAAGTGGGACAGGGGCTTAACTGATTATATTGATACCGCTTAAATTATGCCGAGACCTTGATATGTAGTCGTTCCTGTTCATCCTGACACTGCAACATTATTTACTTTATTGTCACGTGTACCGAGGTACAGTGAAAAGCGTTTGTCGCATGCTAACAAGTCAGCGGAAGGACAATACATGATTACAGTCGAGCCATTCGTAATGTACAGAGATAAGGGAATAACGCTTTTAGTGCAAGGTAAAGCCAGTAGACATTTAAATATGTGGAACGATTGTAATATGTGACTGTGGATCTGCTTCTGTGGCTCGCACGCAAATAGTCGCCCGGGCTGGGAGGCATATTGTGAGACTCTCTGCCTCCACCACTCTCACTCATACAGTGAGTGTTCTGGGCCACCAGTGATTGTGAGCACCCAGCTGGGGCACTGTGTGTCTGCAACATGTGTGATGCACATGTATGTACATAATGTGGAATGTGTGTGTAATATGTAACTACACATTAGAAGTCCTGCACCCACGGGTAATGGGCGTGGGCATCAGTTGAGTTCGGCAGGTGGAATTTTAGAAAGGAAGCTGCCCCTCAGACACCTGCAAGATTTCCAAAATGTTCGGGCCGCACGGTGGAGCAGAGGTAGAGTTGCTGCCTTACAGCGCCAGCGACCCAGGTTCCATCCTGGCTACGGGTGCTGTCTCTACGGAGTTTGTATGTTCTCCCCGTGACCAACATGGGTTTTCTCTGAGATCTTCGATTTCCTTCCACGCTCCAAACACCAACAGGTTTGGCCACTAATTGGCTTGGTAGAAGTGTAACATTGTCCCCCGTGTGTGTCGGGTAATCTCAATTGTCTAATGTTATTAGGCAAGTGTCTCAGAGTAAGAAGTAGGCCATTTTGGACTGAAGAACTATGGGAACGTCATGCTTACTTATTGATTTCATAATCTCAGAAATGTACTCATAATACAGCTACCGTATTGAAGTCGCAGAGCAAACTTCTACAAAAAGTGGGTTGAAAGGAGCTGCAGATGCTGGTATATACCGAAGATAGATGCACTGCTGGAGTAACTCAGCAGGTCAAGGCGGCTTCTCTGGAGAAAAAGGAAGAGGTGACATATCGGGTCGAGACCCTTCTTCAGACTGAAAGAAGAGTGGAGGGAAAAACAATCTGAGAAAGACCAGATAATGTGTATTTTGTTTGTGTGATATTCATTGACATTTCTGATGAGGCAGCATGCCCTCAATGCTGAGTAGACCTTCACCCAGGAGTTTTGTGCCCACTGATCATTGCTACATTGACAATTTGGCAGTCAGTGCCCAGAAGACAAAAAAAAATGGTTATACGGAGACAACAGACCACGATAGCAATGGGATTCTGTGCCAATTCTGACACTGAAATGTTTTCCATGTATAGAATGGTTTACAGATTATGGAGATTTTTTTTTGCATTGCATTTGCATCAGTCTGAAATGAAAGTAACAATGGCTCAAGCTGCCTCATAACCACAGCGATATCCAATTAACCCACTAATTGGACACATAACGAAGTATTTACTAGAAGTTCTGTCCAATGGGAGGATTCTGGAGTGATAGTGAAATTGCACCAGAAATAGATTCCTACACATTGCTCGTACCAAAAGAAAAAATTGTTGTGATTTTTAATTAATTAATCTAACACTGAACATTTCAAAAACTATATCCTTACTACCACTTTTACTATGCGTTGTTTTGGTGTTCTTGCTTATTTCCTTTAATTATTTGGATACCTCAGAGTGTGACAGATTGTATTCTCGATTAGTAAGGGTGTTTCTCGATAGGTAAGGGTGTCGAGGGATATGGGGCGAAGGCAGGAGAATGGGGTTGAGAGGGGAAGATAGATCAGCCATGATTGAATGGCGGAGTAGACTCGATGGGCCGAATGTCCTACTTCTGCACCGTTGACAAGAATTTATGAGCTTATGTACAGAGAGTTGATTATAGATCATGAAGTTAACAGAGACGCTAGCAAAAATAAAGCCATAAAGAGTCTGAAAATTATCTCAGTATGGAAGCTCTGATTTTATATATTGTTTTTAAGATAAATCTATGAACTTTCAGCAGATGTACAAATGTATCCATTGATGTCACTCATGCCCTGATGGTCCTCGGGTGCCCTTTCTCACCACCTTCTATTGTAGATGGGGGTTTGGAGCATTTACTTCAGTTGGGAAGGACAGCACCTCGTCCACTGTAACATCGTTCAGCTCATCCAGACTGATGTACTTGTGATGGATTTTCTCCTCCGTCACTGACACCACCCGCACACCATGCTTGTCCTGTCCCAGCTGGCAGCCTATAGCCGAAGTCACCACCATATCCAGGTCATTAAACCTTCCACCGGCGTTCTGATGGTAATGGCCAGAGAAGACTGCGTTCACACCTGGAACACATCAAAACAGATCCATGTTTAGTTTAGTTTAGTTTAGAGAGACATTACATAAAATGGAAACAGGCCGTTCGGCTCAGCGAGTCCGCGCCGATCAGCAATCCCCGCACATTAACACTATCCTACACACACTAGGGACAATTTACATGTACACCAAGCCAATTTACCTATATACTTGTACCTCTTTGGAGTGTGGGAGGAAACCAAAGATTTTGGAGAAAACCCACGCGGTCACGGGGGGGAACGTCAATAGTCAATAATCAATGGTCAGATTTATTCGTCACAAACGCAATGAAGTGCAGTGAAATGTATTTGCCAGCAGCGGTACAATAAAAAAGAACACACAATACACAATAAATAATTTAACACAAAACATCCACCACAGCATTCATCACTGTGGTGGAAGGCACAAAGTTCAGTCAGTCCTCCTCCATTTTTCCCTGTGGTCGGGACCATAAACCTCCGCAGTCGCCGCTGCGGGCGGCCAGATGTACAGGCAAGGTAAGTCCCGAATCGGTGCTTCCCTACCGGAGACCGCGGCTTGAAGATGACGTAGGCCGCGGGCCGGCGGTCGGAGCTCTTCCCCAGGGAACCCCGGTGAGGGATCCCGTTCCGGATGGCAAGTCCCCGCCGCACCCGCGGTTAGAAGCACCGCAGACTGCGGCTTCAAGCTGATGTAGGCCGCGGGCCGGCGGTTGGAGCTCTTTTCCTCCGGGGTCCCCAACGAGGGATTCCAGGCTCCGGACGCCGCGCCAGCTGGAATCTCCACAGACAGCACCAGTATTTGAGATCAAACCCGTGTCTCCGGCGCTGTAAGCGCTGTAAAGCAGCAACTCTACCGCTGCGCCATACATCATAAATGTATTATCATGTGTCACAGCACTGCGATGCATTTCACTTCTTAGCTGAGTGCTGCTGAAATGTTCCACGATGTTCCCGCGTCAACCATACAAGAAACTGTGAGAGATGTTTCCACATTTTACAACCAATCTCGGATATTGTGATTACTAACCACTGTTTACCACTGTATTCCGCTGTTTTCAACATCGAAACTGTTTATGATATTTTATTGTCACGCATAACCAAGGTACAGTGAAAAACTTTTGTCAGCAGAAAGAAATTACATGAATACAATCGAGCCAGTCAGTGTACAGATACATGATAAGGGAGTAACGTTTAGTGCAAGGTAAAGCCAGTAAAGTCCAATCAAAGATGGTCTGAGCATCTCCAATGAGGTAGATAGTAGTTCAGGACTGCTCTCTAGTTGTGGTAGGATGGTTCAATTGCCTGATAACAGCTGGGAAGAAACTGTCCCTGAATCTGGAGGTGTGCGTTTTCACACTTTTACATGTTTTGCCTGATGGGAGAGGGGAGAAGAGGGAGTGGCCAGGGTGCGACTCATCCTTGATTATGCTGCTGCCCTTGCCGAGGCAGCCTGAGGTGTAGATTCTCTGCAATTTGTTGCAGTGTTGGATGGAGCTGTTCCCAAACCAAGCTGTGACTCATCCCGACACATCGCAGCTTGAAGGGGGCTTCCAAGGACTCCAGTGAAGAATGCTTTTACACACAATCAATTTAATTTGCACAACTTTCTCTTTGCACGGTGGGCCGGCACTTTCTTTCCCTCAACAGTATTTTCCTTTGATATTTCAAAAGAACGCAGCAAGGCCGAGAGCTGCGAGCCCAGCCTGTTGGGATCTTGGGGAGAACTTTGGAGTGTTCTTGTGAAATTCCCCAACGTCATCACCTTTGTTGCCGCCAGCTGCTTTGCTAAATGCTGGAGCTATGTCGCAATGTCACAGGCAAACGGCAACAAAACCCTTCAAAGTTACACTCTATTCAAGGTTAGAGGGAGCATTTGGTCAAACTGTTCGTAGGTGTGTAGGCAGGAACAGCAGATGCTGATTTAAACCGAAGATAGACACAAAAAGCTGGAGTAACTCAGTGGGTCAGACAGCATCTCTGGAGAGAATAGGTGACGTTTCGGGGCGAGTTCAGTCTGAAGAAGGGTCTCGACCTGAAACATTACCTATTCCTTTTCTCCAGAGATGCTGCTTGACCCGCTGAGCTGGTTATGTGGTTGTGTGTCTTGTTGCTTTTCACTTAGTATGGCTGCATGGTAACTCAAATGTCACTGTACCTTAAAAAACCTTGAAATGGTCATAGTGATAAAAGTGGGAAGTGGGTACGAGCGAGTGGTGATTAAAGTCTGGCCAAGTGCTAAAGCATGAAGTCAGTGGCGGTTTGACAATAATATCATTCCCTTATTCCATTCCTCCTCTCGTCATCGCGTCCTCTTCAGTAACATCTAAGAATATCATCAATAATTTCTCTCATATAAAGAAAAATGACAATTTGATCCACAAAAGAGGAAAAGTTGAATTCCAAAGTAAATACTTTCCCTTCAATAATTGAAAGAGAAAATTCTCACTTTAGAATTTATTTGAATTTCTCCTTTCTCTGTGAAATTGGCTAGCATAACGTTTTGCAAATAAATGTTAAGGATTTACTTCAACAGTTGACCTTTAAATATATATACAAAATATATCCCTAAAAGATAATTTTAAACAAGTCAGCGATATAAAAATGTTTGGATCGATGGAATTGTACAAAAGCAATCTAGAATGATTTTTTAGTGAAAGGGCTTCATTGAGTAATGTGAGCTCGGAGACCTTCTGCAACTTAATGTCACTCAAAGCTGCTTTGTGGTAATACCACTTGACATTTCAATTTATTCAGCTTGATCACATTTTATGGTATTGGTCACCTTATTCAATCATTTGACATTGTGGAGAGCCACACGCAGTAAGTAACCTGGACACATGAACAATGCAGAAAGACATCGTGCACCCTGACGGAAACGGAGATGGCTTAGAATGATTCAAACATTGTTCACCGAGAAAAAGCATTTCAAATAGGGGCCATAATATACATTTATGATGCTTTGGGGGTGGGGGGGGATATTTGGAGGTCTCACCCTGTGGTGCCTACTGTTCTGCACTCACCTGGTCAAGAGGTGGAGGTTCAATCACACTGAGCCACTACATCTCAGGGTTTGGGAGTAATGGGCCTGTCCCATTTACGTGATTTATAAGGCAACTACAGGCGACTAGTTTGTCGCCACATGTCCGCCGGTGGTCGCCGGGAGTAGTCTCCTCAGTTGTGCAAAAAGTCGTAGCGTCTTTCTAGTCGGCGCTAAATTTTCAACATGTTGAAAAATTTTGTGCGACAGTGGGTTTGACGCCAATGATCGTAGCTTGACTTCTCCTGACGTAGGTGCTGTCGTGGGTTGTCGCCGGGTGATGTAGGTTGTCGCCGGTTTTTGGGCGGCCTGCTACGTCTATGAGATTCGCCGGCAGTTGCCTAAAAAATCGCCAAGTGGGACAGGCCCATACGGCACAGTGAGATGCCAGTGGTGAGCAGGCCTCAGTCATCAGAATCCTTGCTAGGAGGCTGAGGTGAGATGGAGCCTCACCTTTGATAAAATAGCACAGTAAACCCTTGTTATAACAGACTACAGAGGGGCGGATGGTGTTGGCAGGTCTGTCCACTATAGACTCTGTCCACTGTCCACCACAACCAGAGAGCAGTGCTGAACTACTATCTATCTCTGATGTCCCTCTGACTATCCTTGACCAGACTTTGCTGGCTTTACCTTGCACTAAACGTTATTCCCTAATCATGTATCTATACACTGTAAATGGTTTGATTGTAATCATGTATTGTCTTTCTGCTGACTGGTTAGCACACTACAAAAAGACAATAAACTAAACTGAACTATAATAGAAACCCATTATATAGAGGCCCGTTGAAACAAGGGTTTACTGTACTATGTAGAAACAAGGAACAGTAAAAAAAAGGACACAAAGTGCCATAGTAATTTCGCTGGGTCAGGCAGCATCTTTGGAGAAGGGGGATAGGTGATATTTCAGGTCAGGACCTTGCCTGACTCGAATCGTCACCTGTCCGTGTTCTCCAGAGATGCTGCCTGACCCGTTAAGTTACTCCAGCACTTTGTGTCCAGGACTGTTATGTAAATGTTTTAATGTCATAAGGTCATAAATGAGAGTAGAATTAGGCCATTCGGCCCATCTGGTCTACTCTGCCATTCAATCATGGCTGGTCTATCTCTCCCTCATTCTCCTGTCTTTTCCCCATAACTTCTGACACCTGTCCTAATAAAGAATCTATTTATCTCTGCTTTAAAAATAT
The DNA here is from genome assembly GCA_038087875.1 of Malacoraja senta. NCBI lineage: Eukaryota > Metazoa > Chordata > Chondrichthyes > Rajiformes > Rajidae > Malacoraja > Malacoraja senta. The sequence goes on from CM075981.1 coordinate 48,679,571, forward strand.
CCACTGACTTGGCCTCCACAGCCTTCAGTGGTAAAGAATTCCACAGCTTCACCACTCTCTAACTAAAAAAAATTCTCCTCATCTCCTTCCTAAAAGAATCTTTCATTATGAGGCTATGACCTCTAGTCCTAGACTCTCCCACATTTAAATGTCTCATAATAAGGAACAATTGTAATGCATAAGAAGATTAAGACAACTATTTGAAAAAAATTGATTATCTAAAAACACCAAAATAATCTTGGACCTAGTTAAAAAATGCTAGTTTTGTGAATGACTATTTTAACTGCTCAACCTGCTTCCAGAGCCACTTTGCCCGTATACAGACACTTTCTTTTAAACTCCAGCAGATTACAAGCGTCATTGTTCATTTCTCCTCATAAAACAACATTCTAAACATTTCGTTTAAGAAGGAACTGCAGATGCTGGAAAATCGAAGGTAGACAAAAATGCTGGAGAAACTCAGCGGGTGAGGCAGCATCTATGGAGCGAAGGAAATAGGCAACGATTCAAGTCTGAAGAAGGGTCTCGACCTGAAACGTTGCATATTTCATTTGCTCCACACATTAACACTATCCTGCACACACCGGGGACAATTTACACATACACCAAGCCAATTAACCTACATACCTATACGTCTTTGGAGTGTGGGAGGCAACCGAAGATCTCGGAGGAAACCCACGCGGTCAGGGGGAGAACATACAAACTCCATACAGACAGCACCCGGAGTCGAGATCGAACCCGGGTCTCAGGCGCTGCATGCGCTGTAAGGCAGCAACTCTACCGCTGCGCCACCATGGGCGCCGTGGTGCATCTGTTTATTTACGATGCAAAACATGAAGGGCAGCGCACATAATCCAGGTATTTTAAACACTGAGATACATGGACAATACAAATCCAACATGGCTCATATGCCTTTCTCATCTGTTCTACACAATGTCTCTCTGCTAGTTTAGCTTCTTGTTGTGCCATTACACGATGTTCATTACATGGAGTAACTCAGCGGGACAGGCAGCATCTCTGGAGAGAAGGAATGGGTGACGTTTTGGATCGAGACCCTTCGTCAGAAGAAGGGTCTCGACCCGAAACGTCACCTATTCCTTCGCTCCATAGATGCTGCCTCATCCGCTGAGTTACTCCAGCATTCTGTGTCTACCTACACTTTAAACCAGCATCTGCAGTTCCTTCCAACTCATGAAGTTCATGCAAGCAGAATCCAACTAAAATGAATCAAATAACGCCAGGAACTTACCTAAGAAGCACTGTAACCCACATCTTCGCTGCGGTCGCTTTTCCAAAGTAAATTAATGCACAGCAGGATTATAATCGTTCTAGAATGCCTAATCACAGGACCAAATTGAGGTTGGTTCAGATCTGCATCATTTCTCTGATCAAACCTCAGCTTTTTAAATCCCCGCATGGCAAGAGATTCAATTTATATTTGCCTCGATAAACTAACATTTAAAATTAATAAATTAATAAACAGCTGAAAGGTCACCACTTTCTGTTCCAACTCAATTAGAATAATTTCCCTCCTGCTTTAGAAATGAAGTTTCGCTGAAACTCAATTCAAGGTGGCAGGGGATATTCTTGTGCCATATATGGTCATATCAAAGTCATAGCTGTTAAAAAATAGCCCCAGACCATACAGTCATTATGCTGACACTTGGGTGCATGGATATTAATATTTCTTTTGGAACAGATTTCCAATCTTCCATCCAGCTGTGCCAGTAACTTTCTGTCTTTCGCTGGGCGTCTTTGCTAGAATGTGTCACTCAGCTGAGAGCAGAGGCTCTCCATGGTCTGTCTTGGCCACTTAACCAAGCCGTTAAGGTGGATGTGAGACACAAAAAGCTGGAGTGGCTCAGTGTGTCAGACAACATCTCTGGAGAATAGGAATAGGTGATGTTTCAGGTCGAGACCCCTATTCAGACTCAACCCTTCTCGACCTGAAACGTCACCTATTCCTTCTCTCCAGAGAAGCTGTCTGACCCACTGTGTTACTCTGGCATTTTGTGTCTATCTTCGGTTTAAACCAGCGTCTGCAATTCCTGCCCACACATTAAGACGGATGTGACTTTAAAATGGCATAAAAATTGTCGGTCTTCAAAGTCTGCCTTCACCTTTCCTACAGAGTGCCCTGGGCAGCTGAGATAGCAAAGGCATCAATGGAGAAAGCCAGCACTCTCACTCAGTGCAGCACAGGCGTGTAGAAATCTAATGAGAGCAGGCAGCCGTGCACCTCCATCTCACGTCTAGGATACTTTAGCGGGGGTGTGGGAAATAAGAATATTTTTGTTCCTGGTGCATTTGTGACGAGGGTCTCTCTATATCTCAATCTTTCCAGAACAAAAACCATCTTGCATGAGCGTGCAGGAAGGAACTGCAGATGCTGGTTTAAACTGAGATGGACATAAAGTGCTGGATTAACTCAGTGGATCAGGCACATCTGTGGAGGATAAACACACAGTAACTGCTGGAGTAACTCAGCAGTTACTGGAGGGAGACGCAGCTTCTCTGGGGAGAAGGGATGGGTGACGTTTCGGGTCCAGACCCTTCTCCAGTCAATATATTTACTTGTGTTTACTCAAGATTCCTGCATCTGCAGTCCCTTGTGTCACAATAGGTTTCTAATCATTCTCTACAAAACTGGAAGAACGCAGCGGAACAGAAAACACCCCGATGGAGGGAGAAACAGTCCTGAGATTCAGTGTGTAGGAAGGAACTGCAGATGCTGATTTAAACCGAAGATAGATGCAAAATGCTGGAGTAACTCAGCGGGACAGGCAGCATCTCTGGAGGGAAGGAATTCTTCTTCAGAAGGGTCTCGACCCGAAACGTCACCCATTCCTTCTTTCCGGAGATGCTGCCAGTCCCGCTGAGTTACTCCAACATTTTGTGACCATCTTCCATGAAGCAGTTTTGAAAGGGATGGGGGAGGAGACCGATAATCCAGGGAATGCTGAAAACAGACGAGTGGGCTGCGATGGATAATTATGACTATTGTATACTTGCCCGGTTATTTATATAACTGCCATGTATTGTCAGTGCTGACCTCAATATTCAGAGGCCCACACCTCGGCAGAGGGCTCATGTGAATTAAAGTTTGCCTGAAGTTCTTAAAGGGGAGGTTCTCTGTGACTGATGCAGGTGCCAGGAGTCCAATGGGAACTGAGGGTCAAGAGAGTCAGAAGCAAGACACAAAAAGCTGGAGTAACTGAGTGGGACAGGCAGCATCTCTGGAGAGAATGAATGGGTGACGCATCTATCCAGAGACACTGCCTGTCCCGCAGAGTTGCTCCAGCATTGTGTGTCCATCTTCGTTGTAAACCAGCATCTGCAGTTCCTTCCTACACAGAGTAAGAAGCAGATTGGAATTTGACGAGAGCACATGGAAGTTTCAGTGGAGGAGTGGAAAATGGGAGACATGGAATGTATCTTCACGATACTCCTGGACATGTGGTGCATTACACTGGCTGCAGGGAGCCTCGACATTCTATGCCTGAATAGAAATCAGGATCTGGTCCATAAAAAGCACAACTATGTCTTATGAATAATTGTGATTGCAGTTTTAAACTCCATATGTCTCAGGCATGTGGGTGGCATGGTGGTGCAGCGGTAGAGACGCTGCCTTACAGCGCCAGAGACCCGGGTTCGATCCTCACCACGGGTGCTGTCTGTATGGAGTTTGTACGTTCTCCCCGTGACCGCGTGGGTTTTCTCCGGGTGCTCCAGTTTTCTCCCACACTCCCAAGCTTCACTTACAGGTTTGTTGGTTAATTGGCTTCAGTACAATTGTCCCTAGTCTATAGGATAGTGCTAGCGTATGGGGATGGTTGGTCGATGCGGACTCGATTGGCCGAAGAGCAGTCTCCGTACTGTATCACGAAACTAAACATTGCTTAATTAACCACACCCAACTCTCACCTACCGCTCTCCATCTAAAACAGAACTCAGGCCTAACGTCGTGTTAGAGGAACTAAGTGGATCAGGTAATATCGGTAGAGGAAATGGAAGGGCATTTCCGGTCGGGACTCTTCTTCAGTCTAAAGGGTCTCGACCTGAAACTGTCTGTCCATTTCCTCCGCAGATGCTGCCTGATCTGCTGAGTTGCTCAAGATTCCAACATCTGCAGTTCCTTGTGTGTCAGGCCCAACCGGTTCACTCCTCACACTTAGAATTGTTACACAATATTTCACCACGTGTACATACCATGGAAATCTCATCATCGACACACAGTGTGAAGCGAGCATCAGTACACTTCACTCTATTTGCAGGAGATGAAAGTACATGGTCAAAGACAGCGGGAACCAACAGGGCAAGACATGCACTTTCATGCCCTACCTCCAAGGAAGAGATAATGCGGCCATTTGGGCCCTGTCACTGTGAGCTTGCATCCGGGAGGTAGAACTAAGAGCATTCATGTTCATGGCATCATCATATCCAACCTTCCTTTCGTACCCCATTCCCCCCTCTTCCCACGATTCACAGGCTATAGATGACGGACATCTCGCCATTATTTTCCTTGTGGACTTGTCCTTTCTGGTACCCAGGTGGTTGGGCTTGGTCAGGAAGTGGAGGAAGACCAGGACGCTAGTGATGATGGAGCTGCAGCATCATTTGATTTCACATCGGCACGGTGGCGCAGCGGTAGATCTACTGCCTTGCAGCGCCAGAAACCCGGGTTCGATCCTGACCACGGGTGCTGCCTGTATGGAGTTTGCACGTTCTCCCCGTGACCCGCGTGGGTTTTCTCCGGAATCTCTGGTTTCATCCCACGCTCCAAAGATGTACATGTTTGCAGGTTAATTGGTCTTGATAAAACAGTTATTTGGCCCTAGTGTGTGTGCGATAGTGTTATTGTGCGGGGATCGCTGGTCGGCGCGGTGGGCCGAAAGGCCTGGTTCCGCGCTGTATCTCTAAATTACATTAAAGTAAACAAAAGATCAAGCCAAAGCTCCTGATGTTGCGTGTAACTTAGAGCAGAGCGGTGTCTGCGAGCTGCATGTGGCAGAACTTCAGGCACAAGTGGCATTCAGCCAGGGTAGAGGACAAAGACAGATTTCAATGAGGCAACCTACTAAAGGATGAAGGGTACACATAACAAAATACACTGGGAAGCCTGCCAGATATGCCCGTACTCATGCATATGACAAGAAATTGTACCTGAGATAAATCTGTGTCCAATGTCAAGAAGTAATGAAGCACTGTGATTGAGAAGTTTGCACAGGATGCAGAAACCTGCACAAATGATCAGTGCTGTGACGTTCAGTTTCGTCTACTGTCACGTGTGTCGAGGTGCACTGGAAAGCTTTTGTTGCATGTTGTCACCTCCTGTCTGCTCTCAGGACCAACAATCCCACCATTGCCACCCAGCTCTGTTCAGCGCGTGACTTCACACTTTTAAGGCACTTATCATTGTCTTGTTGAATTAGAGAAAGAAATCTGATCACATATGGTCATAAGTGATAGGAGCAGAATTAGGCCATTCGGCCCATCAAGTCTACTCTGCCATTCAATCATGGTTCATCTATCTGAGGCTATGACCTCGAGTCCCAGACTCTTCCACTAGTGGAAACATCCTCTCCACATCCATTCTATCCAAGCCTTTCACTATTCAGTAAGTTTCAATGAGGTCCCACCTCATCCTCCTAAACTCCGGCGAATGCAGGCCCAGTGCTACCAAACGCTCATCATATGCTAACCCACTCATTCTTGTAAACCTTCTCAGGACCCTCTCCAGAGCCAGTACATCCTTCCTCCGATATGTGGCCCAAAATTGCGCACAATACTCCAAACGCAGCCCGACCAACCCCTTATAGAGCCTCAGCATTACATCCCTGTTTATGTATTCTAGCCCTCTAGAAATAAATGCTGACATTGTGTTTGCTTTCCTTACTACTGATTCAACATGGTGGGTTAGAGTACACAAAGAGAGAAATGGCATCTTTATCTATTAAAATCACTGCTCCCAACAGCTTTAGGCTTCAAGGCCAAGGAGTTGTCCCTCCATGATTACATACAGTCTCCCGCCAGTCACGACAGTCTCAGATGCAACACTATAGCAGCGTAGACAGCTGAAGACAGATAGTATACAATCGGCAACAGGATGCACAAGAATTATGTGTTGGTGTCTCCATGGGAAGTGGTATTCTTGGATTTCTCAGTTTGGTTTAGACGGTAGGTTTTATTTTTTGCATGGTGGTGCAGCAGCCCATGTGATGAGTTTGTGGGAATACAAGTGAATGAAGAGGTAGGGCCATGGCTCCTGCTGTCGTACTGGAATCTCCTCTTCCTATAAATGCCAGACATTCAGGGGTAGTTTGCGTTGCGGCTCCACACCTCCTTATCCTTTTACATAGATACATAGAAAATAGGTGCAGGAGTAGGCCATTCGGCCCTTCGAGCCTGCACCGCCATTCAATATGATCATGGCTGATCATCCAACTCAGTATCCCGTACCTGCCTTCTCTCCATACCCCCTGATCCCTTTAGCCACAAGGGCCACATCTAACTCCCTCTTAAATATAGCCAATGAACTGGCCTCAACTACCCTCTGTGGCAGAGAGTTCCAGAGATTCACCACTCTCTGTGTGAAAAAGTTTTTTCTCATCTCGGTCTTAAAGGATTTCCCCCTTATCCTTAAGCTGTGACCCCTTGTCCTGGACTTCCCCAACATCGGGAACAATCTTCCTGCATCTAGCCTGTCCAACCCCATAAGAATTTTGTACGTTTCTATAAGATCCCCTCTCAATCTCCTAAATTCTAGCGAGTATAAGCCAAGTCTATCCAGTCTTTCTTCATATGAAAGTCCTGACATCCCAGGAATCAGTCTGGTGAACCTTCTCTGCACTCCCTCTATGGCAATAATGTCCTTCCTCAGATTTGGAGACCAAAACTGTATGCAATACTCCAGGTGTGGTCTCACCAAGACCCTGTACAACTGCAGTACAATTTTGTTTATTTGTTTATTTGTCTTTGTCTTTTGGACAAATTTGTCATTTGGACCCCTTGAGGTCCAAACGAAATATCGTTTCTGCAGCCATACATCACAAAACGAAGAAGACCCGAGACACAACACAATTTACACATACATCCATCACAGCGCTGTGATGGAAGGCAAAAAAAAACTTATCTCTCCACTGCACTCCCCCCCCCGATGTCAGAGTCAAAGTCAAAGCCCCCGGCGGGTGATGGTGATCATCCCGCGGCCATTAAAGCCATGCCAGTTAATGCAGGGTCGTGCACCGGGTCTTGGTGTTAGAGCCCCGGCGCGTGCCCGCAAAGTCCGGCGGCCACTCCAAGCCGCGCGGGGGGATAAAGCCCCGCTCCAGGTGCTCTTCAACCCCGCAACTCGGGCGGGAGAAGTCGCCGCTGCGGAAGCCCCGAAAAGCGGTCTCCCACTAGGGGACCCGCGGGCTTCCGGTGTTGCCGTCCGCCAGACCCGCGGTTGTAGCCTCCGAATCTCCGGAGGTCGGGTCACAGCAGCGATTGTCTCCACCACAGCTCCACCCGCTCCGGACTCGGCTAGCCCCGTGACGGTGAGTAGTCCGCAGCTCCGCAACTGGAGCCCCAGGTCGCTCCTGCTGGAGGCCGCTCCACGTTGCCCAGCCCCAACGACAACGGAGACCCGACAAGAAAAGGTCGGGTCCCCCGTGCAGGGGAAAGATTTTAAAGTCCCCCCCCCCCGCACCCCCCCCACCCCCACACACACACACATACCCCGACAAAAAAAATAATAAAAAATAATAAAAAATAATAATAGTAGAACCTCCCTGCTCCTATACTCAAATCCTTTTGCTATGAAAGCTAACATACCATTCGTTTTCTTCACTGCCTGCTGCACCTGCATGCCTACTTTCAATGACTGGTGTACCATGACACCCAGGTCTCGCTGCATCTCCCCTTTTCCTAATCGGCCACCATTTAGATAATAGTCTGCTTTCCTGTTTTTGCCACCAAAGTGGATAACCTCACATTTATCCACATTATACTGCATCTGCCAAACATTTGCCCACTCACCCAGCCTATCCAAGTCACTTTGCAGTCTCCTAGCATCCTCCTCACAGCTAACACTGCCCCCCAGCTTAGTATCATCCGCAAACTTGGAGATGTTGCCTTCAATTCCCTCATCCAGATCATTAATATAAATTGTAAATAGCTGCTCCTGCTCCTTTTCCCCTCCTTCTTTTACTCGCCTGCTCTACGGCTGCTCAATGTACCCCGTCCCCTCATAATATGCTGTAGACTGTCAGACCTGTTGGGGCCGTGTACTTCCCTGAGCATCAGGCAGTGCTCATGTTGCTTCAGTGTGCCATTGCTATCATCTCATGTGTGGCAGCCTAGTTCCCATTCTATGTTTGGCTCCCACTGTGGAGGTAGCGCAGCCTAGGGTCACGCTGTCAACTGATGCTTCTTGTCACCCCAGGGGCACATTTAATCTGCCATGGCGTCTCTCGTACAACTGGCTCAGTATGAAGGCGTCACCATTGTAGTCAGGATGAGCTGCCTATGGTCACATTACTGGGTGGGTGTAGGCGGGAGAGGATCACGTTCACTTTGGGCTCGTGCATGTTCTGCTATGTGGCGTAATCAAAGCGTCGTGCAAGCAGTCAGTGGTGTCCAGTGGGGAAGACTCATCCTCAGCAAGCCCTCGCCCTCACTCCACCTCCAGCGAGACAGAATGAAGTGTAGTGAGGGTAGACACAAAATACTGGAGTAACTGAGCGGGTGAGGCAGCATCTCTGGAGGGAAGGAAAGGGTGATGTTTCGGAGTTACTCCAGCATTTTGTGTCTACCTTCGATTTTAAGCAGCATCTGCAGTTCTTTCTTACACATGAAGTGTAGTTCGCTCTCTTTATGTACGGCACAATTATTAGCAGCAAAATTGTGTGACCTTGAAAATATCAACAGCAGCCACCAGTTGCATGATGGAGGTTTTTTTTTGGCAACTTTCACCTTCACAGACCCTTGTGACACAGCAGAGATTTCCGAGCACACCAATCCACAAACATCTCACAACTTGACCCGAACCGAGTTGCTTGAGAGCTCCTCTATCATTTTTGGCAAATATGGCTTCCCAATGCAAGGCAATTCCCCATCTTCCCCCTCCTCACAGTCCCCAGCCCTGACTACCCCTGATACACTCCCTCCTCCCAAATACCAGCTTGAACCGTCCTCACCTTCCTTACATGGCCCCCTCCCGCACCACCCCCTCCCCGGGCACTTTCCCTTGCAACCGCAAGAGATGCTACACTTGTCGCTGTACCTCCCCCCTCGACTCCATTCAAGGACTCAAGCAGTCGTTCCAGGTGCGACAGAGGTTCACCTGCATCTCCTCCAACCTCATCTATTGCATCCGCTGCTCTAGATGTCAGCTGATCTACATCGGTGAGACCAAGCGTAGGCTTGGCGATCGTTTTGCCGAACACCTCCGCTCGGTCCGCATTAACCAACCTGATCTCCCGGTGGCTCAGCACTTCAACTCCCCCTCCCATTCCGAATCCGACCTCTCTGTCCTGGGCCTCCTCCATGGCCGGAGTGAGAACGACCGGAAATTGGAGGAGCAGCACCTCATATTCCACTTGGGCAGTTTGCACCCTAGCGGCATAAACATTGACTTCTACAATTTCCGGTATCTCTTGCTGTCTCCTCCCCTTTGCAGCTCTCCCTCAGCCCTCGGGCTCCTCTTTTTCTTTTTCCTTTCTTCTCCCCCCCACCCTACATCAGTCTGAAGAAGGGTTTCGGCCCGAAACATTGCCTATTTCCTTCGCTCCATAGATGCCACTGCACCCGCTGAGTTTCTCCAGCACTTTTGTCTACCAGCCTGACCTGTCCTGACCTTCCTTACATGGCTGCCCTCCCATCACCAGCTTGACCTGTCCTGACCTTCCTTACATGGCCGCCCTCCCATTGGGAACTGGAAACAAAACATCTGGGCTAAGCAGCAAAACTGGTTTACTCTAAGGATAGACACAAAATGCTGGAGAGAAGGAACGGGTGACATTTCAGGTCGAATCAGAAGAAGGGTCTCGACCTGAAACATCACCGATTCCTGCTCTCCAGAGATGCTGCCAATTCTGCTGAGCTACTCCAGCATTTTACATCTATCTTCATTATGTATTCGACTGCCTTATGTCACAGGTCAAGTCAAGTCAAGTCAAGTCAAGTTTATTCATCACATACGCATACGAGATATGTAGTGAAATGAAAAGTGGCAATGCTTGCAGATTGTGCAAAAGGACTACAAAACAGAATGGAATTACATATTTATGGGAGAAAAAAAAGAAGAAACAGCAATTTAAAAAGACACCACACAACAGTAGATTGGTTCAGTAAAGTTAGTCCCTGGTGAGATAGGAGTTTACAGACCTAATGGCCTCTGGGAAGAAACTCCTTCTCATCCTCTCTGTTTTCACAGCATGGCAACGGAGGCGTTTGCCTGACCGTAGCAGCTGGAACAGTCTGTTGCTGGGGTGGAAGGGGTCCCCCATGATCTTGTTGGCTCTGGATTTGCACCTTCTGATGTATAATTCCTGCAGGGGGGCGAGTGTAGTTCCCATAGTCAGATTCAGATTCAGATTCAACTTTATTGTCATTGTGCAGTGTACAGTACAGAGACAACGAAATGCAGTTAGCATCTCCCTAGAAGAGCGACATAAATATGAGCAGTAAATAAATAAATCTAATAAATCCTGGTGGGAGGAGTGTCCGGGGGGGGGGGGGGGGGGGGGTGATTGGCAGTCACCGAGGTACAGTGTTGAGTAGTGTAACAGCCGCAGGGAAGAAGCTGTTCCTGGACCTGCTGGTCCGGCAACGGAGAGACCTGTAGCGCCTCCCGGATGGTAGGAGGGTAAACAGTCTGTGGTTGGGGTGAGAGCAGTCCTTGGCGATGCTGAGCGCCCTTCGCAGACAACGCTTGCTTTGGACAGACTCAATGGTGGGGAGTGAGGAACCGGTGATGGGTTGGGCAATTTTCGCCACCCTCTGCAGTGCTTGCCGGTCGGAGACAGAGCAGTTGCCATACCATACTGTCATGCAGTTGGTAAGGATGCTCTCGATGGTGCAGCGGTAGAAGTTCACCAGAATCTGAGGAGACAGATGGACCTTCTTTAGTCTCCTCAGGAAGAAGAGACGCTGGTGAGCCTTCTTGACCAGAGTTGAGGTATTGTGGGTCCAAGAGAGGTCATCGGAAATGTTGACCCCCAGGAACCTGAAGCTGGAAACACGTTCCACCTCCGTCCCGTTAATGTGGATGGGGGTGTGCGTGCCGCCCCTAGACTTCCTGAAGTCTACAATGAGCTCCTTGGTCTTCTTGGAGTTAAGGGCCAGGTTGTTGTCAGCGCACCATGCTGCCAGGAGCTGGACCTCCTCCCTATAGGCCGACTCATCCTTGTTGCTGATGATGCCAATCACCATTGTATCATCTGCATACTTGATGATGGTGTTAGTACCATGTACAGGTGTGCAGTCGTAGGTGAAGAGGGAGTAGAGGAGGGGGCTCAGCACACAGCCCTGTGGAACGCCGGTGTTCAGGGTGAGGGTTGAAGAGGTGTGCTTGTCTAACCTAACAGACTGGGGTCTGTTGGTTAGAAAGTCCAGTATCCAGTTGCAGAGGGAGGGGTCGATGCCCAGGTCACCGAGTTTGGTGATCAATTTAGAGGGTATGATGGTGTTGAATGCTGAGCTGTAATCGATGAACAGCATTCTAACGTAAGTGTCTCTGTTGTCGAGGTGGGAGAGGGCGGAGTGAAGTGTCATTGAGATGGCATCCTCCGTACTCCTGTTCTTGCGGTAGGCAAACTGATAGGGATCCAATGTGGGGGGTAGGCAGCCTTTGAGGTGTGCCAGGACCAGCCTCTCGAAGCACTTGGCGATGATGGGAGTAAGTGCAACTGGGCGGAAGTCGTTGAGGCTTGCCGCAGTGGAGTGTTTTGGCACCGGCACGATGGAGGTGGATTTAAGGCACATGGGCACAACTGCTTGGGCAAGTGACAGGTTGAAGATGTCGGTCCAGACGTCTGTCAGTGCGTTCGGCCGAAAGCACGACTCTCTGCAGAGCCTTCTTGTCCTGGGCAGAGCAGTTCCCAAACCAAATTGTGATGTTTCCGGACAAGATGCTTTCCACAGCCGCTGAGTAGAAGCACTGGAGGATCTTCAGAGACACTCTGAATTTCCTCAATTGCCTTAGGTGGTAAAGGCACTGTGGTGTCCATGTCAGATCCTCGTGTGATGTGGACTCCCAGGTATTTAAAGCAGCTCACCCTATCCACAGTATCCCCATTTATCTTCTATGGTGTGTATGTCCTCGGATGATGTGCCCTCCTAAAGTCCATGATCAGCTCCTTAGTTTTTTTGACATTCAAGAGGAGGCTGTTGTCCTGACACCAGAGTGTCAGATCAGCCACCTCCTCCCGGTAGGCCTTCTCATCGTTATCGGAGATCAGGCCCACCTCCACAGTGTCATCAGCAAACTTGATTATAGAGTTGGAGCTGAACCTAGCCACACAGTCATGTGTGTACAGAGAGTACAGTTGGGGGCTGAGGACGCAACCCTGAGGGGATCCTGTGCTCAGGGTGAGGGACTTCGATGTATTTCCTCCCATCTTGACTACCTGGGGCCTGGCGGTGAGAAAGTCCAGGACCCAGGCACACACGGGAGTGTTGAGCCCCAATTCCAGCAGCTTCTCAGCAAGTCTGGTGGGGACTATCGTGTTGAAGGCTGAACTGAAGTCTATGAACAGCATCCTCACATAGCCCCCCTTCTGGCTGTCAAGGTGAGAGAGAGCGCTAGTCACCATTTACATTTGAAGGACACTTAGAACCTTAAAGAGAGCCCCAGTTGACTGTGTTTCCTCCAAGTTTGAATGTTAAATGAATTGAGTTTGATTAATTTTATGTAATGAGCTCTTACATACAGTAGATACATAGACAATAGGTGCAGGAGTAGGCCATTCGGCCCGTCGAGCCAGCACCGCCATTCAATGTGATCATGGCTGATCATCCACAATCAGTACCCCATTCCTGCCTTCTCCCCATACCCCTTGATTCCGCTAGCCCTAAGAGCTCTATCTAACTCTCTTTTGAATGCTCTCAATTTAAATTTTGGCCATTCAAATAACTCCAATAGATTGGGGCGATTCCCCAGCTGTGTTGATTTGACAGAAGTGCTTCACGGGAGGCAAAGACAGGGAAACATTGGTTCGAGAGTCGTGAGTGTTTTATTGTCATATGACCCAGATAGAACAATGAAATTCTTACTTGCAACAGCATGACAACTTCATGCGGGGCCAATTCCTTCGAATTGTTTCAGAGGAATCATTGGAAGACGAGAAACCCAGAAAAGATAAAACAGCAAATATGATGGGAAATGCAGGAAGTCCAGGAAGGAGAATTAAACAATAGCCAGCACTCTGCTAGGGTGTACATTTCCAGATCTGGTTGAAAATCAAAGAATAACTGCAGATGTTGGAAACATTCAGCAGGTCGGGCAGCATTATCCACGAATACAAGCCGAGTTAATGTGTCAGGTTGAGGCCCCTTCATCACAACCAATGCTGGTAGATGTTGCTTGACATGCTGAATGTTCATACGTGGCAGCAGCAGAATTATGCCATTCGACCCATCAAGTCCATTCACCATTCAGTCATGGCTGATCTATCTCTCTACAGCCTTCTGTGACATATGAAGAAAGAATGGATCGACTGGGCTTGTATTCACTGGAATTTGGAACGATGAGAGAGGATCTTATAGAAACATTTAAAACTCTTAAAGGATTGGACAAGCTAGATGCAGGAAATATGTTCCTGATTTTGGGGGAGTCCAGAACCAGGGGTCACAGTTTAAGAATTAAGACATTTAGGAATGAGATGAGGAAAAACCTCTTCACCCAGAGAGTTGTGAATCTGTGGAATTATCTGCCACAGAAGGCAGTGGAGGCCAATTCACTGGATGTTTTCAAGAGTGAGTTAGATTTAGCTCTTAGGGCAAAAGGAATCAGGGGATATGGGGAAAAAACAGGAACGGGGTATAGATTTTAGATGATCAGCCATGATCTGGCTCGAAGGGCCGAATGGCCTACTCCTGCAGCTATTTTTCTATGTTTCTCCCTCCTCACCCCATTCTCCTGCCTTCTCCCTATAACGCCCGACACCCGTACTAATCAACAATCTATCTATTTATGCCTCCATTGAGTGTCCCATTCCCCCCCCCCCCCCCCCCCCCCGTATCTGGTGTCAACTTGTGTGAGAAGGAATGCAGATGCTGGTTTAAACCAAAGATGTACACAAAAAGCTGGAGTAACTCAGCGGGACAGGCAGCATCTCTGGAGAGAAGGAATGGGTGACGTTTCAGGTCGAGACCCGAAACGTCACCCATTCCTTCTCTCCAGAGATGCTGCTTGTCCCGCTGAGTTACTCCAGTTTTTTGAGTCTATCTTCTGGTGTCAACTTGCTCCCAAGCCAACTCCAGTGCAAAGTGGAGATGCCCTGGATTGAGACAGGGTCCTGAGCAACATTACGTGTCAAATGCATGTGCCCAAAAAACACACCACACCCGCTCTGAGAAACTGACCGAGGGTCTTCAACGTGAAAGTGAACTGTTTCTCTTTCCACATATGCTGCTTTACCCTCTGAGTGTTCCCAGCATTTATTTCATACGTCCTGCATCTGCACATGTATAGCTTTCAAACAAAAAAGTGAACAGCAAGTTAGTTGGCTGTTAAACCTGTAAAGGAGTGGAATGCTTACAAATGTCCTTGACATTAAGAAGCATTAAAAAAACGATGAAAAATTGATGAAACTTCTTATTAAAATATTTAAAAATTAAGATGCTTGGAAACACACTTAAACAATTAAAACCTTAAAGCAAACCTAATTAATTCAAAAAATGTATGTGTAACCGAGTTCCAACACGGGCTATCTTTTTTATTTGTTATAACCTGGGGATGGATGGGGTGAAGGAAAGAGCGTTCACGTCGCGATGCTGTATCCACCAATCTTTCCACCACAACGCACAAGAAGCCATTGTCTGCAGATGCCGAGAAGTGTGTTCAGCTCTGGTTGAACAATTTCTAATCTTGTGATGTGGACTCGATAAGATGACCTGGAGGCAAGTTTGAACTCACTTTAACTTATCTGAGGGTAAGATTGTAAGAGATTTAGAAGGGGGTTTGAGGGGGACCTATTTCACCAGACAGTGGTGAGTATCTGAAATGGACTGTTCCAGAGTGTGGTGGAAGCAGAGATGCTGACAGCATTTAAGAAGTGTCTAGACGATTACAAATTAATGTAGAACGCAGGACAGTACAGCACAGGAACGGGCCATTCGGCCCACATTGTTTGTGGCGAGCAGGATGCCAAGTTAAACTGATCTAATCTGCCTCCACATATTCTATTCTCTGCACTATCGTGTCTGCCTCCAACACCATCCCCGGCAATGCGTTCCCAATTACTCTCTATTTAAAACATTTGTTCCGCACATCTCATTAAACTACCCCTCTCTCACCTTATTGCTACGCCCTCTGCCGTTGGACATTTCTGCCCCGAAGAAAGGTTCTGACTGTCTACCCTATCTATGCCTCTAATACATTTATATAGTTCTATCAAGTCTCCCCTCAACTTCCGACGTTGCAGGGAAAACAATCTAAGTCTATCCAACTTCTCCCTGTAGCTGAAGCCCTCCAATCCAGGCAGCATTGTGGTAAACAATTATTTTGACATGGAACACCGTGGCCAAGTGCTGGAAGATGGGGTCAAGGATGGATTCTGACTGGTTGCCGAGGAAGTGGCGGGCAAAATGTCTTCCATGCTGTATGACTAACACCTGGGGTAGATTCGATAAGGAGGGCAGTACGGTGGCGCAGTAGTAGAGTTGCTGCCTTACAGCGCTTATAGCGCCAGAGACCCGGGTTCAATCCCGACGATGGAAGTTCTCCCCATGACCGCGTAGGTTTTCTCTGAGATCTTTGGTTTCTTCCCACACTCCAAAGACGTACATATTTGCAGGTTAATTGGCTTAGTGTGAATGTAAAATTGTCCCTAATGTGTGTGTAGGGTCGTTTTAATGTGCGGTGATTGATGGTCAGTGCGGACTCAGTGGAACGAAGGTCTGTTTCCGCGCTGTATCTCTAAAACTAAAACTAAAAACTAAAATTCACTTGTACCCTGGGCAATGTTTGCATTGCATCTTGACTTTATGAGGATTATGGACTGGGGACTACATTGTCAAAGAGTGGCCAACAGGTGTGGAACTTCCTCATTCACATGAGAATCCATGGCACTTGCATACTGTAGAATCAGCATAGAAGCCCCTTCATTCCACCTACTTCATGCTGACCATCAAGCCACCATTTACATGATTCTATTCTGATCCCTTCTTATCTCTCCAAATTCCCATCAACTTTCCTCCCATCAACGTTCCTCCCATCCCCACCCATCCACAAGATTCTACTGCTCACCTGCATGCTGGGTCAATTTACAGAAGTCAATTAACATGCAAACTCCACAGAAACAGCATCCGAGATCATGATCGAACCCAGGTCACTAGGGCTGCTAGCCGTGCCTCTGAAAAATGCTGGCAGCTGAGTTGAAAGGTGAAAATAAACTCAAAGACAACAAATTAACGCTTTCTAATTGTATTTTTATCCTTTCATGTCTGGTAGAATTCATGTGTACTTTATGTATAATCCATGCTTTTGTGCTGATTGAGTCTGTGTGCCTGTGATGTTGTAGCAAGCGAGATATTTATTGGATTTATTACTCCAGCATTGTGTGTCTATATTCGGTGTAAACCAGCAGCAGCAGTTCCTTCCTTGACAGTCCATATTTGCCAGTTCTTCAGATGGACGGCTCTTTATTTCTCTCCTGGTAATTGCAACAAGAGATACAGCCTCTGAATTATATCCTCAGTGCAGTCCAAGTGTGGTCTCCAAGCTTTAGTGATCTCATGATCACCAGCCCTCTGCTATGACTCAACAATTGACCACAAGATAAGCTAATTCCAAACTCAGAAATGGCTTTGACCCAATTTCCAGAAGGAGTTGCTTTATGTCCACTGGAAGTTTTAGAAAGACCACAAAATACTAAATAAATCTGTGGTGCTTTAAAGCCCTGTCCCACGGTACGAGTTAATTCCAAGAGCTCTCCCGAGTTAAAAAAAAATCAAACTCGTGGTAAGCACGGAGAATGAACGTAGCGGGTACGTCGGAGCTCAGGGACGTCTCTTAGCGCTAACGGCAGGTACTCGGGAAGACTCGCTAACGGCAGGTAAGCATGGGAAGACTCGTGAAGATGTTTCAACATGTTGAAAAATGTCCACAAAAGCCCCGAGTACCGACAAGTGGCCATTACCGTAAATCTCCGAGTTCGAATCAGGGCAAACTCGGGAGAACTCTTGGAATGAACTCGTACCGTGGGACAGGGCTTTAATAAATGTTTCTATATTAAAGATTTACTTGAGTGGCTACATTTCATGCGTTATTTTCAGCCACACTGAATTTTGTGCTATAATAAGTGGCTGCGTCAGGGATTTTATGTGAAAGACAATAGGTTTTTAAGCTCCTTGATTTCATGCATTTCTAAACTTAAAGCCTTGTGAGAAAATGTGAGCATTAGCTGATGTGCAGAGCATTGCGAACACTACAGATCCCTTTCAATGCATGAAGAAGATCTTCCTATCACCTCTGCAAGCTGAATCCTGATGCAGAAAAGCCATCAAACTGGATTTCTCTCAGCGTTTTAAAATATCCAATTCTCTTGAACTGATATTACTTCCCACGATTTAAAAAAAGAATGTTGGCTGTGTTTGAATGGAAGAGGATTTATATATTTTGTGGAGCTGTTACCCAAAATAAATTCTGAATTCACTTCAGTGCAGCATCCGAATGATAGTAATGGGATCCTTAGTCGGGGCTACTGATATTCCCTGTAAAATTGGTATATTTACCAGCAAATTCAGAAGCCCATAACTTCCATGGACAAGTGCAGCAAAAGCATGGGAACATCACCACATGGAAGTTGCCCTACAAGCCACACAACATCTTGACTTGGATATATTTTGTTGTTCCCTCACCATCAGGAGCATCAGGTCCAGGAACGCTGAGGCCCTGTACAAGAAGGGGGCAGAGCCGCCTGTACTTTTTGAGAAGGCTCCACTCCTTCAACGTCTGCAGTAAGATGCTGCAGATGTTCTACAAATTGGTGGTAGCCAGTGCCATCTTCTTCGCTGCCTTGTGCTGGGACAGCAGGGCAAAGGCTGCAGATGCCAATAGGATCAACAAACTCAACAGGAAGGCTGGCTCCGTCCTGGGGGCGGAGTTGGATTCATGGGAGGTGGTCTTGGAGGGCGGGGATGCTCCTCAAACTGCAGAGCATCTTGGACAATACAGCTCACCCCCTCCATGACACACTGGTCAACCTGAGGAGCACCTTCAGCAACAGACTGGTTCCACCAAGATGCAGTACAGAACGCCACAGGAGATCCTTCTTCCCTGTGGCTATCAAATTGTACAACTCCTCCCCTTTCTGTCGTGGGGTAGACTGAGTGACTTCCCTCCCCCCTCCCCAATCCTTGCACATCCCCAACCCTTTCCACTCGTCACTTTAATTTCATGTTTCATGTATCTTGTGTTTTATGACAGCTGGCAGATCAATTTGCCTCCTGGAATAGATCAAGTTGTATCGTATGGTATTGTACCGTATCACTGGGTCAAAATGCTGGAACCCTCCCCCTAACAACAGTGTGAAATACCCACACCTCAAGGCTGCAGCAATTCAAGAAGGCAGCTCCCTCAACTTAACATTGTCAAGGGCAACAGAGGATTGGTAATTGGCATGCAAAGTTCATATTCCTTGAACGAATCTCCAAAAACTGCAGGGCATATTGCAGGCTTGAATTTTGCACTGGCAGTTTTAAAACACTGGGCCGAGCTCTTGTATCCACATTTAGTTTTAGTGTTCCTCAGGCACCAAGATGACCACATTTATTTAGAATCATCTTATAACTCTTAAGGCCCTGTCCCACTTTCCCGAGTTACTCACGAACTCTCCCGAGTTTTCCCCTTGATTCGAACTTGGGGAATGTCGGGGAATGTCGGTAGCGAGCTCGTAGGAGGCCGTAGGAGTCCGTAAATGTTTCCTAGTGGCTCGTAATGCCAGCCGTAGGAACTCGGGGCATCAGGTAAGTCGGGACGTTTTTTCAACATGTTGAAAAATTTCTACGCTTTAAAAAAATAGCCCCGAGTACCTACGGACGGCTATTACCATAATTCTCCGAGTTCGAATCAAGGGGAAAATTGGGGAGAGTTTGTGAGTAACTCGGGAAAGTGGGACAGGGCCTTGAAGTGCTTCAAAACACTTCAAGTTACCTTATTTATTGAAACACAATGGGTGAAGTGACATAATGCGGATACGACAGTCCAAATAAGCGCAGCAAGATTCCACGACAAAATGAACATTCAATACAATTTTCTTACAGACCCTGGTTCAATCCCGACTACGGGTGCTGTCTTTTTCTTTTTAACATTTTTATTTTATTAGAAGCAAGTACAATAATGTGGCACCGAGGTGCCTAATATATATTGACATGTTACATTTTATGTACAGCTTCTTTTTTTTCCCCCTTAACAATAAAAGAGAAAAAGAAAGAATAGGTAATAAAGAGATAGAAAAGCGTGTGATGTCTAGATGTGTGAAAAGGAAAACGGAGGAAAGAGGGGACGAAGAGAGAGAAAAAGAGGAAGTAGTTATATATATCAAATGCTTTTCCCATGTTTCCTTCGTGATTTTTAACATTAATTCTCGTTCCCAATCTTCTCTGTGCCTCTGTCGATGGTAGTTCTATGTTTAAAATACTATTATATAAATATGATATTAATTTCTGTGTGTCAGCCTTAATATTCATTGCTTCTTCCAGTGGATCTAAAGTTAAAGTTTGATATCTTTGCATGTATTTCTTCATGAAGTCACAGATCTGAAGGTATTTAAAATATTGGTTATTTTTCAGCTTAAATTTTAATTGTAATTGTTGAAATGATAACAGATTTCCCATTTCATACATATCGCCAAACCTATTAAATTCCCATTCTTTCCCATTGGTTATATGTTTTATCGGTGAGAGATGGTTTAAATGAAGGATTATTCACTATCGCCTTAACAGTGATAGGTTTCTTAATTTTAAAGTTAATTTTATTTGTTTCCAAATTCTTATTGTATTGTGGATAATTGGATTATTCTTATATATTGTGTTGTTCAGTTTTATCGGGGAGAAGAGGATCGCTCCTATATTACAAGGAGAACAATCCTCTTTCTCCATTCTTATCCATTCTGTCTGTTGGGTAGGACTGTCCAACCAATAAATTATATTCTTAATATGCACTGCCCAGTAATAATACAAAAAGTTCGGAAGTGAAAGTCTCCCAACATCTTTGGGTTTACACAGGTGTTTTCTTTGAATTCTATGTGATCTATAGTCCCAAATAAAGTTGGTAATATTAGAGTCTAGTTTTTTGAAGACGTTTTTTGGTATGTATAATGGTATAGATTGAAATAGGTATAATATTTGTGGTAAAAAGATCATTTTTACAGCGTTTATTCTGCCTATTAATGACAACGGGAGTGTTTTCCAGAATTTAATCAACGCGTTCAATTTATTTAATAAAGGCGTAAAATTAGCATTAAATAATGATTTGTATTTTCTAGTAATTTGGATACCCAAATACAAAAAAAATTCTGTTGCAATTTTAAAGGGAAATTTTAATAGGTGTGTCGATTCTTGAGGTTTTAACGTCATGATTTCACTTTTATTCCAGTTTATTCTGTATCCTGAAAAAGAACCGAATTCCTCTATTAAATTTAATAAGTTTGGTATGCTCATTTGTGAATTTGTAATAGATAGAAGTATATCGTCTGTGTATAATGACATTTTATTATTTGAGTCCTTAGTATTATATCCCCGAATATTCGGATGAATTCTTATACTTTCAGCTAAGGGCTCTATCATAAGGGCAAATAGCAGGGGTGATAATGCACGGGTGCTGTCTGTGCGGAGATCGTACGTTCTCCCCATTACCGCGTGTGTTTTCTCTGAGATCTTCTGTTTCCACCCACACACCAAAGACGTACAGGATTGTAGGTTAATTGGCTTGGTATAAATGTAAAATTGTCGTCAGTGTGTGTTAATGTGTGGGGATCGCTGGTCAGTTCGGATTCGGTGGGCCGAAGGGCCAGTTTTCATGCTGTACCTCTAAAACTAAACTAAAACTAAACATTCTGGTAGTCCTCGTTTTGAATGAGGGTAGAAGGTTGTCATGGATCCCACTTACTCACTGAGATCTTTAACCATTATCTGAGAGATACCATTATCTGAAAGTCTTCGAAAGACAAGGTCTACATAAATGTGGTGGTACCTCAGGGCTGTGCCAAAATCCCCACAACGGCACCCATTCCTTCTCTCTAGAGGTGCTGCCTGTCCCGCTTAGTTAAGGGCCTGTCCCACTTTCACGACCTAATTCACAACCTCTGCCGAGTTTGCCCTTGACTCATACTCGCAGCATGGTCGTCACAAGGTCGTAGGAGGTCGTAGGTAGGTCGTAGGAGGTCGTTGGTAGGTCGTAGCAGGTCGTGATGCTAGTCGTAGGTACTCGTGGCATCAAGTAGGTCGGGGCGTTTTTTCAACATGATGAAAAATGGCCACGAGTAAAAAAGGTCGTGAATTAGGTCCTGAAAGTGGGACAGGCCCTTAACTCCATCGTTTTGTGTTCTATCTTCGGTGTAAACCAGCATCTGCAATTCTTTCCTACACATGAAACACTAGAATGTGATGAGAAGAAACAAATTAAACCAAGATGAGGCTTAATTAACAAAGCTCCTACAGTTACATGATGCACCATGTATTGGTATATTGTTGCCAAGTTCACCGAGATACAGCCATAAACACTGTTTTGCATGCTTTCTCCACAGATCACACCGTACACAAGTACTTCAGAGAGTGCAAAAGAGAAAGTAAGCAATGATGCCCTTAATTATTTTGCTTTAATAGCTTTTCTGCACAGCCACTGTTCATGGAAAATCAGTAATCACCAGCAATCATCTGTTGTGTTATAGCTTAAAATATTCTCTCTTCATTATAAGAACAAAACTACAGTTAAATCCAACTTATTCTTCATAATTCTGTGTGTAATCCCTACATGGACGTTGATTAAACAATTCAAGCAATAGCTCTTCATAATGTACAGAAAGATGCAGTGTGAGCTATAGTGCAGTGTGCTATGAGGGCATTTTCTGAAATGAAAATGCTTACTTGTGCAATGCTTTACACTGAGAATATGCATTATTTTTCAAATCCTGTATCACAATTTCAAACCTGATAATACGTTTTTATAGGGGTATGATGTATCGTTAGAATAGTCACAATATATGGTGGATATATTCCCATAACAGAAGAAAATATAAATTATCACATTTTGCACTGTAAATATTTCATTGGGGCATTATCCTGGCTACAGACTTGCCCCTCTCGCAGCTGTACAAGACTTCAGATCTATGCCTGCCACATACCTGTTCCCATTCTTGACAACAGGTTCGGCATCCCCCCACCCACCCAAGCCCCTGGTTAGTTCTGCCATGCGTAAACTTCAAAACAAAGCAGAGAGCCGCACCAGCCACTGGATGTGGAGTATTTGAGCTTATCATTTGAGAGGGACTGCAGCAGCCTTCTCAAATTGTGTTGCCCGCAGTACATCACCCTTCATCTTGCATCTATTTCATACCACTAACCAATTGGTCCACAACAGAATCAATATCAGGTCAGGCTAGTGTTAAGCAAGGCTCCGTTGTCTTCCTGTGTAGGAAGGAACTGCAGATGCTGGTTTACACAGAAGATAGACACAACAAGCTGGAGCAACTCAGCGGGACAGGCAGCATCGCTGGAGAGAAGGAATGGGTGAGATTTTGGGTCGAGACCCTTCCTCAGACTCGACCTCGGTCTTGTCACCCATTCCTTCTCTCCAGAGATGCTGCCTGTCCCGCTGAGTTACTCCAGCTTTTTGTGTCTATCTTCCATTGTGTCCTCCTCATGGTCTTCTCAATGCTCTCCGCAGCACCTCACGATCCCGCTGGCACCCTGCTATAATGAAGCAAATTTACAGGACGGATGGGAAAATGTTGAACCTGCATAGCCTCCACTTTAAACCAAGGTCCAGCAATTTCAGTAAAACGGTTGTTGTGGTTAGGCTACACTTGTGCATTTGCATTCAGAGGCAGAGCTCTAAGTCAGTCAACTTTTCACTGAAGCATACCACACTGGTCTTACACTGAACAAAGGACAAAGGACAAAGGACATTTTACTTCAGAGTCACGTGAGTGACTACGTGAAGAAGCCCGCCAACCCGCATGCGTGTCAATACGTCTAACGCATTGTGCACGACTGGCTGGGAGGTGCGTCGCTCCTCCAGCGGTAAGTTTAAAAGCCCTAAAGGTAAGTTTTAAACTTATTCTGAGGTCGTTTTTGTTCGTTAAAAATCTTGTTACAGCGTTCAAGTTCGAACTAATCATGGAGAAATCCAGGGCGAAGTCCAGACAGGCCGCGGGGAAACCGGCTACGGAGGACCACGGGAGTGTGGGTAGCCAGCGGCCGTCGATTTCGCCATCCGAGTCGCTGACGATGCGGTCAGCGACTTCAGACTTGGTGCTTGCCGAAAGCGCCTTGGCAACCCCGAAAGGGGGGATAGCCAAGAAGAAGTCTGATAGGCCTGTTGACTCAGACGAGTCAGGCCAGGAGGGTTCGCCTCCTACAATGGATTGCGTCTTCGGGCGTTTATCCCGGATGGAGCACCTTATGGAAAGGATGCTCCATCATGATATGCTCCGTGAAACGGAGTTATATCAGCGTGGGTCTCCTCGGGGGCCCGCGGCAGCGCCTGGTCCAGGGCTGCATAATGTCTCCCACTCTGAGGAGGGGAGCGTACGGGGTCAGTTCTGGCCTGACTCCGAAATTGGAGGTATGTCCTGGGAGCATACCAGAATGCACGACATACGTGACGCACAAGAATTACCTGTCATGGCTTCTAAATTCGCGATGCCCTCGCAAACAGGGGAGCCACTGCAAGAGGAACTAGCTGCAAGCATAAATTACCTCACATCACACCAGCTGCAGGAACAACTGATGGTGCAAACAACCACTAAGTATCATACACCTGGGAATTGTGCTTCACTGAACGTGCCAGCTGTGAACAGCTCTATCTGGGGAAATATTGGAGGGGGCATCAAAGCCCAGGAGATCAAGCTCCAGAGAATCATGAAATTGCTGGCTTCAGGCATTACGGCCTTCGCCAGGTCTGTGGATGGGGGACTCCTATCAGACGTATAACAGGATGCCCAGGCGTTGATGTGCAACGCACATTTCGAAATAAACTGTTTTAGGAAGAACGGCATCTGACCTGCCCTGAACCCCAAATTTGCGGGATTGTGCAGGGCCAGCAATGTGCAGCCGCCGAATCTTCTGTTCGGAGAAGATCTACCGAAACAGGTTAAGAACCTGGACGAAGAAGCAAAAGCTGTCGGGCTGATCAAGGCACCAATGACGAGCAAAGCTTCACCATTTCGGCGGCAGCACCCCTACGCTTCCATCAGCAGTAAGCGGTTAGCTGAAGCTGGTGGCAGCTCAAAACCGAATTCTCTGGGCAGAGTTTTTTTCTAGGCCAAGGCCCATGCCGGCCCTCGTGGAAGATGCGCAAGCCGCGCACTCCGGCAACCCTACCCCCCAAACCACGGGGGCGGAAATAGAACCTGCATCAGAGCCCTTTAATCATAAAACCATAAAACCACCGGTAACCATGGAGGTAGGTGGATCTGGTTCTTTCCAGAACATGGGGTGTGTGGACCGGTTACAAGTTGGTTGTAGATTACACTTGTTCTTGAATGAATGGCGTTGGATAACATCAGATCTGTTTATACTGCACAGTATACAAGGGTTCCAAATTGAATTCCTTCCCAATTCATTGCCACCTACACAACATACACCAAGCCGGACATTTGTTCAATCCCAACAGGAAGGTTTGGATATACAAGCTGAAATTCACACATTATACACAACAGGGGTAATCGAGAAGTCGAGTCATGAACATCACCAATTCGTTTCTAATATATTTACCAGACAAAAGAAAGATGGAAGGTGCCGAATCATCCTTGATTTAACTCAACTTAACTCTAATATGCAGTATAGACATTTTAAAATGGAAAACTTCGTTACTGCCAAACAACTGATTTCCAAAGGATGCTTTATGGCATGCACCGATCCCAAAGATGCATACTGTTCGGTACCCATTCACAGGGATCACCGGAGATATTTGAAGTTTAGCTGGATGGGGCAACTGTGGCAGTTTAAAGCATTGCCTAATGGGTTAACTTCAGCCCCCAGATTATTTACCAAATTATTGAAACTGGTGCTTGGGCTACTTAGAGCTCAAAATCACATTTTCATGGCATACTTGGATGATATCCTAATCATAGGGAAAACGCTGAAATTAGCTAAATTGGCTGTTTCAGCCACAAAACTCACATTTGAGAAATTGGGGTTTCTCAACCATCCAGTTAAATCCAAGTTGATACCAACTAGAGTTATTGATTATTTGGGATTTACCATTAACTCTATTAATATGTCTGTGACTTTGCCCTGGGGCAAGAGGTTAGAATTAATAGAAGCCTGTAACAACCTTGTTGTTATGGAGCAACCATCCATTCGACAAGTAGCCAGTGTAATTGGAAAATTAGTGGCTGTTTTTCCAGCTGCACAATTTGGGCCTTTGCATTATCAAAATTTACAATGTGCAAAGGAGCAACCTCTCAAATACCATTTAGGTCATTTTAACAGACCTATGCGGTTACCAGCTGAAGCTATATCAGAGTTACAATGGTGGACGACCAATATTCGGCGTTGCTCCAGTAACATTTTGGTCAGCAAACCTTCAGTTATATTACAAACTGATGCTAGTGCTCAAGGATGGGGAGCTACCAATACCATCTCTAGTTGCGGTGGCAGATGGGATGTGCATGAGTCATCAATCTTCAGTTACATGGTATTAACTACCTAGAGATGCTGGGGGCACTGTGGGTTGAAAGGTTATTGTGGGAATATGCATCATCTGCATGTTCAACTACAGATTGACAACACATATATTAATCACATGGGTGGAATCAAGTCAGTATCCTGTGATAATTTAGCTAACCTTATTTGGCACTGGTGTATCGAAAGAAGCATTTGGATTTTACTTCGTAGTCACGTGAGTGACTACGTGAAGAAGGCCGCCAAGGCGCATGCACGTTATTATGTCTGACGCATTGCGCAACGACGGACTGGCAGGCGCTGCTCCTGCCAGCGGTAAGTTTATATCTTCAGGTAAGTTTCAAAATTTATGTCTAGGTTCTGTTTTTTGTGTTGCAGGAAGCTCTTTACAGAGTTTGCCTGCTGGATTTGGGGCGAAGTCGGACGGGCCACGGGGAATCCGGTTATGGACCGTGGGGAGACCCGGTCTGGAGCGCGGAAGCGTGGGTAGCCGGCGGCCGTTCGGGCTCGCAACCCAAGTCGCTGACAATGGGGTCAGCGGCTCCCAGACCGCTATGGTTCCCCACAAAGGGGGTAAAACCAGCAGTAAGCCGGTCTCGCAACCCGAGTCGCTGACAGTGCGGTCAGCGGCTCCTAGACCGCTATGGTGCACCAGAAAGGGGGTAAAACCAGCGGTAAGCCGGTCTCGGCACCCGAGTCGCTGACAGTGTGGTCAGCGGCTCCTAGACCGCTATGGTGCCCCAGTAAGGCGTCAAACCAGCAGTAAGCAGGTCAGGCCTTGGGACTCGGGCAAGTCAGGCCAGGAGGGTTCCCCTCCTTCAATGGGTGTGTCTACGGACACCTAAACCCACATGGAGCACCTGATGGAGAGGTTGCTCCACTATGATAGACTCCAAAGGAGGGAGTTATCAGCGCGGGTCTCCTCGGGGCCCGCGGCAGCGGCACCTGTTTCAGGGTTGCACAATGTCTCCCTCTCTGAGGAGGGGAGCATTCAGGGTCAGTTTCAGTCTGACTCAGACCAAAAATCCTGATATAGGTCCGTAGGAGGGGCCATGTCAGTGCAGGTATCCTCAAGAGCCTGCGGCAGCACCTGTTTTCAGGGCTGCCTACGAATCTCCCTCTCTGTGGAGAGGAGTGCGAGGAAATAATCGCAAGCGAAGGGGTTACTGCCGGAAGAATTGGTTCCAGCCGCTGGCAGAAAACCCGGAAGGGGCCAGAGTTCCCCTCACGCTACAAGTGTCGGCAGTAAGCAGTTCACTGAAGCTGGTGGCAGCTTGAAAGCTGGCCAAGGTCCAGGGTTTTACCATAAGACCACCGATAACCATGGAGGCAGGTGGGTCTGGTTCTTTCGAAACATGGGGTAAGTGGACAATTTACAATGGTAATATTTACACTTGGGTTTGTACAAATGACAATAATCGCATGAGATTCAGATCCGTTATATACTGAAAATTATAACATATGATTGGATTATTATGGCAGTATACAGGGTACCAAGTATGGCTTGGAATTGGTGCCAGAGTTGTCTTTCAGGGAAGGCTCAGTATTACGGCCAGGATTGCCTACCGAGACAAGCTCGGAAATATGGCCACTTGTCTTTCGAGGCAGGCTCAGTATTATGGCCAGGATTACCTTTCGAGACAAGCTCGGAAATTAGGCCAGAGTTGTCTTTCGAGGCAGGCTCAGAATTATGGCCAGAGTTGTCTTTTGAGGCAGGCTCAGTATTATGCCCAGGATTACCTTTCGAGACAGGCTCGGGAATCTGGCCAGAGTTGCCGTACGAGGCAGGCACGGAATCATGGCAGGCGTAGCCTGTTCATTGTGAAAGATGGAGGATGTCGGTTCATAATTGATTTAACTGGAATGTGCAACATAGATTTTTCAGTATATGGAACTTCGTTACTGTCTAACATCTGCTTTCCTTAGGGTCTTTATGGCATGCATAGATTTCTAAGATGAATACGATTCAGGTCCCATTCACAGGGATCACTGGAGACATTTTAAATTTATCTGGATGGGGCAATGATAACAGTTAAGGCATTGCAAATGGGCTAACTTCAGCTCGCAGGTCATCTACTAAATTACTAAACCGGTCCTTGGACTGCTCAGAGCTCAAAAACACTTGTTATGGCTTAACTGGATGATATTCTAAACGCTGTGTTTTGCTAAAATTAACTGTTTAAGCCGCGACTATATTTGAGAAATTGAGGTCCCTCATCCATCCAGTTAAATTTGTTGATACCAACTAGAGGTTGGTCATTCGGATTTACCATTAACTATTAAGTTATCTGTGACTCCGCCCTGGGGCAAGAGATTGGAATCTATAGAAACCTGTAACAATCTTGTTATCAAGCAGTCTTCTATTCATCAAGTTAATTGGCAAAATAGCAGCTGTGTTTCAGCTGTGTAATTGGGCCTTTGCATTATCAGAACTTACAACGTGAAAGTAGTAACCTCTCAAGTGCCATATAGGTCATTGTTAACAATC
The DNA here is from genome assembly GCA_038087875.1 of Malacoraja senta. Classification (NCBI taxonomy): domain Eukaryota; kingdom Metazoa; phylum Chordata; class Chondrichthyes; order Rajiformes; family Rajidae; genus Malacoraja; species Malacoraja senta. The sequence goes on from CM075981.1 coordinate 48,708,114, forward strand.
CTATGCTATTACCAGCTGAAGCTACCTAAGTCACAATGGTGGACGAACTATATTCAGCATTGCTCCAGTAATTTTGGTCTAGTGCTCAAAGATGGAAAATTACGAATGCCATCTCTAGTTACAGAGGCGGATGGGATTTGCATGAATTACCCATTCTTCAGTTTTGGTATCAACTACCTATAGACACTAGGTGCATACTATGGGTTACAGGGTTATTGTGCGGATATGCATGCTCAGTTCCAGGTTGATACACTGTGGTGGTGGCATATGTTGGTCACATGGGTGCAATTAAGTCAAAGTATCCTGTCATAAATTACCCAACCTTATTTGGCGCTGCTGTATCATCACGTAAAATCAAAGAGAACACAGAATGGATGTTGGATCACAAAGTATTTTATGACATTATGGCTCGATGGAACACCGAATATCGATATGTTTGCATCCAGCCTCATTCACCGGTTGTAAAGACAAGTGGCATCACAGTGGCGAGAGATACATTCTTGCTACACGGGGGAGGAATGTTCTTTTATGTCGTTGCTCCATTTTGCCTCATCAATCGGGTCTTGCAATAATTCAGCAAGATCCCGCTTCAGGGTTTTTCGTACTGTCTGACTGGCCTATGTAGCCATGGTTTCCCGCAAATGTTGGGAATTATAGTAGAACCTTATATGGGTTTTCTAAACATATAACTTTGCTGGTTCAGCCTGGGACTCGGGGAACCAGCCTCTGCATGATTAATCAATTCATTGCCTTACAGAATCTGAGAAGACAGCTCCTGCGGCTTGGGTTGTCAGACCGATCCTTGTATGTGCTCACTGCAGAGTGCAGGGATAGCACCAAAAAAAGCAGTACATTTCCTCTTCAGTAGATGGGAAGCGATCTGTTTAAATGCTATGTTACATATAATACGGCACGGAGACTGACGTCTTAGAGTTCATTTTCAATGGGCCCTTGACAATAAATTAAGTTATAGTCCCATTAACTGTGCCCAACGTGCTTTATCATCATATTTGCTGCAGTGAGCAGGACCCGCTCTGTCGGGTCTCACCCTCTAATATCCAGTTTATTAAGTATATCTTTACACGTTTTCCCAGAACCAAGTACACGGAAGTATGGGATATTGACATTGTGTTAACATTACTTCACCTGGGGGTTCCAGCTATATCCTTATCTTTGACTCGGCTCTAATAAGGTAGTTATCCCTTGGCGCTGTTCTCAGCACAACGGGTCGAGTCATTACATAAATTGCGACTGGACAGGATGGTTTCACCTGCTAATAATGTGATATTTCATGTTTACGATTTAGTTAAGCAGGCAGCCCAGGGGTGTCAGGTCTCAAACTAGTTCTCATAGCATACCCAATGCACCTTCGGTTATGTATGGTCACACATTTACAACATTATGTCAAGGTCACTTAGAGCCTTAGAGGCTCTGATACTAGCTATGTTTGTTAGTTACAATAACCGCATAAGAAGGTATCAGTTCAGACCATCTCCAGGTAGTTAAAACGGGGTTTGGCTTATGCAGGAGTAGATACTAATTTTCTAATCTCACTCCACCAGGGCTGCTACAACATCAGCAGCAAGGGTTGTACGTTCCTCTGGACGACATCCTGCCGACTGCAGGATGGTCTAACGAACAAGGTTTCCATACATTTTATATTAACCCATTGCCAGACCAGGGGTATTTGCCAACTATATTTTAGCTTTTATTTTATAGTTTCCCCCCGGAAGAGAGGGGTACTATTATTATTATTTGTTCATTTATCAGCATCAGCATGTTTTAGATCTATGTCATATCTGTATGCATTATCAATGTTTTCCTTATCTGTGGTCAACTGATGCAGTCGTGCTTGTGTGGACTCGTTTTTCGCGGCATGAAATCACAGAGCTTCAAAATCTTCACGTAGTCACTCACGTGACTCCGAAGTAAAATAGTAAGATTAAACGAGAACTTACCAGTTTGAAGTTTGATCTTTATTTATGAGGAGTTACGATGAGCGATTACGTGCCCTCCGCTCCCAATCCTCGTATCATAAAGATCATCTGGTAGTTCTAGTCATCTCTAATCTTACTATGTTAGTTCAATAACTGTTATCTGTGATTTCACGCCGCTGCTTTGAAGATTGACCCGCATGCGCCTTGACGGCCTTCTTCACGTAATCGCTCATCGTAATTCCTCATAAAATAAAGATCAAACTTCAAACTGGTAAGTTCTCCTTTAATCGTACTATTTCAGCTGCCTACTTGCTGGATAGGTTTAATATGGTGGCCACACCAGGTCACGAAAATTTAATGACAACATAGAATGATAGAATGGATGTTGGATCATAAAGTGTTTAACGACATTGTTGCTCGGTATGGACCACCAGATATCGATTTGTTTGCATCTAGGCTCAATCACCAGTTACCAAAGTATGTTGCATGGGAGCCAGACCCAGGGGCAGTGGCGATAGATGGATTGTCGCTACACTGGGGAGAAATGTTCTTTTATGCATTCCCTCCATTTTGCCTCATCAGTCGGTGCTTGCAAAAGATACAGCAAGATTCCGCTTCAGGCATTTTGGTAGTGCCTGACTGGCTAACACAGCCATGGTTCCCACTGATATTGGGAATGATAACTGAACAGTATATGGTTATTTCCAAACGCAAAACATTGCTGGTTCATCCCGTGACTCGGGAAAGCCATCCGCTGCATGATCGAATCAATTTATTGATTTGCAGATTTTAAGAAGACCTTTCCTGGGGCTCGGATTGTCAGATCGAACTGTGGACGTGATCACTGTGGCTTGGAGGCATAGCACCAAGAAGCAGTACATCTTACATCAAGAGATGGGAGGTGTTCTGTTCGCAGTCCAACATAACGTATGACACGGCACGTATAACTGATGTCTTGGAATTTCTCTCAAAACTGTTCTTTGATGAGAGATTGAGTTATAGTGCCATTAATTGTGCCAAGAGTGCCTTGTCGTCATACTTGTTGCTGGGATCGGGACACCACTCTGTCGGGTCTCACCCACTGATATCCAGATTCATGAAGGGTATCTATAACACAAATCCCCCCAGGCCCAAGTACAGGGAGATATGGGATGTTAACATTGTGCTAACGCTGCTTCGCCGGTGGGCTCCAGCTACATCCTTGTCTTGGTCAAGCTCACTTATAAAGTGGTTATGCTCATGGCGCTGGTTTCGGCGCAACAGGTCCAGTCGTTGCATAAGCTACGGCTGGACTGGATGGTTACATCTACCAATAAAATAACATTTTATGTGCATGAGCTAGTTAAGCAGAGCAGACCAGGGATGTCAGGTCTAAGACTGGAATTTATGACATACCCTATGGACCTTCGATTGTGTGTGGTCACACATATGCAACAGTATTTTAAGGCCACAAAGAACCTTAGAGGCACTGAACTAGCAATGTTTGTTAGTTATAAAAAAACACACAAGAGGGTATTAGTGCAGATCATCTCCAGGTGGTTAAGATGTGTATTGGCTTGTGCAGGAGTGGACACTGATGTTTTTAAATCTCACTCCACCAGGGCTGCAACAACATCAGCAGCGAGGTTTATGGACGTTCCGCTGGACCACATCCTAGCGACTGCAGGATGGTCGAACGAGCGAACATTCCAAAATGTTTATAATAAACCCATTGCCAGGCCGGGGTTGTTTGCCAACTCAATTTTAGGTTCTGTTCTATAGTTTACTCCCGGATATGAGGGGTCACTATTATTTTTTATATATCATTTGTTTTTTTAAAGCATCAGCATGTTTTAAATCTATGTCATGTCTGAATGCATTATTAGTTTTCAAACATTTCTGGTCAACTGATGCAGTGTGTGGTGTGAACTCGTGTTCGCGGCATGAAATCACAGAGCTTTGAAATCTTCATGTAGTCACTCATGTGACTCTGAAGTAAAATAGGAAGATTAAACGAGAACTTACCAGTTTGAAGTTTGATCTTTATTTTATGAGGAGTTACGATGAGGGATTACGTGCCCTCCGCTCCCAACCCTCTTCTCATAAAGGTCATGTGGTAGTTCTAGTTTCTCGAATCTTCCTATAATCAGTTCAACAACTGTTATCTGTGATTTCACACCGCTGCTTTGAAGATTGACGCGCATGCGGGCTAGCGGGCTTCTTCACGTATTCCCTCATCGTAACTCCTCATAAAATAAAGATCAAACTTCAAACTGGTAAGTTCTCGTTTAATCTTCCTATTTATTGTCACATACACCAATTGGTGTAGTGAAATTTGAGTTGCCATTTGCAACACACCAATAAGAATAAAACACAACATTAAAGAACATAAAACATAAAAACATCCGCCCACTATGGTTCCCACTGTGAGGGAAGGCACCAAAGTTCAGTCCACTTCCTCCATATTCACCCATGGTCTGGCCTATTGAGGCCTCTGCAGTCGCCGCGACGGCACCCCAATGTTTCAGGCCCTCTCGCCAATGATGGAGCTCCGGCGTCGGAAGAACACTCTCAGCGGCTTGGAGTGTCTGGAACGGCCGCTTCCTCCCCGGAGACCGCTGCTCCCAAAGTCCACAGGTCGCGCTGGTCGGAGCTCCAACACTGGCGATCTCTGCGAAAGATCTCAGGCTTCACGGTGTTTAAAGTCAATGCTGCCCTCGGCTGGACGCTCCGCAACCACAGCTGCGCGATGTTGGAGTCGGCGGTCTCAGCACGGCGACCTGGGTAAGGCATCGCCCGCTCTGCGATGGTGCTTCAGCGCTGCGCCGCCGCCGAAGCTAAAGTTCTGGCCGGTCCCGGCAGGAAACGCTGCTCCAGTCCCGTTGGTAGGAAGGGGCGAAGATGCGGCTCGGAGGAAAGCCGCATCTCCGACCAGGTAGGGACTGAGAAAAAACAGTTTCCCCCTTCCCCCCCCCCCACATAAAAATACTAGACCTCCAAAACAAAAACTTTTAACACACTAAAAATAAAAAAAAGGGGTGAAAGGGTGAACAGCTGCAGGCAGGGCAGCCATGCTCGACGGCACAAACTCAACATCCGAATAACAAAGGTCCTCTACCACTGCCCTCTCATTGTCCAACACCACTTTGTGACAATTAAGTCCAGGAAGAGACCCTGGATTAGGTGGACAGCTTCCCATTTATCGGGAGTCATTTCCCAATGAAGGCAGATGTCAATGATGAATGTCATTCAATGCTCCCACTATGTAAGTTTTAAGCTCAAAGCATCAAATCCCTGCAAAACACTCAAGGTCTGGAAGGTAGAAGTGATCACTACCATCCTCTATGCTTCCAAGGCATGGACAATCAAAAACAAGCATCGAAAACCACAGGAGAGACATCACCAATGGTAGCTCCACAACATCCTCACGTTCAATTGGCAGATGACACAGCCCTGCAGCCCCTTCCTTATCAAGTATTTATGCATTTAATCTTCAAACGTTCACACTGAACCTGCTCCCACTGGGTCTTCAGGCTTTGCATTCCACATCTGCGCAGCTGACAGCACAAAATGTCTTTTGTCGCTCATGTTGCCTTTGCAAATCTGTATCTGCTGATCACTGGAGCTTGTCACTGGAAACAAGTCCAAGTGATCAATGGGCTGGATTTTCTGGGAACTGGCAGCAGTTCTGGGCGTGAGTGACGGCATCTCCCCAACAGACGTGAGAGTGGGTGGGATTTCTGTGTGCTGGAATGCTGAAGTCCCACGCTTGTTGACTGCGGCTCGCTGGCATCTCGCTGGCATCAACATTACTCCGATACTGGAATGTCGATCCATATCACCATGTGGGGAATCGATTTGGATCCTGCTGCACCTTGCACAGAGACTTCTTTGATGTCAATGGACCTTAGACCATAAGACATAGGTGCAGAATTAGACCATTTGCCCCATCAAGTCTGCTCCACCATTAGATCATGGCTGATCTATTTCTCACTCTCAACTGCCTTCCACCTTGGATGATCTTCACGCCCTTGGAGGTGAGTGGTTGCAAGGGATAAGGTAAGGAGTGATATCTTTGGATTTCGGGAATAGGGTGAGGGCAAGGATGGTGCAGGCGGTCAAGGATGGGCCACTTGGGTGCCGGAGGACAGACGCCAAGAACAGAGGAGGACCCAGCGTTAAACTTCTTATTGATCTGTAATAGTTTTAGAATGTTTTCAGAAACATTCGGGTTTTCGACATCTTTGAAAGCCAGCTGAGCGAGAGAAGCTGCTTTCACATCTGGTTATTATTCAACTGTGGAGCAGCGCTTGTTTAGGCTCACCCTCTAGCCCCCAGGAGTCAACTGTTCACCACCGCCATTGTTTGGCGGTGGAAGTGGGTTTTCATATCAAATAATTGGAATCTGCATGCTGGTGGGCTGGTTGGACCAGGGGAGGATGTCTTACATACTTATTATGTCGGCACAGTGGCATACTGCCTACTGCCTCACAGAGCCAGAGACCCGGGTTCGATCCTGACTACGGGTGCTGTCTGTACGGAGTTTGCACGTTCTCCCCATGACCTGCATGGGTTTTCTCTGAGATCTTCAGTTTCCTCCCACACACTAAAGACGTACAGGTTTGTAGGTTAATTGGCTTGGTATGAATGTAAAGTTGTCCCTAGTGTGTGTAGGATTGTGTTAATGTGGGGGGATCGCTGGTCGGCGCATACTCCGTGGGCTGAAGGGCCTGTTTCCGCTCTGTATCTCTAAACTAAACTAAAAGAAGGCAGCCTTTCAACACATTGGATCATGCCACAGCAATCAACATTTCCCAGCTCCCTCCCCATTTCCCCTTCTCTCCACAACTTGTTCTCTGACACTTCCATACACACCCGTTTGATTCTTTTTGCCACTTAAATACATGAAGGAGTAATATACATTCCTGCCAGCACTTCTGAGAAGATGTAAAACAGGGGAGAACATGCGATTTCCACACAGACAGTTTGGTTTTGTTCAGTTTATTGTCATCTGTACCAAGGTAGAGTAAAAGGCTTTGTGTGCGTGCCAACCAGGCAGAGGAAAGACAATACATGATTGCAATCAAGCCACCCGCAGTGTACAGATAAAGGGAATAACGTGAATAATGCTTAGTGCAAGAGAAAGTCTAGTGAAGTCTGATCAAAGATAGTTTGAGGGTCTCCAATGAGGCAGATAGTAGCTCAGGACATGAGGTTGTGATGAAACGGGCTCTGTGGTCTCATGCTGGACCAGTGCTTCCACACCTCAACATTTATTTTCCTGAAATAAAATTCCAAATGAGTTGGAATGTGATGGTATTTCCCAGCCCGGAAAGCCTTCCCCAACTGCGCATGTGCAACTGCGCGGATACCAGGCCTACTGCGCATGCGAGGGGAGATGACGTCCTTAACACGTCACCGGCGCCATTATCATTTGTGACGCGGCTGACGGGCCTCCCCCAACTGCGCAGGCGCGGATGGTCGTAAATATACAGGTACATACTTTTTTTCCGCGAATCATCCCGCAGGCTTGATTGGATCCTTTCGCGTCTCCCCGTGTGTGCGCAGTGGGCCCCGGTATCAACATGTGCGCATTTGGGGCGGCAGTCGCACACGCGCAGTTGGGGAAGGCTTACCGGGCTGGGAAATTTCCCGAATTTATTTAATTTCCCTAAAACTACCCGAAGACAACCCGAATTTCCCGAATTTCGGGTAATTTCCTTCAAAGTGGAAACACTGTGCTGGCGGGAATGGCAGGAGGCACCGAGCCAGACTGCTGTCCCACTGGACGGTGGGGGAAGGGGCTATTTGACAATCACACAACCAGGTGCCAAGTTGGGGGACCATTGGTGGTAACAATCGTTTCCCACCCATGTCAGGCTAACATTCCCGTACGAAAAATCAAAAGACTGCAGATGTCAGAAACCTGAAATAAAAACTCAAAATGCTGGCAACACTCACCAGGTTGGGCAGCATCAGTGGAAAGAGAAACAGAGTTAATGTTTCAGGTCAGGGAATCCTTAGTTAAGGGTCTTTGGACTCAATGTTAACCGTTTTCCAGAGATGCTGCTTGCTCCTCCGAGTGTTTTTGCAACGTTATTTAATATTCTTGCCTCAAATCGAAGTATTGTGCAAAACAGTAAAAGCCTGTTTGGAGAGTCCGAAATAGGAAATTAGGCGGGAGCGTTCTCTGCCGACTAGCTGCATGAACAGACCAGCGATATGTACACCAGGCGCTGGGGTATTTCACTGACACTGCACGACTTGCGGAGTATCAACAGCATTTTTTTTTAAATCCTCATCAATACGTTAGACCCAACCGTCTTTCATCACTAATATTTCTATTAATACCCAGTATTCAGAAGGCACCTATCCGTCCACACTAGCCCCCCACCCCTCCCCTTTACATTTCTCCAGTCACATATTAACCTG
>CM075981.1:48716661-48800593 GCA_038087875.1 Malacoraja senta
AGCTGCCCAGCCAACAGCTGTCTGTCCTTTCACCTTTATTTTTTATTTTTAGTCAGTAAAGTGTTTTGTTTTGGAGGTCTAGACTTTTTTTGTGTGGGGGGGGAAGGGGGAAACTACCTTTCAGGGTCCCTACCTGGCCAGAGAGGCAGCTTTTCTCCGGGCTGCAGCTTCGACCCGTCCTCGCGGCCTACCAGCTGGCCTGGAGCGGCGTTTCCTGTCGGGGACCGCCCAGAACCTCGGCTTCGGCGGCGGCACAGCGCTGGAGCGCTATCGCGGAGCGGGTGATGCCTTGCCCGGGTCGCCGCGCTGGAGCTCCGGAATGCTGAGACCGCAGGTGAACATCGCGGAGCTGCGGGACTGTGGAGCGACCGGCTGCGAGCGGCAGTACAGCGCTGGAGCGCTATCGCGGAGCGGGCGATGCCTTGCCCGGGTCGCCGCGCTGGAGCTCCGGTGAGCTGAGGATCGCTGGAGAAAACATCGCGGAGCTGCGGGACTGTGGAGCGACCAGCTGCGGGCGGCGGCGCTGAACTTTACACCGGGAGCCTGGATCTCTAGATGAGATCGCCAGTTGTGGAGCTCCAACCGGCGCGGCCTTGTTGGCTTCGGAAGCCGCGGCCCCCAGTGCGGAAGCGGCCGTTCCAGGGTTCCCAGGCCGCTGGGAGGACTCTACCGACGCCGGAACAACATCACCCGGCGAGAACGGCCTGGAACATCGGGCCTCCGTAGAGGCAACTGTGGAGGCCTCAATGGGCCCGACTATGGGTGAACTGGGGTTGGGGACTGGACTTTGTGCCTTCCCTCATGGTGGGAGCCATTGTAGGGGGATGTTCAGTGTTAAGACTAACTTGGTGTTGTGTCTGTATTCTCTTCTCTTTTTTGTGTGCTGCATAATGGCAAAAAGCATTTCACTTCACTACACCCAGGTGTATGTGAATGTGACAAATAAAATATCTTGAATCTTGAATCTTGAAAAAGATTATAACTGTCCCCTCAGCCTCCGACGTTATGGAGAAAACAATCCAAGTCCATCCAACCTCTCCCTGAAGCTGAAACCCTCTAATCCAAGAAACATTCAGGTAAATCTCCTCTGCTTCCTCCACATCTTTCCTGTACTAGGGCGACCAGAAATGCAGTTAATACTCCAAATGTGACCTAACCAAAATCCTATAGAACTGCATCATGACTTCCTGACTCTTACATGTAACGCTCCTAGCAATGAAGGCAAACATACTGTACCACACACCTTCACGACCACCCTACTGGTGCTGCCACCTTGAGTGAGCGATAAACTTGGACTCCAAGATCCCTCTGCACATCAATGCTGTTGAGGGTCTTGCCATTAACTGTATACACTCTCCTTACATTCAACCTCCCAAAGTGCATCAACTCACACACACACACACAATCACTTAGCAACTCACAAAGTTGCTAAGTGATTGGAGATCCTCGTCCAGGCCCCCACAATCTCCTCTCTTGCTGCCCTCAATCAGCTAGGAGAGCTCCCATCAGGGCCTGACGACTGATCCACCTTAATCCTCTTCAAGCACTGAGGCACCATCTCCTGGCCAATAATTTAATCCCATTAGAGTTATTGCTCCTTCCTTATTTCTCAGCCAAATGCCTGAATCGACGTAACCTCCAATATGTCCTCTCTCAGTGAGAGGACATATTCCACCTCCACCTCTTTTAAAACAACTACACCTCTTTTACCCCCCTCTGTTTCTCAGCGGAAACATCGAAACCCAGGCACGTTGAGCAGCCATTGTGGTCCCTATCGGATCCATGTTTCCGTGACGGCCACAACATCATAGTTCCACTGATCTAGGCTCTAAGTTCATTAGCTTTACCCACAATAATCCCTGCATTGAAATAAACACACTAGCACTCTCCATCTTGCCGCCCTCTACGTGATGAGTCTTTGTCTGCCTCGGTATGTAAAACAAAGCATTTCACTGTGACTTGTCATGTGTGACAGTAAAAGTGTCTCATCTCTCTCTCACATATTCATGAACCTCTTCCTGCCTGTCCTTCCTTGAGACCTACTTGCCATAGCCTCCACTTTCTCGTCAGTCCTTTTCCATTTACCGACTGCTGACCTGGTTTTCACTCCCCTGCCATGCTAGTTTATACCCTCCTGAGAAACACTAACAAACCTCCCTGCAAGGATGTGGGTGCCCCTCCAGTTCAGGTGCAACCCTTCCCACTTATACAGTGCAGCCACGGAGACCCGGTTTCCATCGTGACTAGGTGTGCTGTCTGTACGGAGTTTGTACGTCCTTCCCGTGACCGCGTGGGTCTTCTCCGATATCTTCGGCTTCCTCCCACACACTAAAGATGTACAGGTTCGTAGGTTAATTGGCTTGGTGTATGTGTAAATTGTCCCTAGTGTGTGTAGGATAGTGTTAATGTGCGGGATCACTGGTCAGTGCGGACTCGGTGGGCCGAAGGGCCTGTTTCCACGTTGTATCTTTAAACTAAAAAAACGAAGCTACTCGTAAACTAAAGTGACCTTTACCGCAGAAGAGATCCCAATGGTCCAAAAATCTAAATCTCTAACACCATCCTTTCATCTGTCCAATTCTCCTATTGTGACCCTTACTAGCAGGCTGACAATTTCTGCTTTCTTATTACACGTTTGCTGCAAAGCACAACTTGGAACTGCTGCAGGACTATTAGGAATTAATTACAAACAACCTTGGAGAAACAGTGCAACAGAACCTGTCCCTTCTAGAATAAATGTGTAGGAAAGAACTGCAGATGCTGGTTTAAATCGAAGGTAGACACAAAAAGCTGGAGTAACTGAGCGGGACAGGCAGCAACTTTGGAGAGTAGGAATGGGTGACGTTTCGGGTTGAGACACTTCTTCACACCTTCCATCAGTCTGAAGAAGGGTCTCGACCCAAAACGTCACCCATTCCTTCTCTCCAGAGATGCTGCCGGTCCCACTGAGTTACTCCAGCATTTTGTGTCTACCTTAAACAATAAATCGCCTCCCAAACATAGTGAGTGGAAATGTTTCTGATCCACTAATTCCTATTAAGCAAACACATTTGAATATATACAGGGAATTAACTAATCCCTAATCAATAACATTATATTGTGAGTTTTCATTTAACAGGTGGCCATTAATAAGTAAATTTAGGCTTAAGTAAACATGAATACAAATTATAATAATTCCTCAAAATATCAAAAATCAAGTCACATGTGCACATTGTGACGATTTCAGGAACAAGTAACAATTCCTCACATGAAGAATAAAATGTTAGCAAGCTGTTGTTTAGGGCCTGTCCCACTGTGGAGACCTAGTTTAGAAGAGTTTAGGAGAGTCAAGGAGAGTGTCATGGTCTTGTTGTATCACCGAAGTAGAACATCTCCTACGACCTCCTTCGACTATGTAGAGAACCTCCTACGATTATGTAGAAGACCTCCTTCGATCTTCTTCAACCTCCTTCGACTATGTTGAAAACTAGCTTCGACTATCTACGATTTACTCGCCGATGGTCTCTGGAAAATTGGACACCGAATAGTGGAGAGTGAAGACGACCACCTTCGACTATACTAACTCTATCTACGAGTACCTTTGATTACCTTCAACTACCTTTGATTGCCTTCGATTACCTACAAATAACATGCCGACCTAATACGACCTACTTCGACTAAACCTACGAGTGAAAAAAATTGGTGAATTTAAACTTTCTTTCACTTTCATTCGTGTGTGTGTGTGTGTGTGTGTGTGTGTGTGTGTGTGTGTGTGTGTGTGTGCGTGCGTGCGTGCGTGCGTGCGTGCGTGCGTGTGTGTGTGTGTGTGTGTGTGTATATATATATATATATATATATATAACAGATGCCAGCAGGCACCAGCAACTGTCATGAAATAAGCTGGCAGTTCAGTCCCTGGGAACACAGTTGTTTAAACTCAACAGATATCATAAGAAAAAACAGCAACTTATTGGCCCTGTCCCACGGTACGAGTTCATTCCAAGAGCTCTCCCGAGTTTGCCCTGATTCGAACTCGGAGATTTACGGTAATGGACACTCGTCGCATCCTGTCTCTCCTCCCAATCGCCCCATGAAAAGAGAAATTTGGATTCAATATGTATGACGGGAATAGATCATGAAGCCATCTGCCAAAGCCAATCTTCCTTCAAAGATGTGAAAATTACTATTAATCCATTTCTGTTTGATTTTCTGGGCTTTGATTTAATCATTAAAAACGGACTGATTCCAGTCTCACTACCGACAATACGACGTGTCCTCTATCCAGTCGACAGCAGTTCTAACTCCACTTTTTCAGTACTGTGCACTAACGATAGATACAACATGCTGGAGTAAAGGGCCTGTCCCACTTGGACGACCTAATCCACGAGTTTAGAAGACCCTAGACGAGTTGAAAAAAATGTCAAGGTTGTGTTGACTCGCCGAAGTAAAAGACCTCCTACGACCTCCTACGACTATGTCTACGACCCTCTGCGACTATGTCTACGACCCTCTGCGACTATGTCTACGACCTCCTACGACCCCCCTCGACCTCAGTCTTCCACAACTAAGACCAACTACGACTAGCTACGAGTGGAAAATGGTCAAATGATAAAATGATGTCATGTTTGCATTTTTTTCTCGGGCCAGTTACCGACCTACGGCTACCTATGACTACCTACGACCTATCCACGAGTAAAAAGTATCAATTTTTTCCTTGCCGACCTTTTTTTTTACTCGTGGACATTTTTTATCAGGTTGGAAAAAATGGCGTGGCCTACTTGAGGCCACGAGTACCCAGAGACTACTCACGAGAATGAGGAAGAGTTACGAAGACATCCTACGACCTCCTACGCCCTCGTGGCGACCATGCTGCGAGTATGAGTCAAGGGCAAACTCGGCAGAGGTCGCCAATTAGGTCGTGAAAGTGGACAGGGGCTTTACTCAGCGGGACAGGCAGCATCTCTGGATAGAAGGAATGGGTGATGTTTCGGGTCGAGACCCTTCTTCAGACTGAGTCAGGGGAGAGTGAGACACAGAGATATGGAAGGGTAAGGGTAACATTTAATCAGGAGGATTGTCAGACTGGTCGGATAACTAGGTTGGGGGAGGGATGGAGAGAGAGGGAAAGCAAGGGTTACTTGTAGTTAGAGAAGTCAATATTCATACCACTGGGGTGTAAGCTGCCCAAGTGAAATATGAGATGCCATTCCTCCAATTTGCGTTGGGCCTCACTCTGACAGTGGAGGAGGCCCAGGACAGAAAGGTCAGGATGGGAATGGGAAGGGGAGTTGAAGTGTTTAGCAATCGTGAGACCATGTCAAGGCGGACTGAGCGGAGGTGTTCAGCGAAACGATCGCCGAGCCTACACTTGGTCTCGCTGATATATAGGAGTCCACACCTGGAACAGCGGATGCAGCAGATGAGGTTGGAGGAGGGGCAAGTGAGCCTTTGAACTAGTTTGATTTCTAAGGTCCAGTTCTCCCTATCACATGCTCCGAAAGTTAGAAGGGGAAAAGTTTGAAGAGGGGTCTCGACCCGAAACATCACCCATTCCTTCTCTCCTGAAATGCTGCCTGTCCCGCTGAGTTACTCCAGCATTTTGTGTCTAGATTTTGTAGGAGAAATGTCTGTGTGGACCCCAATATAAATTGTGGGTAAATGTACTGCCACAGGTTGTGCTCACACACGTGCACCCAGTTGAGCAAAGTCAAATTGAATTGAATTGAATATTCAGAGGTGAGTGAGTATGAGTAGCCAAGGCGCTAACCACAAGCAATAAGGATCAATGTTATCTCCATGACGGGGCATAGGTGGCATGAAGAGAAATGAGGACCATAGGATCCCTTCACACGCAGTATTTAGTGAAGTACAGTAGCTCTGCCCCATCTTTCTATTACATTCCAATATCCAGAGCAGGCATTCAAACCAACCAGCAGTAAATTTGCTGCTAATGGGAAGAGCTCTCAAAGGACCGCTTCCTACTGCTAAACTAATAACAACGTGACAGGCTGCTCTTGTTCCAACTTACCGTCATCAGAGCTCGCTGCGGGAACTGCTGGAGCTCTCATACCTAAAACGACTGGCCAATAAACAACAGAAATAATACATTATTTTAATTGAATTTCAAAGACACATCTCTGTTGCTGAACAGATTAGCATCTGTCGGTGGGCGGCACGACTCTCGTCAGCAGCGGCCTCTGCAGTCCGTCTGTCTTTTTATTATTTTTGTCTCGTTTCTATGTAGTTTTTATTATTATTTTTTTGTCGGGGGGGGGAACTTTAAAATCTTTCCCCTGCACGGGAGACCCGACCTTTTCTTTGTCGGGTCTCCGTTGTCGTTGGGGCTGGGCAACGTGGAGCGGCCTCCAGCAGGAACGACCTGGGGCTCCAGTTGCGGAGCTGCGGACTACTCGCCGTCACGGGGCTGGCCGAGTCCGGAGCGGGTGGAGCTGTGGTGGAGCGCTGTTGCGACCCGACCCCCGGAGATTCGGAGGCTACAACCGCGGGTCTGGCGGACGGCAACACCGGAAGCCCGCGGGTCCCTGGTGGGAGACCGCTTTTCGGGGCTTCCGCAGCGGCGACTTCTCCCGCCTGAGTTGCGGGGTTGAAGAGCACCTGGAGCGGGGCTTTACATCACCGCCCCGCGCGGCTTGGAATGGCCGCGGGACTTTGCGAGCGCGCGCCGGGGCTCTAACACCAAGACCCGGTGCGCGACCTTGCATCGCCCGGCGTGGCTTTAATGGCCGCGGGATAATCACCATCGCCCGCCGGGGGCTTTGACTTTGACTCTGACATCGGGGGGGGGGGGGGGGGGGGAGTGCAGTGGAGAGATACGTTTTTTTTGCCTTCCATCACAGCGCTGTGATGGATGTATGTGTAAATTGTGTTGTGTCTCGGGTCTTTTTCGTTTTGTAATGTATGGCTGCAGAAACGACATTTCGTTTGGACCTCAACGGGGTCCAAATGACAAATAAATTGTATTGTATTGTATTGTATATTGTATTGTATCTGTCAGAGTTCATTTCACAGTTGTACTGTATTTCTTCAGCTGCTTTTTACTAATGGAAAATGTTAGCCAGTGTAAGATTGCAAGGACAAAATATTCTCAATTATTTCTCCACTATTTTTCCCATCACTGGGAAGACTCCACATTCTTAATGCAAAGTAAGAGGCGGTTGGCAGGTTATTTTAACAAATGAGGAGAGTTATGAGGACAATTGTACATACAGCTCTTTTAAAGTTAGCACATTGAAGAGTAGGAAGAAATTAAGGCTTGAGTTACCAGCCAAGTAACATCCCATAACGTCCCAAGTAACATTCCCAGCCAAGTTTGATAGTAACACTTCAAGATGGTGTATGTGCCCAGAAATTCATCCTAATACCACGAAACATGTTATACAACAAGTGTTGTACTTGGATTCCAAAATTGAGTGCATTTAGCACTGAGCACATTAATTTAATAGACATAGTACAGCATCGCAGCAGGTCATTTGGCTCATCGTACCTGTGCCAACCATGATGCCAATCTAAACTAATCCTGGCCATAGATACAGTACATAGAAAATAGGTGCAGGAGTAGGCCATTCGGCCCTTCGAGCCAGCACCGCCATTCAATGTGATCACGGCTGATCATCCACAATCAGTACCCAGTTCCTGCCTTCTGCCCATACCCCTTGATTCTGATAGCCCTAAGAGCTCTATCTAACTCTCTTTTGAATGCATCCAGTGAATTGGCCTCCACTGCCTTCTAAGGCAGAGAATTCTACACATGTACAACTCTCTGGATGAAAAAGCTTTTTTCTCATCTCAGTTCTAAATGGCCTACCTCTTGTTCTTAACTGTGGCCCCTGGTTCTGGACTCCCCTAACATCGGGAACATGTTTCCTGCATCTAGTGTGTCTAATCCCTTAATAATTGTATATGTTTCCATAAGATCCACCTCTCTGAGTTACTCCAGCATTTTTGTGTCTATTTTCAGTGTAAACCAGCATCTGCAGTTCCTTCCTGCACATTTTTTTTGCTTCTATTCCAGTTGACCACTCAGTCTTTCTCACAAAACATTTGGTGTCTATACTGCAGACCAGGTAAGAACCTCGCTGACAAAGTTGCCTCAAAAAAATTGTGCAATGTGCTACAATCCCTCAAGGCACTCAGTTTTGCTAGCAGGTCTGACCCACCAGAGAGGTTGCACAGGCCAGAGGAAGTAACACTGGCAGTCAATATCGACACCAGGCTTCAAACCCATGTTGCCAAGGATAGCTCCTCTTGTTTACGATGTACTGCCCTCACTCAGCTGAAGAGGGGACTCACTGGGGTTGTTTAATAATGGCATATTAAACATACTTTTGTCAGTTTTAGGTTTATGCCAGACAGCGAGTGATCCAACACTATGGGCAACCTCACCAATCTACCTGATTACATTAATTTAAGTAATTCATGGCAAGTGAAATTCTCATCTAAAAAAAGCCAGAAACTATCCGCCTCCACGCTGAATGGAATGGACTCAGAACAGATTAAAACTGGAAATTAACAAGTTGACATTAGCCATCATCAACAGTAGAAATATGTACCGTCATTCAGTATCAGTTTAGTTTATTGTCACATGTACAGAGGTACAATGAAAAGCGTTTGTTGCGTGCTATACAGTCAGCAGAAAGACACCAGCTTCTCGTTTTCACGCAACAAACTGCTAACAATGGCCTGTTTACTTTGTCATCGTTACTTTTTTGCATATCTTTCATTCATTGTTCTTTATCTCTCTACATCATCGTCTATATCTCTAGTTTCCCTTTTCCCTGTCATCAGTCTGAAGAAGGGTCCCGACCCGAAACTTCACGCATTCCTCCTCTCCAGAGATGCTGCCTGTCCCACTGAGTTGCTCCAGGTTTTTGTATCTATCATTGGCAGAAAGACAATACATGATTACAATCGAGCCATTTACAGTGTTGGGGGTATAACGTTTAGTGCAAGGTAAAGCCAGCAAAGTCCGATCAAGGATAGTCCGATGGTCACCAATGAGGTAGACAGTAGTTCAGCACTGCTCTCTGATATAGTTGTCTGATAACAGCTGGGAAGAAACTGATGAAAAAACATAATTTTCACCCTCCTGGCCCAACATATCCCTCACACTATCGAGCCAGGAGATTGATCCTGGTTCAATGAGGGGCACAGAGGCAAGCATGAGAGGTATCAGTCTTTATCATGCGCACTAGTGGAAACCTGGTGAAGCTTAAACGCGGTAGCATCCAGGCTGACTCGCAAAAGTAGCATGCTGTTCAAACTAAATAACCAGCCAACAAATCAGGCCAAAACTCTACAGTTTTGCTATATCTGGTTGTGAACAGTGGTGGACAGATAGCTGGCGGCTTCAGGAATCTCCCCATCCTCAACATGCAGAGGCCCAGGCTGAGAGTGCTAAAGAAACCATGGTCAGCCAGAAGCACATGACAACAAGACTCGTGTGAAAGGCCCGGATAGAATATATGTGGTGAGGATGTTATTACTTGGTCACGTGTGAACTGTGTGAAATAAAAGCGGAGTAACCGTTTTTATATTTACTGTTTTTTACTGTTTATATTTTGTGTTTAAGCTTTCCATTGAAATATTTAATAATGAATAGAACTCAAAATCATGAAATAAAAATCTAGTTTGCTCACCTATTTTATGGGTCTCTTTCTGTAGTCCCTCCCATTGTCTGACCTCGTCAATGCTATCATTGTTTTTGTTTGCTCTTGTTGCGAACTACGGGCCTCGTGGTGGGTTAGGGAGCTTAGAAATCGGTATGAGACAGTGTCCCATATGTCTTATATGTCTTATTCATTATTGTTCTCTTTTAAAAAAACTAATTTTGAAAGTATTACATTATGGTCAAATTGTGGTCGATTTTGATCACTAATGAGCTCAAAAGGATCATAGGCAGGCCCATTTTTAATGCTGTGGTATTTAATTATGATTTAATAACTTTCAAATTTGGCCACCCATGTCCCTTATTTACAGAAACACCCGGTCATATATTTTCAATAAAAATGGATAAATATCACAAGTTCACAAGTTACAGGAGCAGAATTAGGGCAGTCGGCCCATCGAGTCTACTCCGCCATTCAATCATGGCTGATCTCTGCCTACTAATCCCATTTTCCTGCCTTCTCCCCATAACCCTTGACACCTGTTATTTTTATGTGTAAGAAAGAACTGCAGATGCTGGTTTAAATCGTAGGTAGACACAAAATGCTGGATTAACTCAGCGGGTGAGGCAGCCTCTCGAGAGAAGGAATGGACGACGTCGCCCATTCCTTCTCTCCAGAGATGCTGCCTCACCCGCTGAGTTACTCCAGCATTTTGTGTCTACCCGTTATCCTTATGTAGTCATGAAATCCCCAAACTTTCAGTTGCAACTCTCACAACTTAATTGCCCAGTATACACAGTTCACAAAAAGGATAAGCCAATATTATTAATTATTGTCCAATCAATTGGTTTACTCTCCATCATCAGAAAAGGGGTGGAAGGTGTTATTGATCATATTATCACCCAGAATTTACTCAGGGACACCCCATGTGCGTTTTACAAGGGCTACTAAACTCCCAGACCCCATCACACCCTGGGTCGGAACATGGACTGTATAGATGAATTCTGAGTCGGAGACTAGACTAATTGCTCTTGTCGTCCAAGCAGCATTCCACTGAATGTTTGTGGTATCAAGTAAACGTGGAAACGAAGACAATGGGTATCACATGAAAACACTGCAGTAGCTGCAAGCAAACTTTGCACACAGGAAGACGAATACCGATTTTGAACATAACTCATTCTTGCCCCAGCATCTCACTGCAGGAGATCCCCAATGGCAACATTCAGGCATGGGCTGAGAAGTGGAAAGTAAAGTTCACTCCGTGAAAGTGCGTGAAAAGCTCAGTGGCACTGTGGGCTGTAAGGAAGATGTAGAGAACCCTTTAGAAGACATGGTCAGGCTAGGTGAATGGGCCAATTCATAAAAGATGGAATACGATGTGGGCAAATGTGAAGTCATCCACTTTGATGGATAACTATAGAGAGGCAAAGTACTTTTTGTAAAGTAGAACATAGAACGATACCGCACATGAACAGACCATCATCAGACGTTATCTGTGCCAACCCAGATGATAAAGTAAACTAATTTCTCGTGTCTGAACATGATCCATATTCCTCCATTTCCTGCATATCTGAGAATATCTAAACAATCTAGATTTGTCCAATTCACCTTATGGCCAATACTCTCCAATCCAGGCGACATCCTGGTTAACCTCTTCTGCCCCCACTACAATGCTTCCACAGCCATCTTCAACATGCCAATCTAGAAGTCTAATCAGCTGCTCTTAGAAACATAGAAAATGGGTGCAGGAGTAGGCCATTCGGTCCTTCGAGCCATTCAATACGATGGCTGATCATCCAGAACCAGTACCCTGTTCCTGCTTCCTCCCCATGCCTCTTACATGTCAGATGTGGACTTACTCAATGATAATTTTTTCCAATTTACTCTCCCAAGCTTCTGCATCATAATGCTGGACCTTCCCTTAATTTAGTGCTTTCCCCCAAGGTTCATTTTATCCTTATATTCTCGGGTAGCTTAAAAACTAAGTTGTTATCACTGATTCCAAAATGCTCTCCACTGAAACGCCTGTCACCTGACTTGGCACATCTCCTCACCTTCCCTCATCAGTGTCATCTCTCCATGCCTTTGATTATCCACATTCTGTTTCAAGAAACCCTCTCGGATGCACCTAACAAATCTGCTCCATCTAAGCCTCTTGGCCAATGTAAGTCCCAGTTAATATAGTGGAAGTTAAAGTCACCCGCTACAATAACCCTGCTGCTTTTATGTCTTTCCATAATCTATCTACATATATGTTCTTCTATCTCCCGCTGGCTATGGAAGGTCTACAATTTAAGAGCGTGATTACACCTTTCTTATATTTGAACCCTACCTGGATTGCCTCAGGGGATGAACCTTCCACTCTGTGCTGAGTACAGTTGTGATCCCCCTCCCCCCCACCCCGCGATTAGTAATGCAACTTTAAGATTTCAGACTTTGCTTTCGACTTTAGAGATAAGGCGTGGAAACAGGCCCTTCGACCCAGAGTCCGCGCCGATCAGCAATCACCGTGGGCGGTCACGGTGGCGCAGCGGTAGAGTTGCTGCCTTACAGCGAATGCAGCGCCGGAGACCCGGGTTTGATCCCGACTATGGATGCTGCCTGTCCGGAGTTTGTACGTTCTCTCTGTGACCTGCGTGGGTTTTCTCTGAGATCTTCGGTTACCTCCCACACTCCAAAGACGTCGATTGGCTTGGTAAATATAAAAATTGTCCCTGGTGGGAAAGTGTTAATGTGCGGGGATCGCTGGTCGGCGCGGACCCGGCGGGCCGAAGGGCCTGTTTCCACGCTGTATCTCTAAACTAAACTAAACAAAACTAAAAAACCAGCAAACTCCTCCACCTCTTTTACCTCTCTCTCTCTATCATGTCTACAACATCGATACCCAAGAACGTTGAGCTGCCAGACCTGTTCCTCTTGCAACTAAGACTTTGTAATGATGAGAGATGAAAAGTGTTGGTGTTGAGGGGGATCTGGGTGACGTTGAGCGTGAACGGCGGCGGCGGCGGCGAAGCCTCGCAACGATGCGGCCTCAGCAGTGGTGATAGTTATCTTGCTGGGACAGCAAGAATTCAGACGGAAAGTGGTATGTAAGTAGAGACACCTTGCTCCAATTATATACGGCCCTGGTGAGACAACATCTGGCATACTGCATGCAGGTCTGGTTTCCCACCCAAGGAAGGGTAAAGGTGTAGTGTGCACGGAATGTTGTTTCCCCGAACTGTGGACTTGTCACATGAACAGAGTTCACTGTAGAACAATGCAAACATTGATATTACCAGTTACAATTACACAGAGTGGAGGCTTCCCGACGGTGGGGCCGCGGCTGTGGAGTGGGAACGCAGCCGGAGGCCTTTTGGCGGTTCCGCGGTCTCGATGCCTCCCGGATTGCCGTGTAGAAGCCCGGGTCGGGCGAAGCGGCCGACGGAGCCCAGGTCGGCACCACGGAGGCAGGAAGTGCGGCGTCTACACGGGCGAGGCCTCGGCGGCGGCAGCGGTGAAGCCTCGCGGCGATGGGGCCTCAGTGGTGGTGAAGGCTCGCGGCGGCAGCAATGCCTCGTGGATCGCCCACGGTCGATGGTCGATGGTTGATGAGAGCGTGGAGAACCACCGTGAGGGGGGAGGGGAAGAACAAAGGACAATGGGGACCCGGCGTGGGGAACTGCTGTGGTGGGGGGGATGGGGGACAAACGGGGAGCCGGCGTGCTTTGTAACTTTGTCAGCACTGTAGGTGGATACTATTATCTGTATACATTGTGTATACAAGCAAAGAATCTCACTGTGCTTTGTCACATGTGACAATAAAGTATTCCTATTCCGACAGAGTTGATTTTACCACTGGCCTGGATTTCTAGGACACATAGTATCAAAATAAGTGGTTGCCATTTCAGATGAGCGAAGAGAAGTAATTTCTGGATGCAGACAGGGTGGTTATGCAACAGAGCACGATGTGCCTTCTCGTTCTCCTGGGATATCCCTCATTTCAAATGTCCCGAGAGCTGAGGTCTGGCGGTGGGAAAGCTGTAACTCTTGCGGCATTTCTCTCCCTCTTGCTTTGTTCAACCCCCAGCTGCACCATTTTAGGCAATGCTGTCACCTTACATGTGTAGGAAAGAACTGCAGATGCTGGTTTACATTGAAGATAGACACAAAATGCTGGAGTAACTCAGCGGGACAGGCAGTATCTCTGGAGAGAAGGAATGGGTGACTTTTTGGGTCAAGACCCTTCTTCAGACTGATCACACCTTATACGACAGCCTCACATTTTGGAATCAAACTAACATTTGGCAATTATTGTCTAAATCCAATGAAATACTGCCAGATTTAACCATCATTCTGTCTAAGGTGAGGGTGTTGTTACTGATATGGATACAGTGGTCATTGGAGTTTGGCCCAAAGGGAGCTCAGCTGGATTGATTGTAATCATGTATTATCTTTCTGCTGACTGGTTGACATAAGCTTTTCACTGTACCTCGGTAACGTGACAATAAACAAAACTGAACTGACCTTAGATAGAGAGTCATAGAGTCATATAGCATGGAAGCAAGCCCTTCGGCCCAACTTGCCCATACCAGCCAACATGTCCCATCTACACTAGTCCCACCTGCCTGCATTTGGCCCATATCTCTCTAAACCTGACTTATCCATGTACCTGTCTAATTGTTTTTTAAATGTTGCGATCGTCCCTGCCTCAACTACCTCCTCTGGCAATTTGTTCCATACACCCACCATCCTTTGTGTGAAAAGGTTACCCCTCAGATTCCTATTAAATCTTTTCCGCTTCACCTTAAACCTAGTGCTTATTTCACTTTCCCACCTCACCCTGCTTTTCCGACATTATCAGGGTTTTTCTAAGCTATCTGTACAAGAGCTATGCACTAATTATCATCAGAAATATATCAATCCTCCAACTGGCCCTCACACTCAACAGGACTAAGGATTTACTGCCCACAGTTCGAGGGTGAGAGTTATGCTAACAGGCTCTTTGCCTTCTCCTTGATTGAAGAGAGCATGGGGTGATCACAGAGATTTGGCTCTGCACTTTACCATTCCTCATGCCACGGAACTGGCTTTAAATGGGCGGCACAGTGGTGCAGCGGTAGAGTTGCTGCCTTACAGCGCTTGCAGCGCCGGAGACTCGGGTTCGATCCCGACTACGGGTGCTTTCTGCATGGAGTTTGTACGTTCTCCCCGTGGGTTTTCGCCGAGATCTTCGTTTTCCTCCCACACTCCAAAGACGTACAGGTGTGTCGGTTGATTGGCTTGGCATAAGTGGAAAATGTACCTAGTGTGTGTAGGATAGTGTTAGTGTATGGGGATCGCTGGTCGGCGCGGACTCGGTGGTTCCGCGCTGTATCTCTAAATCAAACTGAACTGCGAATAAAGCAGGCCCCTCCAATGCATCCCGAAGGGGAGGGAGGAGAGATTCAGATCAGCGGCCAGCTGGCTGGAGATGCTGACCAGGTGGGTGAGCAGTGTGTGGATAAGCATAAAGGCCATTGTTGGGATCAGGAAGGCAGAGGAGGGAGGAGTGAAGAGCAAGATGGATGGATGGAGTATAGGTGTGGCTTGGGGCAGGTGATGATGGTGATTGAGGTCCCAATGTTGACACGGCATGAAGCATTTTACCTAAAGGCTTCACATACTGGTCGTCACAGCCCCCAGGATCACCTACAGGGCATCTTTAGGTGACACAGAAGCAGGTTCTACAAGTGTTATGAACATCTCCTTCTGCATAGGCCAAACATGCATGGACCACCATCCTGTTAAAGCATTGTCAGTGCAGAGAAAACAAAAAGAAAACCACAGACCTTAGAATATACAAGGTCCCCAATTTTCTCTTGCAATCATCTTTTTATTCAAATTCTATTCAAACAATTGTACTGATCGATCCTTTCAGGCATTTGTGCATACATATCTGGTTCATACACAAATGGACACAAAGTGCTGGAGTAACTCAGCAGGTCAGGCAGCATCTCTGGAGAACATGAATACACAAAATGACACAAAGTGCTGTTGCAACTCAGTAGTCTGAAGGAAGGTCTCGACGTGAAACGTCGCCTATCCATGTGTACCAGAGATGCTGCTGAGTTACTCCAGCACTTTGTGTCCTTGTGTGTTTATGTATGTTGATTAGCTGTTTAATCCCTAATCTTCCAGCAATTGTACTGGAGTTTTGGAATCAAACATCCAACTAGAGTTATGACATCTTTGTTCTCTGTTCCAATGCCACACTTGCCATCGTCTCCAGCGCTCTGGCTCAAATCTGCACCCAGTCCCGTTCCTTTTTTCCTTCCTCCCTCCCAATAACTGTGCTGAATGAGCTTCATGTGCTTCGACTACCAGGGCAGCCAAGAACAACAGGCCTGTGGAAACACACCACCTCTTCCAGGTTCCCTTCCAAATTACACCCTCCTCACTTGGAAAAGCATTACTGTGTCATCATTGGGCCTACAAACCCCAATGCCCCCGTCCCACTTAGGCGATTTTTTAGACGACTACAGGCAACTAGGCTGTCGCCACATGGTTGCCGGGGTATCGCCTGTATGGTCGTGAGTAGTCTCCTCAGTCGCCCAAAGAATCGTAGCGTTTTGCTGGTCGCCGCTGGACTTTGAAATGTTCAAAACTTTTCGGCGACAGTTGGCTTGATGCCAATGAGTGTAGCTTGACTTCTCCTGACGTAGGTGGTGTCGAAGGTTGTCGCCAGGATGACGTAGGTTGTCGCCGGTGCTGACTTCAGTTTTTTGTTGTTAAAGTATGATTCTTTCAAATATTATGTCGAAGGGGGGTCCGGTCGCCAGTTTTTCGGCGACCTGCTACGACTATGACAGTCGCAGGCAGTCGTCTAAAAATAGCCTAAGTGCAGGGCTGCCAACATTGGGTGAGAGTTGAGAGTGAGAAATTGCAAGGGAGCCCCTCCCATGGTATCCCCCCTCCCACCATAGGAACCTTTTGTATTTTTCAGCTTGAAATTGTGCAATCTGGTGCATACTGTAGCGAGTCTTTTAACTCACACTTGAATGCAACATTTATGCTTTAAATTAGATTAGGTATGAATAAGGTTAGGCTAAATTACATTTCTAATTACATTCCACAGTAGAGCGAGGCTCTGATCAACAGGTGCAGCACATGAATAACTATATTCATGCATGGAAATCAGATTATAATTCATGCTGTTTTGCATATATAGAGAAAAAAACAGAGAAACAAGGCAAGAGTTGGACTTCCATCACTGTTCTGCACAAATAAATCAATCAACCTTACACTTTGACTATAGAAATAAGACGAAAATAATGCCACATATTCAATTGTATATGGTTCAATGAAATTAAGATATATATGTAAAACATATATATGGAAACAGGCCCTTCAGCCCACCAAGTCCACACCGACCAGCAATCTATCACACACCTGTTCCAACCTACATGCCAGGGACAATTTACAGAAGCCAATTAACCTACAAACTTGCACTTCTTTCAGATGTGGGAGAAACTGGAATATCCAGAGAAAACCCATGTGGTAGTAAGGCAACAACTCTACCGCTGCGCCACCGTGCCCCACATTAAATTCTTTTTTCTGTAATATATGTATTATGGTGTCACGTCAATAAAGATGAACACATGATTCTGATTTCTGCCGTTAGTTGGATAACACACATCTCCAGTCATTGTGTTTTATGGCTGGTTTTCAAACTCTTCAGACTGAAGGTCACAACCTGAAACATCACCCATTCTTTCTCTCCAGAGATGCTACCTGTCCTGCTGAGTATTTCTAGTTTTTAGTGTCTATCTTCAGTTTAAACCAGCATCAGCAGTTCCTTCCTACACTCTTTGTTAAGTGAAACCGTGAAATATTATTCTCATAATATTATTCACCTCGGTTAAGTCTTTTCTTCACCTCCGTTGCTGCAGAGAGTACAATTCCAGCTATCAAATCTTTCTTCAAAGTGAAAAAAAATTCCAGCCCTGCCAACATCTTCATAAATCGCCCCTGGATCCTCTCCAGAGCAATTGCACCCTTTCTACGTGTCATAGTCTTACAGCATGGAAACAGGCCCTTCATCCCAACTTATCCATGCAGATCAAGATGTCCCATCTAAACTAGTCCCATTTATCTGCATTTGGCCCATATCCCTTTAAACCTTGTGTGTGCCAGCGTGTGTGTGAGAGTGTGAGTCAGTGAAGCGGCGACAACATCCGGAGTGAGCGGAGACTTGGCGATGCCCGGGGAGCATTCCTCCCCTCCCCCACCGTCTCTCCCCCCCCCCCCCCCAGGAATGCGGGCCTGCCCAGATGCTCCTTGTCCATCTGGGGTCTGGAGGAGGTTAGGGTCAGTGACCCGGGGTTCCGGGGGAGGTGAGGGTCTGTGACCCGGGGGTCGGGCATTGGAGCGGAGCCTTAGCCTGAGGTTCATCCCCGCGTCTCAGGAGGCGGCACCGACGCCCCCACTCACCCGGTCCGCTCCTGGCTCTGGGCCGGGGTTAAAACTCCATGGGGTGTGGTCAGAGCAGCTGACGGACACAGAGCCACCGGAGGTGAGGGTGGGAGGTGTGAGCGGTGCCTCGGGGGGGGGGGGGGGGGGGGGGGGTTGGGGGCTCGGTGCTGGGACCACCGCCATGTCTCATCTATCACACCATCTGCACAGGAGAAACTAAACTACTTTTCTTTTCCCCAAATCATTCCACGGGCCGGTAGTTTGACAGCCCTGCTTTAAACCAATGCCCTCTAGTTCTTGAATCACATATCACGGGGAAAAGACTATGCATTCACCTTATATATTCCCCTTGTGGTTTTGACTTACCTCTAAAACAATTTTTGCTTTATTTTGAACTTCCAGCACCTGCAGATTTTTTAGCGTGAGAAATTTGTGATCAGCGTGAGAGCGTGAGAATTTTGTCAAGTGCGTGAGTCTCACGCTCAATGCGTGAGAGTTGGCAGCCCTGCTAAGTGGGACAGGCCGTTAACTCTCTACTCAACAGATATACCAATGGACTGCCAGAAGACCACCCACTATCACTTTCTCATAGGTAATTAGCGATGCACAACAAATACTGGCATTGTCAGCAATGCCCATATCACATATATGAATATGCAAATAACCTACAAATTGAGTTCCATTTGCTTTACTGGTGCCAGTCTGAATGATAACTTCATGATCTCAAGGTATATGTTCCCCAATGCTGGGTAGTAACACGTCTCACTATATATTACCAACAGTGTGCTTAAAAGAAAAGCCATTAGTTTAATATCTGACTTTTAAACCATTTGATTTTTTGAGAGAATTTCTGATTGAACAAAGTAAACCATTTGAAGCAGTATTCAAAATACTTGTCGAAATTCCTATTTGCTGGTTTTACACATTCTCCTGCAATTTAGCCAAAAATCGTGAGACCAGAAAATAAATCTAGTTCAGTTATTGTAATCCTGCAGTGTTTTGAATAATCGGGAGCAATGCATAATTTGTAAGAAATACAGGTTTTAGCATCAGTTTGCTGAATTTTAATTGAGGATTTATGTTACTTGGTGTCAAAATATGCAATCAACATTTCAAATTGGAATTATTTCCAATTAAATTATGCTTTTCATTCCTCGAAGAAAGCACATTCCGTAGACATGTATCGCAACCGAGAGTCACATCTTTTCAATTTCACGAAATGAGATTTGATCATCTCTTTGTTTATTATCTCATACATTTCATAAATTATAATATTTAAAAGTTAAGTCTTGATCAGATGACATATCGGTTTAAATGCAGCATCAGTTAAGCAGCTTACTCCTGCACGCGTATGAGTCAGAGAGCATCTTCTGGCATTAATCCGTGTTTTCAGTATAATAATAATAATAGATTTTATTTATATAGCGCTTTTCAGGACTCAGTATGACATAATCTTCCATTAATCTTAGAATAAAAATGATAAACACTCGGAATTTAATTGATTTTTTAATGAAATTCAGATTTTCATTAGCATTCTTGAAAATAATTGCATCTTTGGTAAAGGTAGTCAGTTTTTTTGTATCAAATTAATTTTGCCTAAATGTGTTCTCTTCATTACTGTCATTATGTATTGCTGCAAAGCCCTGTTGTCCTTCCCTTAATGCAGTGATGTATTTCTTCATCACTATTCAAGATTTCTAAGTACAAAATTAGCAAGATTGAAAGAACAGACAGATGAAGCTTTCATTACATTCCAAGATTTCTAATAAATGGCATAACTGGAGTTCAGAATGTAAGGTTGGAAATATGTTGCATACACAAAATGCCTACTTTGTTTGAGAGGTGTGTTTGAGTAATGGTACAGCAGTGGAATCAACTTGTTAATGTGCTTCAATAACATGAGAATTTGGACAGGGCGGCATGGTGGCGCAGCGGTAGAGTTGCTGCCTTACAGCGCTTGCAATGCTGGAGACCCAGGTTCGATTCCCGACTACGGGTGCTGTCTGTATGGAGTTTGTACGTTCTCCCTCTGACCGCGTGGGTTTCCTCCGAGATCGTCGGTTTCCTCCCACACTCCAAAGATGTACAGGTTTGTAGGTTAATTGGTTTGGTATAAGTGTGAATTGTCCCTAGTGTGTGTAGGAAAGTGTTAATGTGCGGGGATCGCTGGTCAGTGCGGACTCGGGGGGCCGAATGGCTTGTTTCTGCACTATATCTCTAAACTAAACTAAACTTTCAAGCTTCCATGCAAAAGTTAGAATGGGATATGCAATTATTACCCTGGTACCAAAACGTCTATGGAATATAGAGAGCTGAATTATACAACTTGGTTAACTAATCTATGTAACTAATCTATATAAGAATGTATACTCTCCTTGAACTGCCTCCCACTATTCCTTCATCAGCATAATCTTCTCACATATTTATTAATGTCACCATCAATGCACACGTCCTACATACCTCAACTGTATGCCATCCAACAATTTCAATGCACTCTGGATGGAAAACAATATTTTTAATCACTACCATGTAAGGGCCACTTCTAGTTTTATTCTCCTCTACAGGAAGCAACTTTCTGAGTATCTTCTGTTCATAATTCAAGGCTTCAACTGGGCAACTCTTCAAATCTCCTTTACCAAATTACAAGAGACCCAGTATGTAGATCCTTTCCTGAAGAGTACAATCTCTCCTTTCTGGTAAAATTGTTTTTTAGTTTAGAGATACAACGCAGAAATAGCCCATCGAGTCCACACCAACCAGCGATCCCCGCACACTAACACTATCCGACACACGCTAGGGATAATTTACATTTATACCAAGCTAATTAACCTACAAACCTGTACGTCTTTGGAGTGTGGAAGGAAACAGAAAATCTCGGAGAAAACCCACGCGGTCACGGGGAGAACGCCCAAACTCTGTACAGACAGCACTCGTAGTCGAGATCGAACCCGGGTCTCCGGCGCTGTAAGGCAGCAACTCTACCGTTGCGCCACCGTGCCACCCTACCGTTCATCCTTTCCAGTTGTTCAATTTAATAGAACAAGCAGCACAATATACAAAGTTAGGTCAACCAACATTTAACACAAGTTTAGTCTTAACCCATCCACCTTTCAATTTTGGGTTTGGGTTGCTTTCATTATGGCTTTCTTAACCAGTTCAGCTGCTTATCGTGATTTGTATTTTGTACTTCCAGATTTATTTTTGCATGATTTGCAACAAAAATAAGAGCTAGGTCTTTATCACTCATTCTGGAGGAACAGCAACTTCTGGAGTACAGGTGGAAATAAAACAATGACTGCTCCTGTCCAGATACATTGTTTTGCAGTCTTCTGAAATCAACGTTGTGACAAGAGGTTTGGGTATTTAGGAACTATTATCTTTGTGAAGGAAATTCTGGAAGTCTTATACTTTGTTAGATGGGATGCACGTGAATTTTCATGACAAATCATGTCAAATCAAGTTGAGTTTACTGTCATAGTCAGGTACAGTGAGGTAGAGGTATAATGAAAATCTTGCTTGCAGCAGCATCACAGATAAGCAGACACAACCAACACCCAAAAACATCAATTATACATAAATTACAACCAAATCCTGCAAGACAATAAAGAAAGACTATACAAAAATAAGACATTAAGGCAAAACACAATTGGTAAAACAAAAAGTCCTGAGTAGTGCAAGTGGTATAATGTCATAATTATTGTCCAACATGAGAGGAATAGATCGGGTAGATGCACAGAATCTCTTGCCCAGAGTACAGGAGTCGAGGACCAGAGGACATAGATATGTACAAGGTGATGGGGAAAAGATTGAATAGGAATCTGATGGGTAACTATTTCACACAATGGGTATTGTGTGTATGGGACAAGCTGTAAAAGAGGTAGTTGAGGCTGGGACTATCCCAATGTTTAGGAAACAGTTAAACAGGTACATGGATAGGACAGGTTTTGAGGGATATGAACCAAATGCAGGCAGGTGGGACTAGTGCAGCTGCGACATTGATGGTGGGTGTGGGCAAGTTGGGTCGAAGGGCCTGTTTCCACACTGTATCACACTATGACTCTACTCTCAGCTCTGAAAAAAAATGTGTAGTTTGTCAAACCCTCAAATAATTCTTTACAAAATTCTGTGATTCTTAAAAACAATAAAACATAAAGTTGCACCTTTTAGAATTCTAACTACAGCCTGGTTGTGATTCCCAGCCAGTGGCATCCGTGTGGAGGAAGGAACTGCAGATGCTGGTTTAAACCAAAGAGAGCCACAAAAAGCTGGAGTAAATCAGCGCGACAGGCAACATCTCTGGAGAAAAAGGAATAGGTGATGTTTCAGGTCGAGACCCTTCTTCAGAAAAAGGGTCTGAAGAAGGGTCTCGAACCGAAACGTCACCTATTCCTTCTCTCCAGAGATGTTGTCTGACCCGCTGAGTTACTCTAGTTTTTTGTGTCTGTCTTCATCATCCATGTAGAGCTCCGTCAGAGATTGAATCCAAACTATAAGGCACAGGAGTTATGGGCCTGTCCCACTTAGGCGATTTTTCAGCGGACTGCCGGCGACTGTCAGAGTGGAACACGCACACACACACGCACACACACATTGCTTTCTTCATCAGCCCGTGTGAATTTTTTAGACAGCACTCCTCCCGCTTGTCCTATCTAAAAAAATCACAGTGCAAAGCCATGGTGAAACAGATACACACAGATGAACAGCTGTAAAAAGACGGCTAAAGCACAGTGTACGGTTAGTCCTTTAAAAGAAGGGGGGAGAGGGGGGAGAAGGAGTGGAGACAACTTTTAAGAAGCCAGAGATACACAGCTGTGAAACTCGGCGGATATTTAACATTACCGGTCGGTTTTCCTTGGTTCTGAAAACTACTGCTTACCTTTTTGTCCCCAATGAGCCAATGAAATTCACCGTTCAGCACCGGCTACAACCTACGAGAACCTTCGACCTCCTGGCGACCCATTAGGACCTCCTGCCGACCCACCTACAGCTCGAGAATTCTCGCTACTCTCCATGGCAGCTTCATTCTAGTCACCGCTAATTTTGTCAACATGTTGAAAAATTCACGCCGACCATAATGAGGCCGCGACTAGTTCCCAGAATGCGGGAACTCCTCACGACCATGAAGGCGACTCCCCGGCAACCACCCACGAACATGCGGCGACAATGTGCCGACTGCATAGAGTCCTGCAGTCGCCTAAGTGAGACAGGCCCATTAGAGGCCCCAGACCTCTGCTGAGACCAACCTTGCCAATTACACAATGGTTGCCTCTCACCTTAAAATAAAATCAAGACTCCACATAGTTTCAGGCAGGTGGAACTCAGCCAAGAATGAATGGTTCTCATTTGCTGGACGCGAACTGCAGCTTTTGGCCACCTATTGGCCTCAGTTAACGGACTAATTCTTTTGAGAGCCACACAATTGTAAGATCTGAAATTCAAAAATATGAGGAACATTATTAAAATGTCCTCCTGTTACGTCCCACATCCGAGTCTCAGTCACATATTCTGCCGTGTGTTGAAGAAATTCAGACATCTTGCATAATTTGAAGCCTAGTTTCTATCACCTTCTTCATACACTTACCAATTATCCCAAGATGTATTATCCTGCTCTGATACAGAAATCAGTAGGACATGCAGTATTCCAGACAGAATCTAGGCATGAGCTGGCTTATTGCACAACTGCATTTAAGGTATCAGAGAAGATTGATTTGCATGTAATGCATTAATTAACGTAGACGGTAAATAGTCCAATAATGGACAAGAATATAAAATGTAATGATCTTGGCAATCACAGTGCAGGCACTCCTAGTTTAAACAATATTGTGTTCGTATAATATTATATTTTACAACGATATAAAATGCAGCTTAGTTGTTCGTGTTCGGAGGCAGGAGGTAAATAGGTTGTTTCATCTTTTTTCATAAAAGAACGACAGCATGGCCTCAGTGGAACGTTTTCCAAAGGCTTCGAGATATACTGAAAGGAGTCCAAACAAACTGTGTGGCTGATCAAGATAATTGTTCTCCAGTGGCTGGCTTCTCTCGGTTTTCGATTGATAGAACATTCTCTGGTGTGTATGAACTATCCCTAATCATGGCCATGCTAAATTTTATTTCACCCCAGCTACCAATGCAGTAGCAAAAATAACTGGAGTTATTGCGTCTGTGTTCCTTCCCCGACCATCATAATTCCTGATTCTGTGCAATTCTGAAAAGGCAAGCGCAGGAAGAACAAGACTGTGGGGACTGCAGCTGAAAATGTAAAGGCCCTGTTTCTATGGAAAAGATCAACCCTGATCTGTAGATGAGCCTTTATTGAGTTATCTCACCAAAAAACGTGGTCTTGGTAAAATTGGCCGTTGTATTTACACAAAATGTAGTTACCATACTTGGCAATAAAACCCGCAAAATCTTTAGGAAATATGATGATTTAAATGCCTGCCCAAGTCACTATTAGGCACGACTCCTGCAACACAGGATGAATGCGGCACATGCAGTCAAGTTTACTGTAATTAATGAAAGTTAAATAACAATGACACAATATTATTCTGTATCCTGTCTTGCAGAAGGAACTGGAAAAATATTGGAATTATTTCAAGGTAAATGATGCTGTATTAGTATATTTTATTTGCATCTAAAGTCGTGACTTGTGGTTTTCTGTGCGGGAGCTTCTCATTCTAGCCGAGCGGAGCAATCCTTGTACTGTTGCATTCAGCTTCTGAGATTAACTCCAGCAATTGAGAAGTGCCTGATGGAGTTCTAAATCTGGAGCTGCTACAGATGGGAAGCAACAGATGAACTACTTGTTAGGTGGGTCAATAGACACCTTCACCGCTGATACGGAAGTTATAGCCTGAGGTCATCGAGTGTTTGACAGTACTAAGTCTTTACTCGCTGCAGTTTAGACGGATGAGGGGGGACCTCGTTGAAACTTAACGAATAGTAAAAGGTTTGGACAGAGTGGATGTGGAGAGGATTATTCCACTTGTGGGAGAGTCTAGGACCAGAGGTCATAGCCTCAGAATTAAACAAAGTTCCTTTCATAAGGAGATGAGGAGGAATTTCTTTAGTCAGAGGGTGGTGAATCTGTAGAATTCATTGCCACAGAAGTCTGTGGAGGCACAGATGGATAAATTCTTGATTAGTATGGGGAGAAGGCAAGAGAATGGGTTTAGGAGGGAGAGATAGATCAGCCGTGATTGAATGGCGGAGTAGACTTGAACGGCCGAATGGCTTAATTCTGCTCCTAGCACATGAACATAAACTTATGACTCAAGTCCATTTCCAGAGACTTGCACAAACCCCCTAGCTAATATTCCAGTCCTGAGCTGATGGGTGGGGTGATGCATATTCAGGGCTGTCATCCTTTGGATGAATCGTTAAATTTATGACCCCCTTTATTTAAAAAATAGACAGGGATCATGAAAAGAGACAATGCTGGAAAAGCTCATCGGGTTAAATAGCATCACTGAACAAAGAAACAATTCACGCTTCAGGGAGATGCCTTTCTTCAGAAAGGCCACTGATCAGAATTATTTATGTTTCGTTCTCCACTAGGGGCAGCAGGGTGGCACAGCGGTAGAGTTGTTGCCTTACAGCGCTTATAGCGCTTACAGCGCCTGAGACCCGGGTTCGATCCCGACTACGGGTGCTGTCTGTACAGAGTTCGTACGTTCTCCTCGTGACTGAGTGGGTTTTCCACAAGATCTTCGGTTCCCTCCCACACTCCAAATACGTACAGGTTTATAGGTTAATTAGCTTGGTATAAATGTAAACAATTGTCCCTAGTATAGGATAGTGTTAATGTGCGGGGATCACTGGTCGGTGCGGACTCGTGGGGCCGAAGGGCCCGTTTCCGCACTGCATCTCTAAACAAAACTAAAGAGCCGCCTGGCCTGATGAATAATTCCAGCATGTTGTGCTTCATTGTCAGATTTCCAGTATTGGCAGAATTTACTAGTAAAGAAAAGCACTGCGTTAAATTATTTTTCCTTGTAATTCGACAAAGCAGAAGTAATATTTTGGATTTTGACCATGCAGACTGTATAGTTACTGAAAGGATAATTATATCAACAAATGACAACATCGGGCCTTAAGACAGTTGGCTCCTGATTGTGTTTGATAAAATATTTGCCATCTGCACAATGGAATATTGGAGCATCCTGTCGGGGGCTGCAACCTGATATTTTGTCCATTAACCTTCATCTGCAGTTCTTTGTTTCAGATACACGCGATGATAGTACCTTACTGGGTTATAGAGGTATACTGGCAATAATGGACACCACTCCCCCTGAAGTCTGAAGAAAGGTCTCGACCCGAAACGTCGCCAATTCCTTCTCTCCACAGATGCTGTTTCACCCGCTGAGTTTCTCCAGCATTTTTTGTCTCCAACTCCCCCGATATGGCTCGTTATAACGAGGGTTTACTGCAAACAGACCATAGCGGAGGGATTGGTGTCCGTTATTGCCGATGACTGCAGGTGATGGTTAATACACAAAAGGACACAAAGTGCTGGAGTAATTCAGCGGGTCAGGATCTCTGGAGAGCATAGATAGGTGACATCGGGACCCTTCCTCAGACTGATTCAGTCTGCTGAGTTGCTCCAGCATTTTGTGTAATTTCACTTTACAGCTAGGCGCACATTGCCGCTGGTCTGCACCAGTGAGCCCTTCTTCACTGTGGTAGCGGCTCACGTTCTAATCCCCCGACAGGACCTGTTCGCTTCAGGCTGCTGCCAACGACAGGACGCGCTCGGTCATCACGGGGCTTCCTCCCCTCTCACCTGCTGCCACTTCCAAGTTGGAGTAAGTCAGTGAAGGAGGAGGATGAGGTGGTAGTGGCGGGGGGAGGGTGGGGGTGCGGTGGGGGGGGGGGAAGAGGCCGACTGTACTGATCAGTAGTGGTTGAGCAGGGAGCAGACAAAGCCACCACCCACAGCAAGAATCAGCAGCTGGTGAGAGGGGAGGGAGCCCCATGGTGACTGAGCGTGCCCTGTCGTTGGCAGTGGCCCAAAGACAGCGTCGTCCCCAGGGGCTACAACGTGAGCCGCAACATCAGTCGCATCAATAGCATCGTGTGGTGGGTGAAGAAGGGCTCGCTGGTGCACCTTGCGAGTCGGGAGTGGGGTCAGAAGCCGGGGCTCTAAATGACCGGGGAGACGGTGGGAGCTGGGGATGGGTGGACAGGTCCGTCCATGACATCTGAAATTCATCATTAAAACAAGGGTTTACTGTATTGTCTTTGTTAGGAGAGAAGATCGAGAGCATAGTTGAAAAGGGATTTTGGGAAGTAGTCTTTTAATGCTGGCCAGTAAATTAGAGAAGGCTTGACAGGAAGTTCAGAGTTCTACAGGGTAGGTGGAAAATTGAACAGAATGCTGAGCGTTTCATCTGAAGTCTAGTAATTTTACCCTGACTATCGGAGTTGCCAGAAGATCATTGTTCAACCTGTACTGTTATATCTGCCGCCATTACCGCTTCCAGCAGCATGTTCCTGTCACCCACCATTCCCTGTGTGAAAAACGTGCCCCACACATCTCTTTTAAACTTCCCCCCCCTGAACTTAAAGCTGTGCCCACTGGATTTTGAACTTTCCATCCTATTAAAATGTTTCTATTGTCTCTCATCATTTTATATACTTTTATGGGTCTCCCCTCAACCTCCGATGCCTCAGAGTATACAATCCAAGATTGGTGAACCCCTGTAGCTAATACCATGTAATCCAGGCAGCGTTCTGGGAAACCTGTGTAAGAAGGAACCGCAGATGCTGGTTTAAATGGAAGATAGACACAAAAAGCTGGTGTAACTCAGGCAGCATCTCTGGAGAGAAGGAATGGGTGACGTTTCGGGTCGAGACCCTTCTTCAGACTAAACCTCTTCTTAACCTTCTGCAAAGCCTCCACATCCTTCCTGTAATGAGGCGACCAGAACTATTGGATCAGCTCACCTTGAGGGACTTTATCAAATACTTTTGTAAAATCCATGTACACAACATCCACTGCCCCACCCTCAACAATTACCGTCATCACCTCGTCAAAAAACACAATCATGTTAGTAATTGCATGACCTGATGTTCATCAAACCCACGCTGACTGTCCCCAATTAACCCACAACCTTCCAAATCTGAGTCAATCCTATCTAAAGAATCCTCTCCAATAGCTTCCCTATCAATGGTGTGAGGTTGACCAGCCTCATTTCATAGTTTATCTCAACTTCTCTTCATAAACAAAGGAACAACACTGGTTACTCTCTCATCCTGTGGGACCTCACCTATTACAAAAGGACATAAAGATCTTGAAATAAACATAATCTTTATCTCGCTCATAATCCCCTCTCCATTAACATCAATAATGCAGATTTATCTGGCCATTATTTAAAAAAAAAAACATTATTGTGATCTGGGTGTCACTTACAAGGTCAGCATTTATTATCCGTCCCTAACTGAACTGCTCCTGTGAATGTGGTGGAAAGAACTGCAGATGCTGGTTTAAATAGAAGATAGACACAAAATGCTGGAGTAACTCAGCGGGTCAGGCAGCATCTCTGCAGAGAAGCATTATCTCCAGAGATGCTGCCTGTCCCGCTGAGTTACTCCAGCATTTTGTGTCTATCCTGTGAATGTGGTGTTCAGCTGCGGCCTTTTGTGTGAAAGTACAAAATGTGAAGTTTGGGATTTAGACTCAGCAGAATAAAGGATGGATAAGACAGGGTGGAGTCCAATTTGGAGGGGAAAGTGTAGGCGATGATTCTCTTCTGAAATGTTTGTGAAGTGCGGTGTGGTTGAGACTGCAGTCATCTTGTACATGGAATACAGTGCAGCTGCTGTGCCCCAGTGAAGGAGGGAATGAAGGCTGAGCAATCAATAGGATGGTTGATCAAGCAGGCTGGAGCATACTGCATGGTGCCAGAGTTATTGGTGCTGCACTTATCCAAGGCCAATGAACAGAATTCCATCAAGCTGCTGATGTGTGCGTTGCGGATGGTGGGAAGGCCGTGGGAGTTGAGTTGAGTCTTTCATCACAGGATGCCCGGCCTCTGATCTGCTCTTTGTAGCCATGGGATTTATGTGGCAGGTCCAGTTACGTTTCTGGTCATTGGTAACCACAAGATATTGATGGTGGGAGACTCTGTGACAGTAGAACGACTGAATGTCAAAGATAGACACAGAATGCTGGAGGAACTGAATGTCAAATGGTAAAACTCTCCCTTGATGGAGAGGATCATAGCCTGACACTTTAGTTTAGTTTAGACATACAGCACGGAAACAGGCCCTTCGGCCCAGCAAGTCTGTGCCGACCATCGATCTATGTGCACTAACACTATCCAACACACTCGGGACAATTTACACTTTTTATCAAAGCCAATTAACCTACAACCCTGTACGTCTTTGGAGTGCAGGAGGAAACCGGAGCACCCAGGGAAACCCATGCCATCATCGGGAGAACGTACATAGTCATACTGCGGAGATACTGCGGAAACAGGCTCTTCGGCCTATCGAGTCCATGCCGACCATACACTTGCTCTATCCTACACACTAGGGTCAACCTGTACCGACCCAATTAACCTACAAACCTGCACGTCATTGTGGTGTTTTCAGGGAACCGGAGCACCTGGAGAAAACCCACGTGGTCACGAGGAGAACGTACTAACTCCATACAGACAGCACCCATAGTCAGGATCGAACCTGGGTGTCTGGCGCTGTGAGGCAGCAATCCACCGCTGCACCACCATGCCAACCTAAGCAGCATGAATTTCGTTGGAGTAAATCAGAAACAAGATACTGTGAGTGTGGATGTAGTTTTAAGCAGAAAGGATATAGGCAACTGAACAAGGTGAAGACACAACACTGGTAGTTTAAGAGGGCAGGGGAACTAAGCCAAGGATCATTCAACAGAATTCTTTTAACTAGTATTAGAAACCATGAAACTACCAAGTTACCACAAATACAAACCTGATCAAAACCAAGAGTACAGTCGGAACAATGATCAATCAGCAGGGAGGCCCCAACTGTAACGGCAAAGTTCAGGCTCGCTGGACGTGACCATATTGATGTCAGCTCTGGCTTTATGAAGTACACGCCTAATTACACTTCATAAACCGATGCAGGATGACTGTAACCAGGCAACATGCTGAACGATGTACAAGTAGGATCAAAGGCAGCAGTGGAGAGGAAAAGGAGTCACTTGAGTTGTAAGTGAAGAGCAAAGCTTTCAACTGCCACAACAGTATCGCAGGTGAGGAAAATGACGACATTTAGGGGTAAAATGGTGATCAGCAATTTCCAGTAACACTGGAGAGGTAGTTTGAAATGGGAAGAGGACATTTGTAATTCCACAGTGATTCTGCACCAGGTGGAATCATTAGATGCGAAACCCAAACTGCGATGAGATGGAAAATCTGTACATCAACATAGAAACATAGAAAATAGGTACTGGAAGGGGCCATTTCGGCCCTTCGAGCCAGCACTGCCATTCATTGTGATCATGGCTGATCGTCCCCAATCAATAACCCGTGCCTGCCTTCTCCCCATATCCCTTGATTCCGCCAGCCCCTAGAGCTCTATCTAACTCTCTCTTAAATCCATCCAGTGATTTGGCCTCCACTGCCCTCTGTGGCAGGGAATTCCACAAATTCACAACTCTCTGGGTGAAAAAGTTTTTTCTCAGTCTTAAATGGCCTCCCCTTTATTCTAAGACTTGCGGTTCTGGACTCGCCCAACATTGGGAACATTTTTCCTGCATCTAGCTTGGTACAGTCCTTTTATAATTTTATATGTTTCCATAAGATCCCCTGTGGAAAATTTACCCAGTCACGCAAGTAAATGACTGGATGAGGTGATTCAATCAAATAGGGGCTGTAAAGTGGGGTGCATGAAGTCCCCTGGCCACACAATGAATGGTGCGCTTGGATCTGAGCGCTCAGCCAAGGTCTCTGGGAGATCCAACAGCCTTGCACGCTGCAGTGACTCTGTTCAGCTTTGAACGCTCTGCTTCAGAGAGGAAACCAAGAGCCTGAAGGCATCAAGAAGAGCTTCATAAATTTGATACTCGGAGCTATAAAGGAGCCACGGAAACAAGGCCTCCTTTTACGAGAGGGCTAAAAGGTTATGTGAAAGAACCCTGACTGTGCTTTAGAAAAGGTAAATGAAGGGAAAATAGTCTTCACTGCTCCTTTATGTGCTTTGGGGTATAACTTAGCCAAAATAATAAAGAGGATATTTGGACTCTTCTGTGCCGAGTTTTAGGACAATGTTGAATCAGAACCACCGACTCTCAATAACGGGGTGGATATTTATTTGGAATGGAATAAAGATTAAAGCAGAATACGCTGATCAGTACTGGACGGAGAACCCCCTCAGCATGTGCGGTGAGACATAACCGATCGTCCGGAGGTTTAATGGTGCAGGAGAAGACTATTCATCTCAGACTGCAAATTATTTTGTCTCAAGTGGGCATCCAATTCCTTTTGAAAGCCCTGACAGGCCAGTTCCACTACCTTCCAGGCAGTGAGTTCCCGATCTTCGCCATCCCCTGCATAATGAAAGTTAACGCTCACATCCACCTCCCCACTCACCCCTCCCCCTGCCATCTGCTGCCCGGCAACTTGAACCTGACCTCAAATCACCCAGTGAAGGAAATGTTTCCCTCTGTCCATTCCACCTCCAGCATCGTGATCTAGTACAACACCCACTACATATGCTCTCAAGCTTTAGTGCTTCACTCCCTAACTACCACCAGAAGAGCAAACCCCTCCCACCACTGCTGTAGCACCATCTCGGATGCCCATCGATCCATCCCCCTCCCTCACAGTGGGAAATCTGACCGCCCGGCCGTGGTGCCTCTTCCTGCGTTTAGGCAGCAACTGAAGAGCCCACCCCCAGCGGTGAGGACTACACAGAGCTGATCAGGTGAGGCAGAGGAACGACTCCGGGACTGCTTGGAGTCAGTAGACTGGGCAATGTTCAAGGACTCGGCCATGTGACGTGAATGAATCCACCAGTTGTTAC
Source organism: Malacoraja senta (assembly GCA_038087875.1). Lineage (NCBI taxonomy): Eukaryota > Metazoa > Chordata > Chondrichthyes > Rajiformes > Rajidae > Malacoraja > Malacoraja senta. Next base: position 48,748,701 of record CM075981.1, read on the forward strand.
TGACAATGTGTGTAGGACTATGTTTCCACCAAAGCCATCCGAGTGTTCCCCAACCAGAAGCCTTGGATGAACCAGGAGATCCGCATTCTTCTGAGGACCAGATCCAGGGCATTCAAGCCTGGCCACGGCAGAGGGATATCAGAAGTCCAGATCTGACCTTGATAAGGCCAACAAAAAGGCCAAAAGGGACTTTCCCTCTAAGCTGGAGGATGGCAGATGTTCGGCAGCTGTGGCAGGGCTACAATGCACTGAACTGGACCACTTGGACAGTAAAAACATACGTCACTAGGCTGTTGTTTATAGACTACAGCTCAGCGTAAACACCATCATCTCCTCCAAGCTGGTTACCAAGCTCAGGGAACTGGGTTTCTGAGCATTCCTCTGCAACTGGATCCTCGGCTTCCTCATTAACAGATGACAATCTGTACAAATTGGCAGCAGCACTTCATCCTCGATAACCATCAGCACGGGAGCACCTCAAGGCTGCGTGCTCACCACCACCCCCCCCCCCCCCCCCCCCTCTACTCACTGTATACTCAAGATTGTGTAGCCGGGCACATTTCCAACTACATCTTCAAGTTTACCAGTGACACAACCATTGTTGGACGAATTAGAGATGATGATGAGTCAGAGTATAGGTGGGAGATCGATCGACTGGCCAAATGGTGCCAGGACAACCACCTTTGCTTTCCACGTCAGTAAGTCCAAGAAACTGATGGTGGACTTTGACACCCACAAACCTGTCTTCATTGAAGTGACGGTGGTGAAGAGAGACAAAAGCTTCAAATTCAAATTCTCTGAAGATCTACCCAGCACATTGATGCAATCATAACGCAAGCCCACCAACACCTCCACTTCATGAGAAGTATGTCAACTAATACTCTCTTGAACTTCTACAGGTGTACAGTAGAGAGCATATTAACGGGTTGCATTTCGGCAACTCGAATCCCCAGCAAAGAAGCAAACTGCAAAAAGTGGCACATACTGCCCAGTCCATCACGGGTACTGACTTCCCCACCATTGAAGGAATCTACAGGAGTCGCTGCTTCAGAAAGGCAGCCAACAACATCAGAGACCCGCACCTCCCTGACCATACTGTCATTTCACTCCTGCCATCGGGAAGAAAGAATAGGAGCCCGGAAAACAGGAAAGTTAAGGTTCAGGAGCAGCTTCTCTCCTCCAACCAGCAGTGTATTAAACACCACTTCCTCCAAATAGGCTCTGAACCATATAGTCCTGAGGGGGACACACACACACACACACACACACACACACCCACAAACACACACCCACACACACACCACACACACACACACACACACACACACACACACACGCACGCACCCACCCACACACACACACACACACACCCACACACCCCCACACACCCACACCCACACCCACACCCACATACACACACACACACACGCACACACACACCCACCCACACACACACACACACCCACCCACACACACACACACACACACCCATAGGTGCATATCCCTCCAAACCTGTCCTATCCATGTGCAGTACCTGTCTAACTGTTTCTTTAATGTTGCGACAGTCCCAGCCTCAACTACCTCCTCTGGCAGCTTGTTCCATACACCCACCACTCTTTGTGTGAAAAAGTTACCCCTGAGATCCCTATTAAATCTTTTTCCCTTCACCTTAAACCTATGTCCTCTGGTCCTTGATTACCCTACTCTGGGCAAGAGATTCTGTGCATCTACCCGATCTATTCGTCGAGTTCCCCATTGTTGTTTATTATGGGTTTTACAGAGTGCCCTATTTACATATCTGTTGTGCTGCTGCAAGTTATGGGCCTGTCCCACTTAGGCGATTTTTTTAGGCGACTACAGGTGACTAGGCTGTCGCCACACGGTCGCCGGGGTGACGCCTGCATGGTCGTGAGTAGTCTCCTCAGTCGCCCAAAGAGTCGTAGCGCCTTTCTGGTCGCCGCTGTTCGGCGACAGTGGCGACCATGGGATTGACGCCAATGAGCGTAGCTTGACGTGGGTTGTCGCCAGGTAACTAGGTTGTCGCCGGTGCTGACTTCGGTGAATTCCATTGTCGCATTCGCCGGCAGTCACCTAAAAAATCACCTAACATCGACGGTTTTTCGGCGACCTGCTGCGACTATGACAGTCGCCGGCAATCGCCTAAAAATCACCTAAGTGGGACAGGCCTTAAGAATGTCATTGTTGTGTTTTGGGACATATGACAATAAAACACTCGACTCTGGAGAATGAAGACATTCCTAGCTTCTCCAGTCTATCATGCCGCAAATCCCTCATCATTGCAACTGTTTTACCAAATCTTTGCTGCACCTTCTCCTTCTTGAAGCACTGACCAGCATTGATTTCACTCCTCATACTAAACAGTGTATTATACAAGTTTAATATAAATTCTCTGCCTTTGCACCTGCTGCCTTTATCCTAAACACGTCGCTGCTGTCAATGACTGTTTTTACACACCTTCAGCACTGTGCCATTTAGCCTGCCTTATTTTTCCTTGTTCTTTCTGCTACGATGCATCACTGAACATGTCTCTATATTAAATTTCACCAGCTGCTTGTCTCCCAAGTCATTAATATATATCAAAGAATGGACATAAAGAATATAGAGAATGTGATGGACAAGCAGTAATAGCTTCTTTTAGCCAAGCACACATTGCTGGGGTAACTCAGCAGGTCAGGGAACATCGATGGAGGGAATGGATAGGTGGCCTTTCGGGATCCTACTTCAGACTGATTGTAGAACAGGAGACCAAGCTGCAGTTGAGGTGGGGGCGGGGGGGGGGGGGGGGAGAGGGAGGGTAGCATTGTGGGTGCACACCAGGGTGGGGTGGAGAGGAAAAGGGATGAGAGATGGGGGAAGGGGGAGATATAACTTAAAATTGGATAATTCATGTTCACACCGTTGGGATCATGAGCTGTCCAAGTGGAATAGGAGATGTGTGCCCTTAATCTAGCAATGAGGAAGGGCCAGGACTGAAAAATTGGCATGGGAGTTGGAAGGGGATTTAAGATGATTAGCAGCCAGAGATCCAGCAGGTCTTGGCAGACCAAGGTGCAAATATTCAGTGAAACGGTTGCCTCATCTACGCTTGGTCTCACCAATGTAAAGGAGGCCTTGTAATGTCAGAGTTAAGCAGACTTTGTCAGTTAAAATAGTTATCAGCTAAATTAGCAGCATCACCTTTCAAACCCGGCTCAGGAAACAAGTAGATGTTTTCGAAGATTGCTTAGGCTAACTCGAAGGGACCAGTACATCATGAGGACACCCGCGAGGTCACTAAGATAAGCTTTGCTTTCCCAGAGACATCTGAGACTAGCTGGGTGTCTGATAGGACACATAACTCACGCCATTATGGTACCAAGGCGGATGGCTAGTTTAACACATACTCACCTGCTGTTCTTAGAGATAAACTTATTATACAAATACATGCTTCCACCATTAGAGCAGCTCTTCATCGGGGGGGGGGAGAGTGATCTTCATCCAGGGGGGGGAGAGGAGGGAGGGAGGGAGGGAGGGAGGGAGAGAGAGAGAGAGAGAGAGAGAGAGAGAGAGGGAGGGAGAGGGAGAGAGAGACAGACAGAGAGACAGAGAGAGAGAGAGAGAGAGAGAGAGAGAGAGAGAGAGAGAGAGAGAGAGAGAGAGAGAGAGAGGGTGAGACAGACAGTGAGGGACAGGGAGAGAGAGACAGACAGACAAAGAGAGAGGGAGGGAGAGAGAGGGGGAGATAGAGAGAGAGAGATGGAGAGATAGATAGAGAGAGAGAGATAGAGAGATGGAGAGAGATGGAGAGATTGGACTGGTGCCAGTGCAGACATGAGGGGCGTGAGACCGGTTATTTTGTGTTGTTACTGTATTGAGTTTTTCTGTATTTTTTCTAGTATTTTGCTTTAATAAATAGTTATTTGTGCTCTTCAGGATGTGCTTTGTCCATTCATTGATCTGAATCCTTGAATCCTGCAATTATTTGTTACAGACCTCAACAGGTTCACCAAATGCAGTAGATATGGTTAGAGTGCATGTGAACCCCCGCAAGGACTGCGAGGGTCCTTGGATGGAGGTGTGGGAGGAGGTGTAGGGGCAGGTGTTACATCTTCTGCGGTTGCAGGGAAAAATACTTGGGAGGCTTCGCTGGGAAGGATGAGTGAACGGAGGAGTTGTGGAGGGAGTAGTCTCTGCGGAAAGCAGAAAGGGCTGGGGATGGAACAATGTGACTGGTGGTGGTGTCACGTTGAAAGTGGTAAAAATGGCAGAGAATGATGTGTTGGATGTGTGAGGTGAAAGTTGCGTAACAGGGGAAGTTTATCCTTGGTGGGTCTGATGGAGGGGGAGCGAGAGGAGAACTATACAACACAGAAGACAAATCCATCCATAACAGCAGGGGAGAAACCACACTTACTAAAGACAGAGGGCATCTCAGATGCCATGGAATGGAAAGCCCCATCTTGAGAGCAGATGCAACGTAGATGGAGAAATTGAGAGTTAGGGAAGGCTTCCTTGTAAGAGGCAGTGTGGGAGGAGGTGTAGTCATAATAACTGTGGGAGTCAGTGGCTTTTAGTAGTCATCAGTCAATAGTCAGTCCCCCGTGATGGAGACAGAGATCGAGAAAGGGGAGAGAGCTGCCACATGTAGTCCAAGTCAGTTTAAGGGCAGGGTGGATGTTAATGATAAAGTTGATGAAATCAAGTTCTGCAGGAGGCAGTCATTGTAGTGGAGAAAGTGTTGGGGAATGGTGAGCCAAGGGCCGTTCGACACAACCAAGAAAAAGGCAGACAAAAGGCAGACCCTTAACAGTAATTCAGTACAGGAAGACTGGGATTTGAAGAAGGGTCTCGACCCGAAGAGTCACCCGCTCCTTCTCTCCAGTGAAGCTGCCTGTCCCGCTGAGTTACTCCAGCATTGTGCGCCCAAGTCCAGACTGCCCTGGGACCAGGTATCAATTAAATGGTTCAAAACTGGGTCAGAGTCCATTGGGATTTCTTGGCTGTACACAAGGCTGTTCCCAAAGTGTCGCTGTTTGATTTCAGAATTGTCTCAAGGACATTCTATGTTTGACATTAGGACATAAATTGTGCTAATGCATTTTCATAGCTGCACAATTTACAAAGTACATAAAGAGGATTGAATTGGCCAGGTGCCAACGCTCAATAAGATGAGCTGCTTGTAATGTGCCAGCATACTTTTTTCAACCAATTCTTAGCAAACCAAAATATATCACGTCATTACATGGATGTTCGTATAATTTTCCAATTTGACTATTAAAGTTTTATAATGAACATCTAATCTAGATAAAAATTCATTTATTCCTTCAAATAATGAAGCTTAACAAATTCATGGCCATACACCATTTTCTGCTGGCAATGATCCAGCTCCAAGCCACATCGAGATCTTTACTGATGAAATATCAGCAATTTAGCACATTAATTTCCAAATGATGTCGTTAAAATCATGTCGATCATCAGTGTAAGTGATTTCAGGTACACATCCATGCAGCACACTGGACAACTAGTGAATCAGACTTGACAAATTAATTAGTGAATGAAATAAATGATGGTTTGAGATAGCAGCAATGGCTGTATAATTCTAGCCTGGCATAAAACTATAACTGGATTTCATAAGGGTAATTCTCAATTTCCCAATGTCCAGAGCAAGCTGATATTCCCTCCTGCAGAGTTAAAAATAAAAAGGCACTGGGTGGAACTCTATGCTCTCATCCAAACACACGAGCGCAGAGCTCCCTAAAGCCCGAAGTTCTCTTGGGATCCCAGCCTGGAAACCAGGCCGGGTCCCTGTTGGGGACTAGAATTTAGGTCAAAACTTGGCTGTGTGTGCGAAACCTCAGCCAAGCGAGCATGAAGGCCTTCCTCCTCCATTGTTGGAGATAGGGGGCGTGTCTGGTAGTTTAGAGTTCAGGGTTTAGAGAGATACAGCGCAGAACCAGGCCCTTCATCCACCGAGTCCACGCCGACCAGCGATCCCTGCACATTACCACTACACTAGTGACAATTTACAACTATATCAAGCCAATTAACCTCCAAACCTGTACGTCTTTGGAATTGGGAGGAAACTGTTATATTCCGGATGGCAGAATGAATAACAACTTACACGCAGGTTGCCTGGATCGAGAGAGAGATTTATTACCCAACATTCCATGCTTATATACAACACCAACTCATTAACATATACATGAATATGTATGAATACATTACACTGCTCTCCTTTTTTTTAAAGTATTAAATCCAAATACTCAGTTACAATTTTGTTGTTCTGATACTTGATTTAAACCAGTATTTATAAAATGTTAAATGATAAACATAATATATTTATTTTACACATCTACACATTTTTGTTTTACTTATACAGTGAGTTAATTAACTTACAAACCTAACCTGACTACTGGTTTACAGACCCTGCCTGATCGTCTAACAGTAACAGGTGTAACAGGTTTAGGTGTTGACTCAACTGTTGGCTTGTTCGGCTCTGTTTTAGTACCCTGACTTTGACCAGAGGAATCTGTTTCTTTGTCTGTACTAACTGAACTTTGTGTTTCAATCACAGTGGTCTCTTCCAACTCACTTTCCGATAAAAACTCAGGGATTAGGACTTCATGCTCAGTTTTTGGTTCATCTTTGGTTGAAATCATTTGATCAACATGAACACTTTTGATCCTATCTCCAACTTTAACTAAGTATCTTTTTGTTCCACATACTTCCACTATTTTCCCAACATCCAATTTGTCTCGGTTGGACTTGTTGGGAGGATTGAGAACATGAACCTGCTCATCTGGCTTGAAGTTCCTCTCCTTTTTGTGGGAGTCAAAATGGCGTTTTTGACGTGACTGTTTTTGCTCAACTCTCAAAGCCAAATTGGGTTGAAAGATTTAGGTGTATTCTTAGCCTTCTCTTCATCAACAGTTCTGCAGGTGAGTAACCTGTTGTTGTGTGTGGTGTAGTTCTGTACTTCAGCAAGAAACTAGCCAAACGATGTTTCATGCTCAGCTTTAAACTACCTTGCAAATCTTGTTTCAAGAGAGCATCTTTGACAAGTCTAACAGACCATGCCGCCACCCCGTTGGGGGCTGGATGTATGGGGGAACAAGTGTGTGTTTTATACCATTCCGCTACATGAACTCTTTGAACCGTTCTGAACGAAACTGAGGCCCGTTATCAGAAACAAGTTCTTCCGGTAAACCATGGCATGCAAAAATGGATCTCAACTCATCTATGGTACACTCAGTAGTAGTGCTTGACCCCATCATGCTTAACCTCAATCCCTTGGAATGACTATCTACTAGTACCAGAAAGTGATCATTACCCTTTTCACAAAAATCTAAACTCTCTGAAAAGGTCTACTTGGCCATGACCAGGGTTGCAGTGGTGTTTTTAGTGGTTTACTCCAGCAATTTTGGCAGACGCTACATTTGCTCACCAGTGACTCAATGTCACTGTCAATACCAGGCCAATACACAAAACTTCTGGCAATTGACTTCATGCTTACTATGCCAGGATGTTCGGCATGAAGTTCATTCATAATTTTGTTTCTCAAAGACTCTGGTACAATCGCTCTGTAACCACACTTAATGCATCCCTGCTCACATGATAATTCATGGCGTCGATTATGGAAAGGCTTCAGCTGAGTTCAGAACAGAGTTCAATCCACTATCGATTTCAGTCCAACCGTTCAATGTCTGTTCATAGACCCACTTCAGCACAGTGTCTTTCTCTGTTGCTGCTGCAATTTCTGTTGCAGTCATATAACCATATATCAATTACAGCATGGAAACAGGCCATCTCGGCCCTTCAAGTCCATGCCAAACACTTTTTCTCCCCTAGTCCCATCTACCTGCACTCAGACCATAACCCTCCATTCCTTTCTCGTCCATATACCCATCCAATCTATTTTTAAATGATAAAATCGAACCTGCCTCCACCACTTCCACTGGAAGCTCATTCCACACAGTTACCACTCTCTGAGTAAAGAAGTTCCCCCTAAATGTTACCCCTAAACTTTTGTCCCTTAATTCTCAAGTCATGTCCTCTTGTTTGAATCTTCCCTACTCTCAATGGGAAAAGCTTATCCACGTCAACTCTCTCTATCCCTCTCATCATTTTAAAGACCTCTATCAAGTACCCCCTTAACCTTCTGCGCTCCAAAGAATAAAGACCTAACTTGTTCAGCCTTTCTCTGTAATTTAGTTGCTGAAACCCAGGCAACATTCTCGTAAATCTCCTCTGTATTCTCTCTATTTTGTTGACATCCTGCCTATAATTAGGCGACCAAAATTGTACTCCATACTCCAGAATTGGCCTCACCAATGCCTTGTACAATTTTAACATTACATCCCAACTTCTATATTCAATGCTCTGATTTATAAAGGCCAGCACACCAAAAGCTTTCTTTACCACCCTATCTACATGAGATTCCACCTTCAGGGAACTATGCACAGTTATTCCTAGATCCCTCTGTTCAACTGCATTCCTCAATTCGCTACCATTTACCAGAAACCGGAAAGTCTTCATCTACAACTTGCAGTGTGTAGATTGAGTTCTTACTTCCCACGTCAGAGTTCTCATGGGGCAACCGGGACAATGCATCTACAACTGCGTTGCACTTGGAGCTTCTGTACTCAACCTTGTAGTCATACTGGGACAGCAGAATTGCCCAGCGCTGCATCCTTGATGCCGCCATGGAAGGTATAGCTGACTTGGGACCAAGTATCACTAATAGTTGCTTGTGATCAGTCACTAGGGTAAATGGTCTGCCAAGAAGAAACTGATGGAATTTCTTGATTCTGAACACAATGCTGAGTGCTTCCTTTTCTATCTGCGCATAGTTGTGCTCACTCGGTGATAGGGTGCGGGATGCAAAAGCAATAGGCCTTTCCTGTCCGTCATTCATTACGTGGGAGATCACTGCACCTACACCATAACTTGAAGCATCACAAGCAAGTTTCATCTCGCGTGACGTATCATAGTGAACAAGGAGTTTGTCACTTGTCAAGTTTTCCTTGCAGATGTCATATGCACGTTGTTGTGCCTTTCCCCCAAGTCCATTTCACATCTTTTTGTAGCAGATGATGTAGTGGCTTTAGCACAGTTGCTAAATCTGGAAGGAATCGTGCGTAGAACTGCGCCATCCCAAGGAATGATCATAGCTCTGACACATTGTTGGGTTTTAGAGCATTCACTATTGCTTCAACTTTCGCCTTCTCAGGGCGATGTCCGTTGGCATCTATTTTGAGTCCAAGGTAGACCACCTCTGACTGCGCAAATGCACATTTACTTTGTCGCAGTTTGACATTGTGGCAGTTCAGTCGTGTGAGAACTTGCTCAAGTATTTCCAGATATTCTACCATGTCCTCTGTGAATATCAGTAGGTCATCCTGGTTGCACACACAGTGCGGAATGCCTTGTAACATTTTGTCCATGACAGACTGGAAGATTTTTGGGGAGGATTTCACACCATAGGGCAGCTTTGTATATGAATACAAGCCCTTATGTGTGTTGATAGACAAGTATCGCTGACTTTCCTTGTCGACATTGAGTTGGGCGTAAGCGTGAGACAAATCCAGTTTAGTGAAGACTCTTGCTCCGCTAAGTTCTGCGTACAGGTCTTGCGAGGTTGGTAACGGATATTGTTCATCATCAACGGCTTGGTTGATTGTGACTTTGTAATCACCACATAGTCAAACAGTTTTGTCGGCCTTGCGTATGGCCACAATTGCCGTTGCCCAGTTACTCTGGTCTGTCTTCGGGAGTACTCCATACCGCTCTAACCTGTCGAGTCCTCCCTCCACTTGTTGCTTTAGTGCATATGGTACAGGTCTTGGTCGACAATACACAGGTCTCACATCTTGCTTAAGTTGAATGTGTGCAGAGTACCCTGTTATTCCCGTGTAACTGTCAGCAAAAATGTTTGTATGTTTGCTTATGACGTTTTCAAGATGGACAAATCCAAGCTGAAAATGTTCTTCCAGTCTAATTCTATTCTACTCAGCCAATCCTTTCCAAGGAGGGTTGGTTTATTTCTGTAGCTGGCCATTGACCATTATGCTGAACTTTACAGTTCATTTGTCCACATGTCTACAAAACTTTGCCCGAGAAGGTTCTCAGCTTGACCTTACTCTCAAACAATGGTGTCTGTGGGAACTTTGTTTCATACAGGTCTTTGCTCATGACCGAACAATCTGCTGCTGTGTCAATACACATATCGATTAACTGTTCATTAATTAATCGTTTAGTTCGAAAGTCCTTGCCTTGGCTGGTTGTAGGCTTAACGATGTTGGTTGCATAAATGGTGTACAACCCAAGTGTATTTCCATCTTGGTTCATCTCCAAGTTGTGAACTCCTTTCTGGTGTTGTCGCTTGTTTGCCGCAGATTGTTGGTTTCCTGTTTTAAGCTTGGCCCGACATGCTGAGGCGATATGGCCTTTCTTCTGGCAGTTATAGCACTTGGCCATTTTGAACTGCCAAAATTGGGATGAGTGATTACCGTTGCAACGATAACAACCGGCTGAACTTGGCTCTCCACCATACTTCGGTTTTGGTTTAGTGCCTCCTGGTTTGGCCATAGGCACTGCCTTGTGACAGTAAACGGCCACTGCAGTTCGTGGTGGACAAAACTCGCGAGCATTCTTTGACGCCATCTCCATTGAAATGGCAATCTTGCATGCTTTCTCGAATGTAAGATCTGGAGTGTTAATCAGTTTGGACTGAATTCGTTCATCCACTAGACCACAAACAAATCTGTCACGTAGTGCGCGTCCAAGAAAGGTTCCAAAGTTACAGTGTAAACTTAAGTTTTTCAAGGCAACAATGTACTCATTAATTGACTCATTCTGCTTCTGGTTTCTAGTGCCAAATGTATAGCTTTCTGCAATTTCCAGAGGCTTTGGGTTGAAGTGCTCCTCCAACTTATTTATAATGTCATGAAATGGCACGTCTTTTGCCTTTATGGGCACAAGGAGATTCACGAGTGTGCCGTACACTTCAGGACCGATCTCCGTGAGCAGAATCGCTTTCATGCGTTCGCAAACGGCCTTATTTGTTTCAGTCACTACCTCTCCTTCACCACTAATCTCCAATATATTGTTTGCCATGAAAAACATGTTTGCTCTCTCCATATAGGAGCTGAATGGCTCTCTACTCTTGTCAAAAGTGCCAAGGTTTCCAATGTAGCCCGTGGAAGCTGCTATCGTGTCGTTCTCTTTTTTTTAAAAGTCCGTTCAAAAACCCCGATTTCCTGTCTGTTCTGATGTAACAATTCACCTAAAAGTTAGCTGTACAAAGGCTATTCAGCTTAAGGAACTTGACCAAAAAAACTCAGTCTAAAATCTTATACAATCTCAAGGACGACATCTTGCCACGTTGACACAACATAGAGAGAGCCTGACAAACTCTCGCCAACTTGTACAGCTGCCGTTTTAAACTACAGTCCCCTGCATTGAAGGATCTGCGGCCTATCGTGACCAGCTCGCAAACAACTGCGACACAACTCCGTATTTACTGTTTAAAATGTTAAACAATACTGCGCGTTGCAAAACAGTCCTGCACTGTATTTAAAGGATGAGTTCACAAACTCTATCCCATCCTCGTCACCAATTTTGTTATATTCCGGACGGCAGAATGAATAACAACATACACGCAGGCTGCCTGGATCACGAGAGAGAGAGATTTATTACCCAACATTCCCTGCTTATATACAACGCCAACTCATTAACATATACATAAATATATATGAATACATTACAGAAACAAAAGTTCTCGAAGAAAACACATGCAGGTCATGGGGAGAACGTACAAACTCCGTACAGACAGCACCTATAGCCGGGATCGAACCTGGGTCTCTGGCGCTGTAAGCGGTGTAAGGCAGCAACTCTACCGCTGCGCCACCGTGCCGCCCACTTTAGGGTTAGCCCTCGGATTTTCACCCACTGTGCCTAATGAGGCCCCACGAACCTCTTGCTAGCTCGAGGTTAATTCACTCCCACTGAGGGCATGTCAAGGATAATCAATGTGTGAGGGAATCGACAGCCCATAAAAAAATGATGCCTGTCAAGAACTGAAAGCAATATTCATTCAGTATTCAATATATTTGCAGTGTTCATGCTAAGCTGTTCCCAGGTAGTTGAGAACCCCACTTACAGGAGCAGTGAGTGATCCTGTGATCTCTCTTAGTAGAAAGAACAAGTAGGTACTTGGAGACCTCACAAACCCCACCGAGTGGCCTCTTGCCTTTTCTGCTATCACATCCAGATGAATTACATGAATGATTCCATCTCCCAGTGGAGATCAGTCCCTGTGTAGACTGGAGCCCTGGTGGGCCTTGATAGAACTTTAGTAATAAAAGGGACCCAGAAACTAAATTTGTTGAGATTTGCAGTCAAGCTTGCTGACTGACCATTAGTTTAGTTTAGAGATACACCATCGAAACAAGCCCTTCGGCCCACCAAACTCACGCCGACCTGCGATCACCTGTACACCAGTTCTATCCATCACACCAGGAGGAATTTACAGAAGTTAATTAGCCTACAAGCCTCCACGTCGTTGGAAGGTTGGAAACCGGAGCACGAAGAGAAACCTCACGGGGGTCCCAGGGAGAAACGGCAAACTTTGTAGAGATAGCACCTGTAGTCAGGATCGAACAGCGGTCTCTGGTGTTGTGATGCAGCAATTCTATCGCTGCGCCACTGGGCTACTCTGCAGTGATATTAGTTTTACATTTATATATTTGAGAACTGTGGCTGATTCTTGGTGCAATTCCAAGAAGACAGGATATAAACATACAGGCAAATATCCTGCATTATGGTGGTCACGGAATTCACCAATCACAACCAATAAATCTGGGGGGGCGGATTAAAAACATGCTTTTACGAAATTTATGTGAAAAAAAGTAATTGAATACAAAAAAATATTTTTTTGATCTAATGCATTCTGGCACCAAGGATAACCTTTACTACATGTAGGTGCAAGGAACTGCAGGTGCTGATTTACAACAACAAAAAAGCACAAGTGCTGGAGTAACTCAGCGGGTGAGGCAGTATCTCTGAAGAACGTGGACTGGTGACATTTCAGGTCGGGATTCTTCTTCAGAAGTCTGAATAAGAGCTGCGATCCGAAAAATCTCTTGTCCATCATGTCCCTCAAAAGTGCTGGCTGACCCGCTGAGTTACTCCAGCACTTTGTGTCTTTTTGTTTTATCTTTAATAAAGTAACTTTACAAATTGATTTACAGCATGCAAAAATGATGCAATCACCATGGCAGCTGCAGGGCTTTGACAATTGGTTGATAGAGTGTACATTTTTAATACAATGTAAACAACCCTTTCAACCTGCAGAAAACAATGTGAGACCAGGCAATGCCAAGGTCATCTTAACCATAAGGTATTCAGGGTGCACATTATGCTCGTCTGAAGAAAGAGGGAAATGGATTTGGTGTCCAGACCCACTGCTTTAAATCCTGAAGTTTAAGTTAACTGATCAGAACTTGAGAAAGTTTCCGAAATATCTTTCACAAGTTATCTTTCCTTTTGATGCTGACAGTTGCTTTTAGTGTAGGAAGGAGCTGCAGATGCTGGTTTAAACCTTATATAGACACAGAAACTGGAGTAACTCAGCGGGACAGGCAGCATCTCTGGAGAGAAGGAATGGGTGACGTTTCGGGCCGAGACCCTTCTTCAGAGTTGTTTTTCTTCTTTAGCTGTTTTTCGTGTCTGTCTTCTCTTAGCCACCAGCAAGTATCATGCATGGATTGTGTCTTCACTATTTGGAGATTCTACATTTTCTATGCTCTGCCTTCTGAATTATAGACTTGGCCTAGTCTCAACCTGGCTTGACTGAGCCATGCGCCAAGCTTAATATTGTGCTGTGCTATGATATCCAACCGCTTTGAAATGATGGCAGTAGTGACACTTAAAGATGTAAAATCTGCTGTGATGAATGGGATGTTTCATAACAAGATTATGAAGACCTGATCACGCTGGAGCTGGGCGACTCTTTGCTCGCTGGTTCCAGAAGAGGATCTGCTGTCATACATTGCAATCGCTCCACTCCTTCAACATATGATACAATACGATAAAGCTTTATTCATCCCCGGAGGGAAATTGGTCTGCTGACAGTCACAACACACAAGGTACACAAAGACTTGATATTAAAAGTGAAAACAAAAATAAATTAAAAGTGAAAAGACAAGCGACTGCTGGCTGGCAGCCGTGTGCACAGCACATTCACTGGAACAAATGAACAACCAAACAAACAAACACAGACTTATCCCCTGGGCAGAGGATTCTAAACTAGAGTGCCCCCTTCCCTCCCCCGCCCCACACAGGGTCCCCCTTTGTTCTCCACAGTCCCTTCAAGTCTTTATTTTTATCCTTTATCTGTAGACTGTGGATGGCTTGATTGTAACCATGTATATTCTTTCTTTGACTGGATAGCACCACAACGAAAGCTTTTCACTGTACCTCGGTACACGTGACAATAATAAACAAAACAAAAGTTTAGTTTAGTTTAGAGATACAGCGTGGAAACAGGCCCTTCAGCCCATCGGGTCCGCACTGACCAGCGATTCTCGCACATTAACACTATCCTACACACACTGGGGACAATTTACATTTTAACCAAGCCAATTTACCTACAAACCTGCACGTCTTTGGAGTGTGGGAGGAAACCGAAGATCTCGGAGAAAACCCAAGCAGGTCACGGGTAGAACGTACAAACTGCGTACAGACAGCACCCGGAGTCGGGATCGAACCCGGGTCTCCGGCACGGCAAGCGCTGTCAGGCAGCAACTCTACCGCTGCGCTATGGTGCCTTCCTAACTAAGCTAAAACAAAACTAAACATTCTTTACTAAATTATTTTCAAAACTAAACAAAACAAATCAAAAGGAACCAAGGCTAGCAACTAAAACCAAGAAGCAAGCCATCGCAATCTTTTGAACTAACACCATCTGAATTTTTAAAATAAAATCAAACACAAGGAATTCAAAGTCTATTTACACTTAATGAAGACCCTTCCGTGCACATGGTTAATAATTCATCGCACTCAGCAGAGAGCAGGTAGCACTCCAGACTCCCAATTTGTGAAGCCGCCACATGGCTGGACTGTTTATTCTCTTTCCTGACATTCCACTCAACTTGCAAAAGTCCAAAGAGTCAACGGAGTCCTCCATGATTTACAACCAAGTGCAACAAGAGGATAGCGTGCAAGATAGAGGAATCACCTTGGGAACAGCAATCAAACACCACCTCTAATAAATCCTGCATGCTGAAGGTGAAATGCATTGAAGCAAAAACAGTCAGGTTTACAGAGATCAATGCATTGCGTGGTTGGGGGGAATCTGTATTACCAACAATGTGCTCTGACCTCCCCCACTGCTTATTTAGAAGGTATTGATACCATCGAGACACATGATTCTGAGTTCTGCATTGTGCTGCCATCAACTATTACATTTACAAAAGCTTTAAATCAACTTCCAATGGAACCAACTGCATTGTGGAATATGCCCATAATTCATGAGGTTTTCATTATGATTATTCTTTCCCTTCTTTAATTTTACATTAATAAGGCTGTCAGAAACTCAGTTACTTTGTACTGACCTAGAAGCCTTGTCAAGCTGTTCTGTGTGTATCTTACCGACTTACAATTCATTCGTTCTTTGAGAATTCCTTTCTTGCCACCAGACTAACCCACTGTGTTCATTGATCAGTTTTTCATAATTTACTGGAAATACAAGATCCCTGTTCCAAGGGACACGACCCAACCTCCGCCTCCAAAGTCAAAACGGTAATGCATCATTATTTTTTTTGCTTCTCTTGATGCATCAGTTCAAATGGTATCGGTTGTGAGTGCTAAGCAATCCTCCTAGTACATTCTTGGAGCTTGGGGCATTTCATAAATCCCCAAGAATCCTCCAGAAAGTGGTTTATCTCCAGTTTCAATCTGTTGCTGTCTCTCATGCACGTGCAACCCAAGAGCTCCAAAAAGCCACGGCAAAGAGTTTCGACCCGAAACGTTGCCTATTTCCTTTGCTCCATAGATGCTGCCTCACCCGCTGACTTTCTCCAGCATTTTTGTCTACCAAAGAATAGTGAAGTAGGTCCATTTATTGTCCTCGGTAGACACACAAAGCTGGAGTAACTCAGCGGGACAGGCAGCATCTCTGGAGAGAAGGAATGGGTGACGTTTCAGGTCGAGACCCTTTCTCAGACTGATGCCAGGGGAGTGGATGGGACAGAGATAGAATGTTGGCGGAGACAGTATGACTAGTGGGAGAACTGGGAAGGGGATGGGGATGGAGAGAGAGGGAAAGCAAGGGCTATTTGAAATTAGAAAAGTCAATGTGCATACCGCTAGGGTGTAAACTGCCCAAGCGAAATATGAGGTGCTGTTCCTCCAATTTGCGCAGGGCTTCACTCTGGCAATGGAGGAGGCCCAGGACAGAAATGTCAGATTGGGAATGGGAAGGGGAGTTAAAGTGCTGAGCAACTGGGAGATCAGGTAGGTTCAGGCGGACTGAGCGGAGGTGTTCAGCGAAACGATCGCCGAGCCTGCGCTTGGTCTCAGCGATGTACAGAAGTTGACACCTGTTGATGAGGTTTGAGAGGTGTAAGTGAACCTCTGTCTCACCTGAAAAGACTGCCGGAGTCCTTGGATTTAATCAAGGGGGGAGGCAAAGGGACAGGTGTTGCATCTCCTGCAGTTGCAGGGGAAAGTACCTGGGGAGGGGGTGGTTTGGGTGGGAAGGGACAAGTTGACCAGGGAGTTGCAGAGGGAACGGTCTCCGCGAAAAGCAGAAAGGGGTGGAAATGGGAAGATGTGGCCAGTGGTGGGATCCCGTTGGAGGTGGCGAAAGTGTTGGAGGATTATATGCCATTTATTGTCCTGATATCCTCATAGGAGCAATCCACGGCTGAAATATCACTTTTACTTTTATGTTCTGCTCAGCATTGCAACATTCTTCACTCTTTTTGAGTTAAAACCATATAGAAAATAATGGGAATTTTCTCCAAATTTCACCTGATAAAAGACAACTCATGCAAGATGAGAATAACCCTGAGAAAATTCTCAGTCCGACTTCTTATCTAAGTTTACTACAATATATTATTCTCGGGCTGGACCTTCTTTATGCCATGCATTGTTTTTTAGTTTTTGGAGATACAGCGCGGAAACAGGCCCTTCGGCCCACCGGGTTCTGCACATTAACATTATCCTACCCCCACTAGGGACAATTTTTACATTTACCAAGCCAATTAACCTACTGTAAGGCATTCGCTGTAAGGCAGCAACTCTACTGCTACGCCACCGTGACCTGCTTGGGTTTCAAGTATGTCTTAACCGTCTACCTACCAGAATGTGAAGTTTAATTAGTATATCTTTCCTTAAATTTCCTCAATTTGTTTTAGTTTAGTTTAGAGATACAACACGGAAACAGGCTCTTCGGCCCATCAAATCTGCACCGACCAGTGATCCCCGCACACTAACACTATCCTATATTAGGGACAATTTAAACATATATACCAAGCCAATTAACCTACAAACCTGTATGTCTTTGGAGTGTGGGAGGGAACCGAAGTTCTCGGAAAAAAAACCCACGCGGTCGCAGGGAGAACGTACAAACTCCGTCCAGACGGCATCCGTAGCCAGGATCAAAACCGGGGTCTCTGGCTCTGTAAGAGCCGTAAGGCAACATCTCTGCTGCTGCCGCCTGGAAATGCAATCGCCTTTTTCCAGTCCTACACATGGTATAGGTGATAAATGCGCCAGATTCATAATCCTCCTGAAAGCCAGCCAGTGTCTAATATAGTCTGAGTGGTGTAGTTTGATGGTCATACACCCCATGAGTGGAAACAATATGGTTGGCTCGTTCTCCCGACGGGCTGCTGCCATACTCTGGCCTGGACCCCTGCCGTTGTGTTGGGAACCCCGTCTAGAGTGAGAGTCTCGCCCGAGGTTTGTCTCCTACTCCTCCCTGGGGACTGGGAACCGGAGGCGAGGGTGCTGCAAGTCGGAGAAGGTGGAACAAAGGGCCGGAAAGAAGAACCGGGGGTCTTAACTTCCACGCCCTTATGGTCCGCTGCGGGAGGTATCCCTGGGGAACGATGGCTGAAGGTGGCTGGGCGAGGAGAGGACGGCAGTTCGCTGGACGATCCGGATGGAGGTGAAGGCTGCAACGGACCTTAATGGCCAACTACAGTTACATCCTGGCGACTCTTGCCTATGGACTTAGTGGCCTGTTTCCATGCATTCTGTACTTAATCCAGGATTGTACTTGTGTATTTCTTAATCTTATAATCTTAATCTTCTGACATTAATTATGTTCATTAATAATCTTACTAAACAGTATACATTGTACCTTGGTGCATGTGATAATAAAGAACCATGGACCCATTCTACAGTTATTGATAGGTCTCCCGAGTGTCCACAATCAATTCAATTCTGTTTGTTATGTATTTATGATGTTCTTGATTTTGACCTCTGGTCCGCACTTCATATTCAGTGTTAGACTCTTGGATTCAGTTTTCCACATTGCTCTTCTGTGGCAGGATTTTGATGGTATATTAAAAGGTTGGTAAACAATGCACCAGGGATACACACCAGAGCACTGTGAAGCTGACCACACAGATCCTTGCTGCCTCCTCCATCACATGCCCCAAGTTTCCACTAAACCAGCCCAAGGTGCAGGATGCCCTATTTGGTCAGACCAATATCCCTCCAAATTGTGCAGGTTTCCTTCTGGGTCCTTGCTGAGACACCCAGATATGTCGTGGTTCCTGGGACCTCATCAGGTGCCAACAGTCTTGCAACACATGTCCGGCCACCTCCATGATAAATGTCCAATCACAGTCAGCGAGCCATTGGGTTGCACTGGGCCTAACTTAAAAACATCAATTAGTGAAAGGCTTGGATGGAGTGGATGTGGAGAGGATGTTTCCACTAGTGGGAGAGTCTAGGACCAGAGGCCATAGCCTCAGAATTAAAGGATGATCTGTTAGGAAGACGAGGAGGAATTTCTTTAGTCAGATGGTGGTGAATCTGTGGATTGTTTTGCCACAGAAGGCTGTGGAGGCCAAGTCAATGGACATTTTTAAGGCAGAGATAGATAGATTCTTGATTAGTATGGGTGTCGTGGGTTATGTGGAGAAGGAATGGGGTTAGGAGGGAGAGATAGATCAGCCATGATTGAATGGCGGAGTATTGATGGGTCGAATGGCCTAATTCTGCACCTATCACTTAAGACCTTAAGACCAGAGGTCAAAATCATGAACATCATAAATACACAACAATCAGAACTTGCACCTCACAGTTAGCAGGTCCTGATAAAGCCCACACATCTCTGCAGTGACCTTCCCAACCAGATCATGTCCTGGGATTGACACCCCAGCAGTTGACCATGCCCCTACCTCCTGGGTCCTCATGACCCCAAATCTAACATCCACCATTGTCCCTCGTTTGATGTCCCCAGCCCTCCCTGACGCCCCAAGAACACTATCCCATACCTTTGGACGCTCCTACACTCAAAACCTGCAGCTGCAACTTGCTTGCTTCCCTCTCATTGCCCCAATTGTCAAAGGAAGCATAGGGAATACAAGTGTGTAAGAAGGAACTGCAGATGCTGGTTTACACCAAAGATAGACACAAAATGCTGGAGTAACTCAACGGGACAGGCAGAATTTCTGGAGAGAAGGAATGGGTGACGTTTCGGGTCGAGTCCCTTTTTCAGACTCAAAATACGAGCATTTTCTTACCATATAGAACAGGGTCACTCAGTCCAGAGTGTATGAAGCAATTTAAATTGCAATGAGAGATTTAAAAAGCAGTAGTTGGCGTGGAGTCAGTCCGTTTCAATCGCGAGGAGGAACAGAGTGGGAGATCTTAAAGGCAGCTATCAATGTCCAGGAGTGCTGCTTGCAATGGTTTATGCAAGGAAGGCAGGCACCAGTGGAGCGGCCTACTGGAAGTGGCCGTACCTGGGGTGAAGGGGTGAGTGTGGAGGCTTTGTCACGGTATGGAAACAGGCCCTTCATCCCAACTTGCCCACACCGGCCAACATGTCCCAGCTACACTAGTCCCACCTGCTTGCGTTTGGTCCATATCCCTCCAAATCTGTCCTATCCATGGCTATCTTGGGCTCATGAGGCTTGAGCGAGGAGGCTGAGCAGAGGGCAATGCAAGTTGAGGGAAAGATTGTTGTGTTGGCGTAGCTCTTTCTTGATCTTAGTGCAATGGAGATGGCAATAGGGGAACTGGTCCGCTCCCCCTGCACGACTGTCTGAACCTCCCATGTCCCTGAGAACCACACCTGTGGGAAGTGCGTCCAAGCGTAGCTGCTGACTGACTGCACGAGGGTATTGGAGGTGCGGGTGGACAATCTCAGGATTGTCCAGAGAGGATCATAGGTAGGAGTTGTAGTGAGGTGGTCACACCAAAGGTGCAGGCAGAAAGTAGATGTGTGACCATCAGGAAGGGAAGTAGGCGGAGAGAGCAGGAATCCCCTGTTATCCCCGTAAACAAGTTTACTCCTTTGGATACAGTGGAGGGAATGACTGTTCAGAGGAGAGCAGCAGCAGCAAGCTGGTGTGTGGCACCAGGTGTCGCTCTGAAGCACAGCTGGGTACGGTGAAGACACACCGGTATATAGTGAAAGGAGACTCGTTAGTTAAGGGGTACAGACAAGAGGTTCTGCGGCAGCAAGCGGGACTCCAGGGTGGTATGTTGTCTCTTTGGTAGCAGAGTCCAGGATGTCACAGAGCCTCTGTCGAACATTCTCAAGAGGAAGGGTAGCAGCTACAAGCCATTGTGCACATTGGCACAGATGACATGGGTAGGAAAAGGTCCAAGTTCCTGTGGAGTGAATATAGGGAGTTAGTCACAAGGGTAAAGAGCAGGAATTCAAGGGTAGTAACCTCCAGATTATTCCCGGTGCCACATGCTACTGAGGATGGTAATGTGAAGGTACGACAGTGCCAGGCATGGCTGAGGAACGAAGGGACCAGGTTGTACCTGAACTAGAGAGGGTCTAATATCATGAGACGCAGGTTTGCTAGTGCAATGCAGAGGGTTTAAATTAGATTGGCAGGATCCAATGAAGAGTACAATAGTGGGATGTTGGCCATTGGTACAAAAGTTAATGACTGCAAGTTCAGTAGATACATTGCCTTGGGGCAGGGCCGGAAGCATAGATAGATATAGTCTATGTGGACGTCAGCAAGGCCGTTGCTAAGGTTCTGCAAGGTAGGCTGCTCTGGATGGTTAGATCGCATGGGATCCAGGGAGAGCTAACTAACTGGGTACAGAACTAACTTCATGGTAGGATTGACACCCCAGCAGTTGACCATGCCCCTACCTCCTGGGTCCTCATGACCCCAAATCTAACATCCACCATTGTCCCTCGTTTGATGTCCCCAGCCCTCCCTGACGCCCCAAGAACACTATCCCATACCTTTGGACGCTCCTACACTCAAAACCTGCAGCTGCAACTTGCTTGCTTCCCTCTCATTGCCCCAATTGTCAAAGGAAGCATAGGGAATACAAGTGTGTAAGAAGGAACTGCAGATGCTGGTTTACACCAAAGATAGACACAAAATGCTGGAGTAACTCAACGGGACAGGCAGCATTTCTGGAGAGAAGGAATGGGTGACGTTTCGGGTTGAGTCCCTTTTTCAGACTCAAAATACGAGCATTTTCTTACCATATAGAACAGGATCACTCAGTCCAGAGTGTATGAAGCAATTTAAATTGCAATGAGAGATTTAAAAAGCAGTAGTTGGCGTGGAGTCAGTCCGTTTCAATCGCGAGGAGGAACAGAGTGGGAGATCTTAAAGGCAGCTATCAATGTCCAGGAGTGCTGCTTGCAATGGTTTATGCAAGGAAGGCAGGCACCAGTGGAGCGGCCTACTGGAAGTGGCCGTACCTGGGGTGAAGGGGTGAGTGTGGAGGCTTTGTCACGGTATGGAAACAGGCCCTTCATCCCAACTTGCCCACACCGGCCAACATGTCCCAGCTACACTAGTCCCACCTGCTTGCGTTTGGTCCATATCCCTCCAAATCTGTCCTATCCATGGCTATCTTGGGCTCATGAGGCTTGAGCGAGGAGGCTGAGCAGAGGGCAATGCAAGTTGAGGGAAAGATTGTTGTGTTGGCGTAGCTCTTTCTTGATCTTAGTGCAATGGAGATGGCAATAGGGGAACTGGTCCGCTCCCCCTGCACGACTGTCTGAACCTCCCATGTCCCTGAGAACCACACCTGTGGGAAGTGCGTCCAAGCGTAGCTGCTGACTGACTGCACGAGGGTATTGGAGGTGCGGGTGGACAATCTCAGGATTGTCCAGAGAGGATCATAGGCAGGAGTTGTAGTGAGGTGGTCACACCAAAGGTGCAGGCAGAAAGTAGATGTGTGACCATCAGGAAGGGAAGTAGGCGGAGAGAGCAGGAATCCCCTGTTATCCCCGTAAACAAGTTTACTCCTTTGGATACAGTGGAGGGAATGACTGTTCAGAGGAGAGCAGCAGCAGCAAGCTGGTGTGTGGCACCAGGTGTCGCTCTGAAGCACAGCTGGGTACGGTGAAGACACACCGGTATATAGTGAAAGGAGACTCGTTAGTTAAGGGGTACAGACAAGAGGTTCTGCGGCAGCAAGCGGGACTCCAGGGTGGTATGTTGTCTCTTTGGTAGCAGAGTCCAGGATGTCACAGAGCCTCTGTCGAACATTCTCAAGAGGAAGGGTAGCAGCTACAAGCCATTGTGCACATTGGCACAGATGACATGGGTAGGAAAAGGTCCAAGTTCCTGTGGAGTGAATATAGGGAGTTAGTCACAAGGGTAAAGAGCAGGAATTCAAGGGTAGTAACCTCCAGATTATTCCCGGTGCCACATGCTACTGAGGATGGTAATGTGAAGGTACGACAGTGCCAGGCATGGCTGAGGAACGAAGGGACCAGGTTGTACCTGAACTAGAGAGGGTCTAATATCATGAGACGCAGGTTTGCTAGTGCAATGCAGAGGGTTTAAATTAGATTGGCAGGATCCAATGAAGAGTACAATAGTGGGATGTTGGCCATTGGTACAAAAGTTAATGACTGCAAGTTCAGTAGATACATTGCCTTGGGGCAGGGCCGGAAGCATAGATAGATATAGTCTATGTGGACGTCAGCAAGGCCGTTGCTAAGGTTCTGCAAGGTAGGCTGCTCTGGATGGTTAGATCGCATGGGATCCAGGGAGAGCTAACTAACTGGGTACAGAACTAACTTCATGGTAGAAAGCAGAGGGTGGGGTAGTGGATGGTTGTTTTTTTGGGACTGGAGATCTGTGACTACTGGTGTGCCTTGGGACAGGTGCTGGGTCCATTGTTGTTTGACATAGCAATGGACCCAGTCCTTTGCGAGGGGTGACATAGAATCAGAAGATGTAGAGTCATTGTGGATAGAACTGAGAAATTGTAAGGGCAAAAAGACCCCAATGGAAGTTATCTCTGTAGATAACCCAAGCCCCAAAACAGTAGCCTGGTGATAGTGTGCAAGTTGCATCAGGAGTTAAAATTGCCATGTAACAAAGGCAATGCTACGGTGGTTATGGGAGATTTCAATATGCAGGTAGACTGGGAAACTCAGGTTGGTACCGGAC
This sequence comes from Malacoraja senta, assembly GCA_038087875.1. NCBI lineage: Eukaryota > Metazoa > Chordata > Chondrichthyes > Rajiformes > Rajidae > Malacoraja > Malacoraja senta. Next base: position 48,772,337 of record CM075981.1, read on the forward strand.
CCCAAGAAAGGGAGTTTGTAGAGTGCCTCTAAGATGGATTCTTAGAGCAGCTTGTACTAGAGCCTACCAGGGAGAAGACAATTCTGGATTTAGAGTTGTGCAATTAACTGGATTTGATGAGGGAATTGAGGTAAAGGAACCATTAGGAGTAACTGAAGGAAATTCACATTAGTCAGGAAATGGTGTTGGGTAGAATGATGGGACTGAAGGCTGATAAATCCCCAGGGCCTGATGGTCTGCAACCCAGGGTACTCAAGAGGTGATCATTTTCCAATGTTCTATAGATTCTGGATCAGTTCCTGTGGATTGGAGGGTAGCTAATGTTATCCCAGTTTTTAAGAAAGGAGGGAGAGAAAGCAAGGAATTTAAGGCCAGTTAGCCTGACATCGGTGAAGGGGAAGATGCTGGGGTCAATTACTAAAGATGCATTTGGATAGCAATAACAGGATCGGTCCAAGTCAGCATGGATTTACGAAGGGGAAATCTTGCTTGACTAATATTCTGGAATTTTTTGAGGATGTAACAAGTAAAATGGACAAGGGAGAGCCAGTGGATGTAGTGTATCTGGACTTTCAGAAAGCCTTTGATAAGGTCCCACACATGAGATTAGTGGGCAAAATTAGAGCACATGATATTGGGGGTAGGGTATTGACATGGATAGAAAATTGGTTGGCAGTCAGGAAACAAAGAGTAGGGATTATCGGGTCCCTTTCAGAATGGCAGGTAGTGAGTGACTAGTGGGGTGCTGCAAGGCTCAGCGCAGGGACCGCAGCTATTTACAATATATATTAATGATTTACATGAAGAAATTAAAAGTAACATTAGCAAATTTGCAGATGACACAAAGCTGGTGGCAGTGTGAACTGTGAAGAGGATGCTATGAGGATGCAGGGTGACTTGGACAGGTTGGGTGAGTGGGCAGATGCATGGCAGATGCAGTATAATGTGGATAATGGCATGTTGGCCTTCATAACAAGAGGATTTGAGTATAGGAGCAAAGAGGTCCTTCTGCAGTTGTAATTTGAGGAAGGACATTCTTGTTATTGAGGGAGTGCAGCGTAGGTTCACGAGGTTAATTCCCGGGATGGTGGGATTGTAATATGATGAAAGAATGGAACGACTGGGTTTGTATTCACTGGAATTTAGAAGGATGAGTGGGTTTCTTATAGAAACATATAAAATTATTAAGGGATTGGACAGGCTAGATGCAGAAAACATGTTCAAGATGTTGGGGGAGTCCAGAACCAGGGGCCACAGTTTAAGAGTAAGGGGTAGGCCATTTAGAACTGAGATGAGGAAAAACGTTTTCACCCAGAGTTGTGAATTTGTGGAATTCTCTGCAGTGGAGGCCGATTCACCGGATGCATTCAAAAGAGAGTTAGATAGAGCTCTTAGGGCTAGGGAGTCAGGCGATATGGGGAGAAGGCAGGAACGGGATACTGATTGTGGATGATCAGCCATGATCACATTGAATGGCGGTGCTGGCTCGAGCGGCCGAATGTCCTACTCCTGCACCTATTTTCTATGCGTCTTGTATCGATATCAATGGCTTGAATGAGAAGGGGTAATGCATTATTCATGTTTGCAGATGATACCAGATAGGTGGTAAAGATGGACACAATATGCTGGAGTAACTCTGCGGGGCTGGTAGTATCTCTGGAGAGAAGGAATGGGTGGCGTTTTGGGTCGAGACCCTTCTTTAAACTGTTCCTTCAAACACATTTCGTAGACAGTAAAGATGGTTATGAAGAACTACAGCAGGATCTTGATCACTGAGCTTGTGGGCCAAGGAACGGCATATGGAGTTTAATCCAGATATATGTGAAATAATTTTGGGAAGTCAAACCAGGGCAGGATCTTCACAATGAATGGTAAGGCCCTGGGGGAGTGTTGTCGAGCAGAGGGATCTAGGAATGCAGGTAGACATAAACTGTAGGAAGGAACTGCAGATGCTGGTTTAAACCAAAGATAGACACAAAAAGCTGGAGTAACTCAGCAGGACTGGCAGCATCTCTGGAGAGAAGGAATAGGTTATGTTTTGGGTCGAGACTGAGTCTCAAATCTTCGAGTCAGGCCTGAAGAAGGGTCTCCTTCTCTCCAGAGATGCTGCCTGAGTTACTCCAGCTTTTTGTGTCTGTCTTAGGAATGCAAGTACATAGTTTCCTGAAAGTGGCATCACAGGAAGATAGGTGTTGAAAAAGTTATTTTGCACTTAGGCCTTCATCAGTCAGGGAACTGAGTACAGAAGTTGAGACATAATATTACAGTTGCACAATGCAAAGGTGAAACTGCACGGAGTGTTGTGTTCAGTTTGGAAAGAGTGTACGTTGATAAGATTTACCAAGATGTTGCCAGAATTCAAGTGCATGAAAGGATGGGCAGGCTCGGACTTTATTCCTTGGAGCACAGGAGGCTGAAGCTTGATCTTAAAGATATGTGTAAAATTATGAGGGCAATAGATAGGGTCAATGCACAGTCTTTTTCCCAGAGTAAAGAAATCAAGATCTAGAAGGCATTTGTTTAAGGTGAGAGGGGAAAGATTAAATAGGAACCTGAGGGGCAACGTTTTCACACAGAGGGTAGTGGGTATATAAGATGAGCTACCAGAGGAAGTAGCTGAGGCAGGTACAATAACAACATCCAAAATGCATTTCAAGATTCAGGATTCAAGAGGGTTTATTGTCATGTGTCCCAGAGAGGACAATGAAATTCTTGCTTTGCTTCAGCACAACAGAATATTGTAGGCATAAATAAATACAGATCAGTGTGTCCAGATACCATTGAATATAGATATACATACACACATAAATAAGCATATAAAGTGCAATAGGCTATTAAAGTTCAGATCTTTGTTTGAAGTTGTGTTTAATAGTCTGATGGCTGTGGGGATATAGCTGTTCCTGAACCTGGATGTTGCAGATTTCAGGCTCCCGTACCTTCTACCTGAAGGCAGCGGAGAGATGAATTTGTGGCCAGGATGTTGTGGGTCCTTGATGATGCTGCCAGCCTTTTTGAGGCAGCGACTGCGATAGATCCCCTCAATGGTAGGGAGGTCAGAGCCAATGATGGACTGGGCAGTGTTTACAACTTTTTGCAGTCTTTTCCGCTCCTGGGCGCACAAGCTGCCGAACCAAGCCACGATGCAACCGGTCAGCATTTGAACAGGTACATGGATAGGAAAAGCTTTGATGAATACATGAGCAGATATGACTAACTTGGACCTGGATCGGCACAGACAAGTTGGAGCAAAGGGCCTGTTTCCGTAAAGCGTGACTCTGACTCCAATGCCATCAACGGCCCCAGATTCTACAACTCATCCAAACACACGGGACAACCAACGGTGGTCAATTAACCAGCATATCTTTAGGATGTGCGAGGAAACCAGTGCATGCTCAAAGAACCGCATAAGGTCACAGGGAGAACATGCAAACTCCACCCAGAGACCATAAAAGATCAGATTTGAATCAGGGTGCGCAGGAGCTGTGAGGCATCAGTGCTGCTATTTGCATTTCTGTGTACCACTGCACCCTTGTCCTTGGACTTCCTGCCCATTGAATTTACCCACCTGCCTACCACATTATGTACCTTTGCACCATGTCCAGGAAGAAAACAAAATGGGGTTATTTTGGTTCAATTGTGGCTGTCCATCATTTGGTTTGATACATCATTGGTCATTGGTTCTTGTACTCTGTGGCACTTGGAAACAAATGTATTTTTCCTTTGTCTTTTTACTTTCAGAACCATGATACATCTGAACCACTGGGTCACTGTTCATTCACACTGCACCGTACGTCACTGGGTCACTGTTCATTCACACTGCACCATATTTATCTTCACATTAACAACGTATCTCTTCCTCGGATGTCCATTCACACACATATTCAATAAGAATACTGAAACAGAAAAAGGCCAATCATCTCCTTGAGTCTGCTTTACCAGTTGTTGTGTCATATCTGATCAATACCCTCCGCTCCATTTCTTGCCTGCTTCCAATAATCTTTCATTCCCTTATATTCTAAACCTTCACCTTCATCTTGAATATACACAATGACTCAGCATTTCAGCTGCCTGGGATAAAGATCACACATTCTCAAATATTTCCTGGTAGTGACCTTTCATCCTCAAAACTACTCCCCCATCTGTCGACCCCGCACAAAGTAAATATCCTCACAGCATCATCTATCCTGTCACTACTTGGCTTCCAAACTCATAATCTTACATGGTTCAATAAATTCACCAATCATTCCTTTAAATACCTGTGAGTGTAGATCCAACATACTCATCAGAAGCCAGAGACGTATCTAGTGAACCTTCTCTGGAATACACTCAAGGCAGGCATGTCTTTCCTTCGAAACAGTGACTGAAACAGTCAGTTTAGTTTATTGTCACATGTACCGAGGTTCAGTGAAAAGCTTTTGTTGCGTGCTAACCAGTCAGCAGAAAGACAATACATGATTACAATCGACCCATTTACAGTGTATAGACACTTGATAATGGATGTGTAGGAAAGAACTGCAGATGCTGGTTTTAATCAAAGGTAGACCCAAAATGCCGGAGTAACTCTGGAGAGAAGGAGAGAAGGGTCTGAAGGAGGGTCTCGACCCAAGACATCACCCATTCCTTCTCTCAAGGGATGCTGCCTGTCCCGCTGAGTTACTCCAGCATTTTGTGTCTACTTGATAAGGGAATAAGGTTATCCCAGCAAATTCCGATCAAGGATAGTCCTACGGTCATCAGAGGTAGATGGTAGTTCAGCACTGCTCTCTGGTTGTGGTCGGATGATTCAGTTCCCTGATAGCAGCTGGGAAGAAACAATGGGCAGTACTCCCAGTGTGATCTTGCCATAGTCTCATACAGAAATGGCAAGACTGCCAGCCTCTAGTATTTTTCCCCCGTGTAAGAAAGACCACCATTCCCCTTGCCTACTAATTACCTGTTCCAATTTTGTTTTGCATGTATATGCTGCCCCTCTGCTCATTCCACTAAACCTGACTCCAGTTTCCTCATGTCTTTCAGATATATTTTATAAATATATTACAGACCCAGATAGTCTTGAGATAAATCTGATCTGTTAGTTGCAGGGACTGAAAATATCTTCAATGATCTGATTGCATTGGGAAATAAGCCTTAACTGAAATAAAAGTTCATTTTTGCTGCCAAAACAGAATCCATTTGGGATTCTCATCGAGACTGCAGTAGAAAATGTACTTACACTTTAACTTTAGGAAATGTCAACAGTTTGCACAAAATAATATTATTCTCGTCCCAATTCACCAAGATGCCACGGCAGTAAAAGGCAGAGCTAGGAAAAGCATCGGCACAGGATCAACCTCACTCCTTCAACACCATGCTTTATGCACCAGGCAATATCGGGCAATTAAGCTGCTCAAAGACCTCTTGCCTGATGAAGCAGCAGACCTCTGTTTCTGACCCCATGATGAAAATTGTTTTAAATAATTTATAAATACTATCGAAATAAAGTCAATCGGTTTGAATAGCCAAATAACTCCCTTCTGATAACAAAGATTTCTTAAGAATTCTGAACAATTAGGTTCTGAAGAAGGATCCCGACCTGAAACGTCACCCATTGCTTCTCTCCAGATGCTGAGTTACTCCAGCATTTTGTGTCAATCTTCGGTGTAAACCAGCATCTGCAGTTCCTTCCTATGCATTTCGTCAGCATGGGGCAGTTGTCAGGATTCAGCCAAGCTGGTGAACTGGGTGTAAGAGCATGCAAGGGGAAGGTAAAGATGGAATATTCGCTGGCACAGGCTTTAGTGATCGGCTGCTGAACGAGGCATGATAATATCTGAGCAACACATCCCCTCCCATGCCTCAGCTGCGGATGTCTCGATTACCACCTCGAAAACTCCAAAACAAAAGCTTAGGGAGGGAGGGAGGGAGAGATGGAGGGAGAGAGGAAGGGAGGGTGGCTTGAGCCACGCACACAAGATATGCAAAGAGCCGGCATCGGAAATGTAAGGTTTCTTCTCAAAGGCCCAGACTATCTAAGGGACGATGCATATCCAGCAGACACCCAAAGAAAAATGTTTAAGAAGGAACTGCAGATGCTGGAAAACCGAAGGTAGACAAAAATGCTGGAGAAACTCAGCAGGTGAGGCAGCATCTGTGGAGCGAAGGAAATAGGCAACGTTTCGGGTCGAACCCCTTCTTCAGAAGAAAAATCCCATGCTCATGTTTCTCAGCTATTCCGTTAAAGGAACAACAGAAGCCACATACAGAAGAGAGGAAACGCACTTTACCTGCTTTCTGAAACCTCTGCAGAAGATCTCGCCGTAACGACTTTTCAAGGTTAAAATATCCATTTTCTTCGTCAGGGTCCTGGAGAAAGAGGGGGATGTGCTGGAACACAATCACGTGCTTGCTCTTCTTGCACTCGGCTGCAGCAAGCTGTGCATTTAGCCACTGGTCATGGGCTTGCTTTAACTCGGGGCAACTGGAGGCGTCGTGGAAAAACTGAGAGTTCAGCACGAGGAACAAGACGCCGCCGACCCAGAAGCTGAAGTAATCGTCGCCCCAGCTCTCGCAGTACTTCAGGATAGTGTCCACAGTCGGGGTGTTGCCGATGTCATGGTTGCCACTGACAAAAACCAATGGCACCTCGGCGTCTGTACATTTCAACACTTCCTTGAGGTCACGTTTTTGCTCCTCGTGCCAAGGAGTACCTGAAAATTGTAAAAAAATAAAATCAGGACTGATGCAAAATCATTTCTCCCTTTTATTTAAACACCGCGGCTTATTTTATTTAATTTAATCTATTTTAATTTATTCAATTTATTTATTTATTTCATTCATTTGATTTATATATTTAATTTAATTAAATTAATTAATTTATTTATTTTATTTAAACACCATGGAGAGATGTCCAATTGAAACTGCTGCAAGATCTCCCCTCTGGCAGCAAGATCGATCGTATCTTAGAGCATTTGTCTAGAATTGGCTGTAGACAAAAATGCTGGAGGAACTCAGTGGGTGAGGCAGCATCTATGGAGCGAAGGAAATAGGCAGCGTATCGTTGCCTATTTCCTTCGCTCCATAGATGCTGCCTCACCCGCTGAGTTTCTTCAGCATTTTTGTCTACCTTCGATTTTCCTGCATCTGCAGTTCCTTCTTAAGCGTCTAGAATTGGCTGCTCTTTTGCAGGTTCCTCTTTCAAATGTTTCTCCGTTTTTTAAATTTCCATTGACTTTGGTGGAAATTAAATTCAGGAGAGATACAGACGAGACTCTAGCAGCCAGTTTCCATTCAGAATATGCATGGCTAAGTGTAACACTTTGACGGCACTGGGCCTGCACTCGCTGGAGTTCAGGGGGCACCTCATAGAAACTTACCGAATAGTGAAAGGCCTGGGTAGAGTGGATGAGGAGAGAATGTTTCCACCAATGGGAGAGTCTAGAACCAGAGGTCAGAGCCTCGGAAATAAAGGACATTCCTTTAGTCAGAGGGTGGTGAATCGGTGGAATTCATTGCCACAGAAGACTGTCAATGGATATTTTTAAGGCAGAGATAGGTAGATTCTTCTAGGAAATTCAGGTTTATTCAATGTCCATTGACAGCTTCCTGCGACGTGTTTTTTATTATTCACTAATATCTCGAAGATAGTTCCAATTCCTAGTGCTACTCCCAAGACATATTGGGTCCCACATCACAATAACAGGCCCCTCATCAAGTCCGCTCCGACCATCAACCACCCATTTACACTAATCCTCAATTAATCCCTTTTTTTATTCAGCAGCGTATATTCTCATCAACTTCCCTTCGATTCCACCATTCATTTACACAATAGGTGTAATTTACAGAGACCCAATGAATACACCAATCCGCATGTCTTTGGAATGTGGGAAGAAACCAATTCACCCAGATCAAATCCACATGGTCACAGGCAGAATGTACAAACCTCACACATATTATTTGATTAGTACGGGTGTCAGGGGTTATGAGGAGAAGGCAGGAGAATGGGGTTAGGACGGAGAGATAGATCAGCCATGATTGGATTGAATGGCGGAGTAGACTTGATGGGTCAACTGGCCAAATTATTTTCCTATCACTTATGCACTTATGACCATCTCCGCATCATTTATACTGATGGTGTAACCAATGTTCTGACCTGGTTAAGAAGTTAGCTGAGAGTAGGAATTGTGCCATTTTGCCCGTGCGCTGGACACCAACATTGCTTTGTTTACAGAATATTTTGTTCAATGATCTTTATAATCTGAACAAGCCAAGCAACCATAGTAATGCTGACAGAACTATAAGGATGGAGGAGATGTGGGGGGTACAAAATATGTTATGGTTTAAAGTGCACGTGAGCTGCAATAATTGTCTCAGAAATAGTACACGTGCCTAATCAAGAACAATCTAGTAAACAGTTATATGATGATAAGAACACAAAACAGTGCAGGGGTACAGGAACTGGCCCTTCGGCCCATGATGTTTGTGCTGACCATGGCAATTGCAACTGCTCATGTGCCTGCACATAGTCTATATCCCTCCATTCCTTTTCTATGCTTCTATATAGTGGACGATCAACCATGATCACAATGAATGGGGGTGCTGGCTCGAAGGGCCGAATGGCCTCCTCCTGCACCTATTGTCTATGTTTCTATTCCCTGCAAAGTACAAGTGCATTTTATGTTTCCATTAAAGATCATTTACAACTTAGACAATAGACAATAGACAATAGGTGCAGGAGTAGGCCATTCGGCCCTTCGAGCCAGCACTGCCATTCAATGTGATCATGGCTGATCATCCCCAATCAGTACCCCGTTCCTGCCTTCTCCCCAACATAAATGAAAAGAAAACCAAAGCATTACATAATAATAGATGAATAAATTGGATCTATATTTGCTAACAAGTTTAAATTCTATTATTTACAGACTGTGTTACAGGGGGAAGAGGGAGGGGAGAACAAAGGGGGACTCTGGCGTGGATACTCTGTAACTTTGTCAGCCTCCTTTATGTGGTGACTATTTGCATACCTTGGGTGTGCAAACAAATAATTGCACCGTGACTTGTCACATGTGATAATAAAGTATGCATTCATTCATTCATTCATTCATTCATTGATTTGTTCATTTATTTATTCATTCATTCATTCATACATTTATTTTCAGCAAAAACATGATTTGTAGAGCCTATTTCCATTATATTGCCTATTACTTCTATTTCTGATAAGCTTTCTTTTTAATTGTTTAGTTCAGTTCAGCGAGATAGCATGGAAACAGGCTCTTCGGCCCACCCATCAGCGATCCCCGCACACTAACACTATCCTGCACACACTAGAGACAATTATTTTTACAATTATACCAAGCCAATTAACCTACAAACCTGTACTACTTTTGAGTGCGGGAGAAAACCGAGGATCTTGGAGAAAATCCTCGAAGGGTCACGGGGAGAACGTACAAACTCCGTACAGACGGCACCCGTAGTCGCGATCGAACCCGGGTCTTTGGCGCTGTAAGGCATTAGCTCTTCCACTGGGCCATTGCAGCACAACATTTTTCCCAGTGTGTGGGCATAACTGGAAAACCCTGGATTTATTCCATCCCTAATTCCGCTTGGGAAACTGGTGGGTGCAACTGAGTGACTTGTTGGGCAATGAAGAGTTAAGCTGTTGCCGTGTGTAAAAAATATACAGACCAAAACGTATAAGGACAACAGATTTCATTCCCTTAAGATACTAATGAAGCAGATGGGTTTTTAATAGTATTCTGTGGTTTCATGGTCACTGATACTAACACTGATTTCAAGATTAATTTAATTAGTAAATTTATTTAACTGAATTTAAATTACTCAACTGGTGTGGTGGGAATTGAAATCATTAGATCAGGCCTTCTACTGACCCAATAATGCAATTACTATAATACTCCAACCGTAAACACATGAAAAAAATATGCGCAAGCATGATGATTACATATTTTAAGGCAGACAATGTTGGTAAAATACACCTTTGGCGAAACATGAGGTGAAAGCTCACACATCAGCTGCTCATTATGTGTACTGCACCATTCTTCACGGCAGAGATTGGACACTCTGTACCAATCCTGAAGTTGATTTTCACTCCCAGTATTTCCATAAAAGAAATCTTTGTTTGCAAAGGCAGAAAGATGATTGACCAGGGAGGCAAGTCCATGCTGGCATTGCACAAGGTTATTTGATGGAATCTCCATTCCAACATGTGTAGGAAGGAACTGCCAGGACCGGCCTTAAGCCGATTGGACCAATTGCTCCCAATTGGGCCTCACGCTAAGGGGGGCCCCGCACTAATGTTCCGTATTTCGTACGGAAATACAAATTTGCTTTGTTAAATAAAGATTTTTTTTTTAACATTCGCCATCCGGATTTTTTTTTTAAACGAACATGGATAAAAACCGCTGCACGGCCATCAGACACAAACGATTTGTTAACTACTACTGTTAGCACTTGTTAACAGCCAGTAGTTAACAAGTAGTTATACAATGTGTCATCAATGCATTGATCCACATTCCTCAGTAAATGTAATTGTGTTTTGAACAAGTATTAATGACACTGCGTTCCTTTGAATAAAATTCACGCAGCGTCATTAATACTTCTTCAAAACACAATTACATTTACTGAGGAATGTAGATAGATGCATTGATGACACATTGAGAATTTCTTAAAACTCAACATCATGATTGAGGGCTCCGGACCGATAGAAGGGGCTTCTTCTTGGTGTGCAGGTTAGTCATTCACCCACCGACCCACGTTGTGTCTCTCTGTCTTTCGCTCAACCCCTCCCTCTCTCTCTCTCTCTCCCGCTCCCCATCTCGTCTCTCTCTAGCTCTCTCACTCCCTCTCTCTCACCCTGTTGCCTCGGCATTCCCGGAATCATTGACGTTTTGCGGTAGACAAAAATGCTGGAGAAACTCAGCCGGTGAGGCAGCCGCCTTGCCCGCTGAGTTCCTCCAGCACTCTGTGTTTTTCGTTTGGCTTTGAAGTTGAAGGTGGCTCAGCGGGACGGGCATGGGCTCTGGGGAGAGGGTTGTGTTTCTGGTCGAGTCCCTTCTTCAGACAATCACAAGTACTCTCACTGACAAGAGTTCAGTTCAGTCTGAACAAGGGTCTTCTCTCCAGAGTCGCTGCGCTGCCTGTCCTGCTGAGTTACTTCAGCTTTATGTCTATCTTCAATTTCAGAGAATTAAAATTTCTCACAGGGGGCTTATAGCGTCTACCGCCCCCCCCCCCCTTCCCAACCTCAGCCTCACGGACCTTAGCGTACCCCTAGTTCCTAAAACCCATTTCCATCACTGTTCATTAGGTATGTTACAATACTTGCCTTCAGTCGCGCTGTAATTCTGTCACTGACCGTGTGCGCGATTTTGGCGCCTTTAAGGGGGGGCGGGGTTAAAACGCGGTTTCTCCTACCTTGTCCTGAATTATATTTTGTTGGAGTACAAGCGTTTGCGGAAGAATCGTTCCGAGGGGCGTTTTGAGTATTTTGTTTTAAAAATCTCCTGACAAGTTCAGCGTTGGAATCATTTTAAAATCATCTTCTGAACCCGTCAACGCCAACAACGGGGACGGATTTCACACACGGGAAAGGTAAACGAACGTGCTTTATTTTAATGTATAAACGTTCTCCTTAAGAGGCCTTTAATTCACATTTTTACATGCGACACGGTGATTTTTTCCCCCGAACAAACGGCAATAATTTTCATGCCAATACGGGGTTAAATTCACCGCAAATGAACGTTCCAAATGATCGCGTTCCAGAAATCCCCATTCGCAAGATTATATAAATTCCCATTAATTTACAGGTATTAAACATTCAATTTCTTCCATTTGGCCTGTAAATCCATGACAATGAGATAAAAACATTATGTTATATTGTGAATTCTTGTGTGAATGTTATTTGGATACTTAGGCTATTTAAAAATGTTAATCTATTCTTAAGAAATTGATAGATGTTTAGATCTAGTAATTGAATTTTGTAATTAGCTACAATTAGGTAACTAACTAATTATATGCTTTAATTTCATGTCATCTAAGTAAGATTGTTTCACATTTGTTTCAGAATGCTTCAATCTATAATAACTGAAAATTTCTTTCAATTCTCTTAATTTTTAAGAAAGTTATGGGCTTTTGACTGTCCTCGATCACAGCTTTTGTGTTAAGTCAATGGAAAAGCAATAGGGAACAAGATGCTAATTTCCGAGTATGAAAATGGCCATAACATTTTTAATACTGAAGATATGAAAGTTAATTAGGTGTCAAATTAAACTTATTTTTATGCTTTATCTGATGGGATAAATTACAGACTTGATTTTTAAAATCTCAAAATGTTGTAACATTGCTATGTTCATGTTGCACTTATAATGCAGAGACCGGGCTTGAAGTGCTTCTGTGAAAATTAAACCCCAGTTTCCTCTGGGCAACGTGTTACTGTATTGTTCAATATTCTTGCTAATTGTCAAATTAGCGTTTCAATGCTGCGTGTGCTTCAGCATGGGCCATCCATTAGTTAGATTTTTGTTTTCCTTTGTCAATTATTTTGTGCCTGATTATTTGGCGGCCAATCAATCGCTGTCTCTAAGGGGATTGCGCCCAATCACCAACCAGCTTGCCTTAAAATTCCCGTCCAATCAACAAATAGGTCTCCTCCCGTCCAATCAGCCACTGTCTCCAAGGGCATTGTGTCCAATCACATAATGCAGTTTAATGGTAATTAGCTGCTACGGTAAAGGTTGGAAGCCAGTGGAGGTACTGACAGTCAAATGGGAGCAGGAGAGATTCATAGTGTATAATCCATAGCACATTCGTGTACAATTTCATAATATATACTAAATAACTGGTCTGACAGACCTTGGCTGGGAACCTGGGGCTCACCAAAATTGTTCCCAATTGGGCCCCGCACCTCCTAAGGCCGGCCCTGGGAACTGCAGATGCTGGTTTACACCGAAGATAGACACAAAGTGCTGGAGTAACTCAGCGGGACAGGCAGCATCTCTGGAAAGAAGGAATGGGTGACGTTTCGGGTCGAGACCCTTCTTCAGACGCAGTGGGTCTTGACGTGAAACATCACCCATTCCTTCTATCCAGAGATGCTGCCTTTCCCGCTGAGGTACTCCAGCATTTTGTGTCTATCCATTGTTTCCAGATCGCCTGCCTGCCCCGGGACTAGCTGTAGTTCCCGGTCGCCTGCGAACCCCGGGTCTAGCTGCATTTCCACTGTCCGGTCCCGGCGGCCGCTTGCAGTCACCCTAGCTACTGATCGCCCTGTCACACTTATCGGCGACTGCAGTCGCCACATGTTCGCGGGTGGTTGCCGGGGAGTCGCCTTCATTGCCGTGAGGAGTTCCCGCATTCTGGGAACTGGTCGCGGCCTCATTATGGTCACCGTGAATTTTTCAACATGTTGAAAAATTAGCAGCGACTAGAATGAAGCCGCCATGGAGAGTAGCGAGAATTCTCGTGCCGCAGGTGGGTCGCAAGGCGGTCCTAATGGGTTGCCAGGAAGTCGATGGTTCTCAGAGGTTCTCGTAGGTTGTAGCCGGTGGTGACCAGTGAATTTCATTGACTCATTGGGAAAAAAAAGGTAAGCAGTAGTTTTCAGAACCAAGGATAACCGACCGGTAATATTAAATATCCGCCGAATTTCACAGCCGTGTATCTCTGGCTTCTTAAAAGTTGCCTCCACTCCTTTGCTCCCCTTCTCACCCCTCTTCCCCCTTCTTTTAAAGGACTTATGGTACACTGTGCTGTAGCCGTTTTTTTACAGCGTCAACTTTCCTGTTCATGGTGGTTTGGGACTGTTACACCTTGGCTTTGCACTGTGTGAATTTGTTAGAGAGCGCTCCCCCGCTTGCCCTGTCCCCCGCCTGCATAACGGGCTGGTGAAGGAAGGGAGGGTGTGTACATGGATCGGACAGGTTTGGAGGGATATGGACCAAGCGCAGGCAGGTGGGACTAGTGTCGCTTGTACATGTTGGCCGGTGTCAAAATGAAGAAAGTTCAAAATCAACTGTTATTCTTACGACAATGCACGGACAGGTGGCTCTGACCACTATAGTTTGTTTTATAGTGTGTGTGTGTGTGTGTGTGTGTGTGTGTGTGTGTGTGTGTGTGTGTGTGTGTGTGTGTGTGTGTTTGTGTGTGTGTGTGTCTGTGTGTGTGTGTGTGTGTGTGTGTGTGTGTGTGTGTGCGTGCGTGCGTGCGTGCGTGCGTGCGTGCGTGCGCGTGCGCGTGTGTGTGTGTGTGTGTGTGTTTGTGTGTGTGTGCGTGCGTGCGTGTGTTCCATTCTGACAACTGCCGTTCCAGTTGCCGGTTTTTCAGGCGACTGCCGGGCACTGGACAGTCGCCTGAAAAATCGTCTAAGTGAGGCAGGCCCATGTGTGAGTTGCTGGCATGATCCCCGAACCCTTACCCTCTCAACGCTCCTGCCCTCACCGCAACTTTACCTCTGGTGGCCCAGCCGTGCTGACCCGGGCCAGACTCCCCACACGCTGTGGAAGGAACTCTCCCCTCCAGCGGCGCTGTCCTTTTACAACCGCTGTATTGAGGGTTAGCCAAGTCCATCTTTCTTGGCTAACAATCTAACCTTCGGCGTCCAAGACGCAGGTAAATTTCAGGCCTTATTTTAGGGTAAAAAAGAGCGTATTCATTGCCTGGAAATACGGTAATAGGAATCCGAGGGGTAACTTTTTCATACAAAGAGTGGTAGGTGTATGGAACAAGCTGCCAGCGGAGGTAGTTGAGGCTGGGGCCATCCCATTGTTTAAGAAACAGTCCATGTTAAACAGGTACATGGATCGGACAGGTTTGGAGGGATATGGACCAAGCGCAGGCAGGTGGGACTAGTGTCGCTTGTACATGTTGGCCGGTGTGGGCAAGTTGGGCCTGCTTCCAAGCTGTAGGTCAAAATGAAGAAAGTTCAAAATCAACTGTTATTCTTACGACAATGCACGGACAGGTGGCTCTGACCACTATAGTTTGTTTTATTATAAAAATAATGTGTGTAGAATAAGTCTACTTCACTGAAGGTTGAGAATCATCCAGGCCGGTCACTAGGCCTCTCCGGTCACGGGAAGTGCGTGGCCAGTGATGGGGCCCTGCGATGGTTGCAGATAGAGGTCGTTAGATCAAGCCTGGGGAACCAATTTAATAGGTCTTTTAGGCAGGGGTCTGGAAGTCGAGGTGATGCTCGGTAGCAAAATAAAGCGTATGAACCTTTTCCAGTCAGTCTCCAGCTCTGGACTGTGTCCAAAACACAATTACCATTCTGACAGGCAGCAACTTAAAAAGTTGGCTGCCCTCTCCATTCAGCAGTGTTCGTTTCCACCATTCTGCCTTGTTTACACATGCCAACTACCTTTCATGATTTTCATGTCACGTTTCTTGAATGTTTCGTATAAATCTCAATGAATTACCAGTAATATTTGGCCAAAGTAAAAGCAGGAGTAAAGCTCAGGAAAATATAATGTTTGATTTGGTCCACAACTGCACGGCATAAATTCACTTCTTTCCTGCTACGGTACTTTCATATTTGTCTGGATCCTTCAGAAAAGCCAAAGATAATTGGTGGTCGAAGAATTATGAAGGGCACAGAAATTAGCCCTTCAGCCTACCAAGCCCATGCAGACCTTTACACACTCTTTGCACTCACCTTGCACTCATCGTTGAGTCAGAAGGGTGAAAATGCACACCTCTAGATTCAGGGTCAGTTTCTTCCCAGCTGTTATCAGGCAACTGAACCATCCTACCACAACCAGGGAGCAGTGCTGAACTACCATCTACCTCACTAATGACCGTCAGACTATCCTTGATCGGACATTGCTGGCTTTACCTTGCACTAAACGTTATTCCCTTGCTTTTTATCTGTACACTGTAAATGGCTCGAGTGTAATCATGTTTTATCTTTCTGCTGACTGGTTAGCACGCAACAAAAGCTTTTCACTGTACCTCGGTACACATGACAATAAACTAAACTAAACTGAACTCTTATTCTCCCCTCATTCCCATTACTTCCCCCAACGTTTTTAGTCACTCACCTGAAACCTCAGTGCAATTTATTGTGGCCAATTAACTTAGCAACCCACACATCTTTGGGACTTGGAGAATTCAACGGAAATCCACAGTGTCACAGGAAGAACGTGCAAACTCCACGCAGACAGCACTGGAGGTCAGCATGGAACCTGGGCCATTAGAGATGCGATGCAGAAGCTATTATCACTCTTTAGTTTAGTTTAGTTTAGATTAGAGATACAGGGCGGAAACAGGCCCTTCAGCCCACTGAGCCTGCACCGACCAGTGATCGCCGCACATTAACACTACCCTATTGTGTTCCATATTGTGTTTTTGATTTTTGTTTTTGGATTGAATTCTCTCTTTAATCTGTGTACTCGTGATGTCTTTACTATTTATTTCATTCCGCTTACATGTTTCTACTATTTGTTAAACTTTGTAAGGTGTCCTTGAGACTTTTGAAAGGCGCCCATAAATAAAATTTATTATTATTATTATTACCCTACACACACTAGAGACAATTTACACTTATACAAAGCCAAATTAACCTACAAACCTGTATGTGTTGGAGTGTGGGAGGAAACCGAAGATCTCCATGCACCCGTAGTCAGGATCGAACCTGGGTCTCTGGCGCTGCAAGCGCTGTAAGGCAGCAACTCTACCGCTGCGCCAGCGTGGCGCTTTATTTCCCAGCCCTCATGGGGAGGCACAGCTTACACCTGGACTCTTGAGGTCTATTACCACCAGTCCCTGAATTCTGTTGGTCTAATTGCCCCCAAAGGCAACTCTAAAGATGTTCTTTCATCTACATTTCTTCAAAAACATCCCAGATATTAGATAGTGTCACACATTCTAACTGGCTACAGATATTGCATGCTAATAACCCATTCCCCCAGTGATACCAAATGATAGCAGTTATTCAGTTAAGCAGATATTCAGTTTACTCCTTCAGTTTCTACCGAAGGAGTAAATTCAGTGATGGAAATGGGGGGGTACGCAGGGGTACGGCGCTTCCCTACTTTTCAGTTTCCAGCTCGGGTACTGCAGAAAGATTTGAGTTGTTTATCACTTTATTCAACTCAGATGAAAATGATTTGTTAACTGCCACTGTTAGCACTTGTTAACAGCCAGTAGTTAAAACGTAGTTATACAATGTGTCATCAATACATCGATCCACATTCCTCAGTAAATATAATTGTGTTTTGACCATGTATTAATGACGCCGCGTTCCTTTGAATAAAATTCAAGGGAGAATTTCTTAAACGCAATATCAGGGCTATCGGACCGCGAGCACGGGCTCAGGTAAAGTCACGTTATTACATTATTCCACGTTATTTTTATTTGCCACTGTGCCGCTGTGCCTCTCTGCCGCTGTGCCTCTCTGCCGCTGTGCCTCTCTGTCCCTCTCTGCCCCTCTCCCCCTCTCCATCTCTGCCCCTCTCCCCCTCTGCCCCTCTCCCCCTCTGCCCCTCTCCCTCTCTACCGCTCTCTCTGTTTTTATGTAGAGGGGTAATAAAGAAGTGCTCCGGACCGCGAGCTCATTGACTGAATGATACAGACGTCCTGTCTGAAAATCACACCCTTCCGATCAATTATTTTAGGGTAGGCCTTTCTAGACAACATGCTACTTTTTGCTTTGAATTTTGAATTTGGCGTTTAATTGGTACAAGGAGACTACAAAGCTCAGAATATCTATTTTTTTTAACGCACTGTAACTTTCTACATTTCTACTTTTTGGTATGTATGTGGCAATTATGGCTCATGGAATTTTTTCCCACACTACTAGTTATATTCGTAACAACATATTTAAATACTTGAAATTTTCAATCCTTCCCAACCCCTTAAAAAATGCCTGAAGAAGGGACCTGAACCTAAACGTCGCCTAGTCATAGACACAAAATGCTGGAGTAACTCAGCGGGTCAGGCAGCATCTCTGGAGAGAAGGAATAGGTGACGTTATGGGTCGAGACCCTTCTTCGGACCCTCCATAGATCCAGCCTGACCTGCTGAGTTCTCCAGCACTTTATGTTTTGCTCTTAAAATAAATCCGTGGTCCGCTGAAGAAACAACACGATAGACCACTCTGGAAGTGCAAGTTTTGCCGTACACTTCATACTGTAGAACATTTCATAATACACCCTGAGTGATTTAATGGGGTTAGATTTTTTTTAATCTGTTGTCTAGAATTAATTGATACCCACCCTATGTACCTTATATCAGATTTAAATAGAATTCCGATTTTTGTTTTTCTATTTGTCAATTTTTTCAGCCCGATTATTTGGCGGCCAATCAACCGCTGTCTCCAAGGCGGTTGCGTCCAATCACCGACTAGCTTCCCTTAAAATTCCCGTCCAATCAACAAATCGGTCTCCTCCTGTCCAATCAGCCGCTGTCTCCAAGGGCATTACTTTTTCTATTATCTGCCCCCAATAAGAAACTGCATTTTCAGATTAAGTGTTTCAGTTAAATTAGAATGGATGGGGAGAAAATTAAATAAATAGTTTTTCCAGCCTAAATCGTGAGTGGTGAACATTTTATTGTGGGCGGTTTTATTTAGCAAAACAATAGTGCAAGCGGAAATATTTTATTATATATCACTATCAAATCACTATCAAATATCTATAAATTTTAGATTTGTGTACCCCTGTGAAAATGAGCATACTGAGATACTTTAAAAGACAGCGTCTTCAGATCGATGAAGAAATAAATGATAATGAAAATACTCAGCCAGAAAAGAAGGCAAAATTACTTGAAAATGACAATGTAACTGATGCAGCTGTTTCACCTGATGCTGCATGTGAAGACATTTCAAAAGATATTGAAAAATGTGATCTTCCAGACTGTTGGACACAAGAAATGTACTTAAACAAAAAGAAAGAATATCCCTGGCTAATTGTTAAAAACAGAAAACTAGGATGTAATGTATGCAGCACGTGTCATCTTGGACTTGAACGAACACAAGGAATTCATTTGTCTCGTGAGTGGTGCAGTGTTAATGTAGTGGGAGTGAGTGATGACAAAGCAAAACAGTTAATCAAATTAAGAAAAAAGATTTTTAAGCACAAAAATAGTGAAGTTCATATCAGATGCCAAAAAATCAATGAAACAGCTGAAAAAAAAGCAATGTAGTGTATATGTGACTGAAAAAGGACGAAGCAAAAACAGGTCGAGTTTTTAGAACTGTATATAATATTGTACATAAAGGTAGGCCATACACAGATATGTCTTCTGATATTGAACTGCAAGAAAGTAACGGCATCGACCTAGGGTACGTTCTACACTCTCGTAAGTCATGTGCAGATGTTTCTCACCACATAGGGAACCAGATGCGAAAGACAGTGGTGGAAAATATAATTACAAAACAATCTAAAATGTCTATTATGATTAATGAATCTACTACTATTAATGGGAAAACTGTTCTTGCAGTCTGCTTGAGAGCAGCAGTTGGTGAATCTTCCCAACCTATATCATTCTATTTTGACTTAGAACATATGAAACTTGGTGCAAATGCAAAATCTATATATGATGGGCTTCTAAGGTGCTTACAAAGAGGTGGTCTTTCAATACAGTACCTAAAAGAAAATGTGATATCACTTGGTAACTGATGGTGCATCAGTAATGTTAGGACGAAATGCGGGGGGTGCAAAACTATTTCTTGATGATTTCCCTAATGCTACTGTTTGGCACTGTGTCAGTCACAGGCTTGAACTCAGTATAGGTGATGCTATAAAGGAAGTTGCAGGTTTGAATCATTTTCAGATATTTTGTGATAAATTGTATTCCTTATATCATAGGCCTCCTAAGAATCAGGATGAGTTAACTGCATGCACTGAGGCTCTTCACTGTCAACTGTTGAAAATTGGTCGTGCTTTCAGAGTGAGATGGGTTGCTTTGTCTTACCGAACTGTAAAGGCAACGTGGCAGTCTTATAAAGGTATTTGGGAGCATTTTGGAAAAGCAAGCTGTGATGCTTCAAGATCTAGTGCAGAGAGAGCAAAGTACGAGGGGCTGAGAAAAGTATTAGAATCATCAGGTTTAGTAAATAATTTGGGCTTGTTGATGGACAGTTTGCTAGAGTTGTCTGAACTGTCACTTGAACTGCAGAACCAAAATTGTCCACTTAGTAAAGCACATGAGGAAATTAAACGAACTATCAAGGTTCTTGAATGTCAAACAGAAAAGCCAGGAAAATTTTATACTCAAGTGGAGAAACCAACAAGCCAGATGTTATTTAATGGAATACATTTGAGAGCTGGTAAAGTACCTACTATACATAGACAACAGTGTTTGAGGAGTTTGGTCAATAATATGAAATCAAGGCTGCTTGAATCTACAACAGCTTCCAATGATAAATGTAAAAAAGTTAATTAACCAGTCAAAATATTTAGATATTAACAATATTCCAGAAGATTCACTTTTTACCTTTGGGGATAATGATGTAGAAGAAATGGCAGAACAATTTGGCTTAAATGGTCGGCTTTGTATCAGAGCCTTCAGAGAATTCAAGGAATATAAGGGAAGGTAGTTTCTGCAGATTTTCAGCAGCTGCTAACGGCTGTAAATACAATTCTGGTATCAACAGCAGAATGTGAAAGAAGCTTCAGTGGCATGGATTCTGCATGTACCACAACGTGCAGGACTTCAAACTGATCATCTCTCAACTCTTCTATATATTAAGTTGGTGGGACCTCCTCTGTCAAAATTCAACCCGGAAGAATATGTGAGGACATGGCTTCTTAGTGGCAGAAGGCGTGCTGAAGAAACGGCACGCAGAAAGAAAGAGATGACAGAAAGAAATGGAGGTTATATACCATGATGGAACATTTTGTAAAGTAAACAGAGAGAGAGAGAGAGGGGGGGGGAGGAGGAGGAGGGGGAGGGGGAGGGGGAGGGGGAGGGGGAGAGGGAGAGAGAGAGAGAGAGAGAGAGAGAGAGAGAGAGAGAGAGAGAGAGAGAGAGAGAGAGAGAGAGAGAGAGAGAGAGAGAGAGAGAGAGAGAGAGAGAGAGAGAGAGAGAGAGAGAGAGAGAGAGAGAGAGAGAGAGAGACAAGAAAGCAGGTATGACATATAGTACACAATAAACTATATTATAAATACACAATTAACAAGTTATGCATTCTTGTACTCTTACATGGGTATAACTGCACATAAGGAAATCTGTTTAGTTCAGTTTAGTTTAGAGATACAGTGTGGAAACAGGCCCTTTGGCCCACTGAGTCCGCACTGACCAGCGATCCCTGCACATTAACACTATCCTACACACGCTATGGACAATTTACAACTCATACCAAGCCAATTAACCGGCAAACCTGTACGTCTTTGGAGTGTGGGAGGAAACTGAAGATCTCGGAGAAAACCCACGCGGGTCGTGGGGAGAACGTACAAACTCCGTCCAGACAGCACCCGTAGTCAGGATCGAGTCTCCGGTGCTGCAAGCGCAGTAAGGTAGCAACTCTACCGCTGCGCCACCGTGACCGCCCTGTCCTCTTTGCAAAGTTGAGGAAAAGCTCCTCATCTCATCTCTAGGCACGTTGCAGCCTCTCAAACTAAACGCTGGGTTCAACAGTTTCATTTTAAAAGATGTTCTAATCTTTGTGTCTGGCATTTCCATATTTCATGTTTTTTCTGGGAATTTCAGGTTTATTCAACGTCCATTTACAGCTTCTAGAGACCTGTTTTTTTATTATTCACTAATACCTCGGAGATAGTTTAACCTGGTTCCATTGCCGATTTTAATCATTAAATCTTTCTTGTCATTGATCTGATCACTGAACTTTCATATTGTTCTCCCTGCATCTGTTTTACTTTCTTGTTTCCAAGGTCTGATGAAAGCCTTCAACCTAAAACGTAGACTCTTCACCTCACAGCTGCTGACTGCCCTGCTGAGTATTTCCATCATTTTCTGTCTGATTTCAGATTGCCAGTGTCCATGTATCTTTCTCTTGCTAACAATGTAGGCTGTGACACAGGATCAGTCATCTTAATGAAAGACAGACACTAGGGTGACCACGGTGGCAACGCGGTAGAGCTTAGTTTAGTTTAGAGATACTGCATGGAAACAGGCCCTTCAGTCCAACGGGTCCGCGCCGACCAGCGATCCCCGCATATTAACACCAACTAGGGACAATTTTTACATTTCCCAAGCCAAGTAACCTACAAACCTGTACGTCTTTGGAGTGTGGGAGGAAACCGAAGATCTCGAAGAAAACCCACGCAGGTCACAGGGAGAACGTGCAAACTCTGTGCAGGCAGAACCCATAATCGGGATCAAACCCAGGTCTCAGTGACTGTCCAGTTGCTCCCTTACACGGGTGCTGTCTGTACGGAGTTTGTACGTTGTCCCCGCGACCGCGTGGGTTTTCTCCGAGATCTTTGTCTTCCTCCCACACTCCAAAGACGTACAGGTTTGTAGATTAATTGGCTTGGTATAAATGTAAGTTGTCCCTAGTTTGTGTAGGAGTGTGTTAATGTGCGGGGATCGCTGGTCGGTGCTGAATCGGTGGGATAAAGGGCCTGTTTTTTGGCGCTGTATCTCTAAAGTAAACTAAGAAACTGCAGATGCTGGAATCTTGAGCAAAACAGAAAGTGCTGGAGGAAGTCATTGGGTCAGGCAGCATCTATGGAGGGAATGGAAAGATGACGTTTTGGTCCGGACCCTTCTTTAGCTTAATTGGAGTAAGGGGAAGAAAGCTGGAAAAGGGAGGTGGGAGCTGGACAAAGCCTGGCAAGTGATGGGTGCATGCAAGCAAGTGGGGTTTGTTTGGCAAATGGGTAAATGAAGTGACAATAGGCTATAGGTGCAAAAGAGGTAAATGGGTGTCAGATAAGGAGAGAAGAGGAGGAGTGAAATGTAAAAGTGGAGGGAGGAATATGGGTGGAAAGGGATGGGGTAGGAGAAAGATGGGTAAAAGGAAAATGGGTGTGATGAGTGTATGAAGGGAAAGGAGCAGGGTGACAGGGAGGTGGGGTGAGAGATAGTGGGAGAAATGGGCTTGCACCGGAGTAGAGGGCACCACCTGAAATTGGAGACTTCAATGTTCATACC
This sequence comes from Malacoraja senta, assembly GCA_038087875.1. Lineage (NCBI taxonomy): Eukaryota > Metazoa > Chordata > Chondrichthyes > Rajiformes > Rajidae > Malacoraja > Malacoraja senta. The sequence goes on from CM075981.1 coordinate 48,795,383, forward strand.
GTTGCATAGCATTGGGTGAATCAATGTCTCACCTCGAGGGGCAGCTGGGGTTTCTGGAGGTGTAGGGACAGGTGTGACAGAGATTCACGTGCACCTCTTCCAACCTCGTCCACTGCATCTGGACCTCCGGAGGTCTGAAGAAGGGCCTCAACCCTACAGGGCCCTGATGAGACCACACCTGGAGTATTGTGTGCAGTTTTGGTCTCCAAATTTGAGGGCGTGCGTTGAGGGAGTGCAGCGTAGGTTCACCAGGTTAATTCCCGGGATGGCGGGACTGACATATGACGAAAGAATGGGTCGACTGGGCTTGTATTCACTGGAATTTAGAAGGATGAGAGGAGGTCTTACAGAAACATATAAAACTCTTAACGGATTGGACAGACTAGATACAGGAAAAAATGTTCCCGATGTTGGGGGTCCAGAACCAGGGGTCACAGTTTAAGAATAAGGGGTAGGCCATTTAAGACTAAGATGAGGAAAAACCTTTTCACCCAGAGAGTTGTGAATCTGTGGAATTGTCTGCCACAGAAGGCAGTGGAGGCCAATTCACTGGATGTTTTCAAGAGAGAGTTAGATATAGCTCTTAGGGCTAAAGGAATCAAGGAATATGGGGAAAAAAGCAGGAACGGGGTACTGATTTTAGATGATCAGCCATGCACTTATTTTTCTATGCTTTCTATGTTTCTATGTTAACCCAAAACGTCACCTATTCCTTCTCTCCAGACATGCTGCCTGACCTGCTGAGTTACTCCAGCTTTTTGTGTCTATCTTCAGTTTAAGGCAGCATCTGCAGTTCCTTCCGACACATGCTGTCCTGGGCCTCCTCCACTGCCAGAGTGAGGCCACACATAAACTGCAGGAATAGCACCTCATATCCTCTTGGGTAGTTTACAATCCCAATGGTATGAACATTAAATTCTGCAATTTCAAGTAAAGTTGAGGTCAGGTCGGGAGGAGTTCCCCCCGCCACAGGTACCATGTAATCCCGTGCTACCTGCTCCATGGTCGGATAGTCGGCGACTAAACCGTCTCCCCCACCTGGTTTGCCAGGTGAGGAGGGGCTGTGGACCCCCAGCAGGACCAAAAACAAGACCTCTCAAAGGGCGATGAGCTTCTAGCGAGCCAACGGCCATCCACACTTCAGTAGAAGTTGCGATCACTGTCGTACATAGCATTGTAAGGAACGATGATAAAGCACACACACCAAAATCCTATACTTCCAGCGGTGGAAGTCCGCAGGAACTGGAGGACAGAGATGTGTGGTGCGTCCGTCACCGTCCCGTTGGAAACCAGCACCACTGCTTCGCTAATGTTTTCAACGATGATGAATGAATGATTCATCCCAGTGCACACCATTCCCTGTGTCCCCATTTCCCTTTTATCCCCACTCTTTTCCCTCCCCTGTCTCTTTCCACCCATTTGCCTCCCTCCAGTTCGACATTTCACTCCTCCTCCTCTCTCCTTATCTGACACTCTGCCTCCTTCATACCTCGAGGCTTTGTCCTGTACCCACATCTCTTTTCCCCTTACTACTATCAGTCTGAAGTAGTCCCACCTGATACGTCTTCTCCCCATGCCCTCCACAGTTGCTGCCTGACCCGCTGAGTACCTCTGGCCCTGACAGAGCAGGTTCGAAGGGATAAATGAACCATGTATGCTTCTGTTTTTCATTATTACCATGGGCAAGTAACTTAATCAGACAGAAAATGACAACAGTGGGAATTTCATAGATCTGGGGAGGATTGAGAGCAAGGTGGGATTTGAACACAAATATACGATTCACTACCATAAGTGTTTTTGTTTTTTTAAGAATACCAAAATTCACCTATAGGCAGATTCTTGCAAATAGGAAAGCAGGTTAGTTAGTTAGTTTAGTTTATTGTCACGGGGATTCAACGCGGACGCCAACAGGATTAAAAGCTCATCAGGAAGGCTGGCTCTGTCCTGGGGCAGAGTTGGATTCATGGAGGTGGTCTTAGAGGGGAGGATGCTCTCAAACTGTGGAGCATCCTGGACAATGCAGCTCACCCCCTCCATGACAAACTGGTCAACCTGAGGACTACCTTCAGCAACAGACTGGATCCTCCAAGATGCAGTCCAGAACGCCACAGGAGATCCTTCTTCCCTGTGGCTATCAAACTGTACAACTCCTCCATCTTCTGTTGTGGGATAGACTGACTCCCTCCCCAATCTTTGCACATCCCCAATCCTTTCCACTCATCACTTACATTTCATGTTTTATGCATCTTCTGATTTATGACTGTTGGTAGACTGATCAATTTCCCCGCTGGGATAAAAAAAAGTTATATCGTATCATATCATGTACCGAGGTACAGTCCAAAGCTTTTCGCTGTACCTCGGTACACGTGACATTAAACTAAACTAATCAGCTGCCAGCGGTTCTTGCCATGGGCTTTTGAGTTGTACTGTAAGAGCTAATGGGCAAATGGTGTGTGATTTTCAACAAGAAGTGTATTTTAAACTATATCAGTCATAATGAAATACATTGGTCGAGAACATGATAAATCTATCTCTATCACTGGCCGAATTAGCAATGTATATATTCAGTCAATAAAGACTCTTGATGTTACTCATCTACACTGGCCCAGTTTTCCTAGGACCTACACACTAATTAATAGAATGACACCAGCGCATCATTTATTGCAGTCTGCTCCTGAGATTCAAATACCTCAACAACATTAATATGGTCAGATTTGAATCACAGATGTTATGGGGTGTGGATTCTCGGACAACACTTGAACGATGGCTTAATGGATGCTGCGCAATCAAAAAGCCGGTGTTAAATGACTCGTGTCTTCAAGACAAGATGTTTGATTTCAAATGTGTGTTCGGACACTTCAATTCTCTGTCAAGGTTGTGACATTTTGCTAATGACCCCACGCTAGCCAGAAGAAGGAAGGTTTACTTTGTACTTTTGGTGAGGGGACGCTGGAGGAACTAAATACGATGCCTGTCCTCCAGTTGGTGGGATATTTACAGTTTTTTAATCAACCCCTTTTTGAAAACACAAATCCATTACTCCTCAGTAAATGATACTCCAAATGCTAGGAGCATGAACAATACAGTCTGCAAATGAAGCAATGTTTTCAGACCCAGACTAAAATTTATTGCAACTGTCCAAAAAGAGGCAAAAAATGATTGATCACAATGTGATTGGCACATTGGCAAATACATGCAGATTCATTTGGCTTGCTAAGGATAGCTTTAGACTCTTGTACAACTCCACACTCACCGGACTCAGCAGTGACTACAGTAGACTTCTAAAGAACATTACTGATTATCAGGGACTTTGCGGTTTCGAGATGATAACAAATGGTACAGTGGCATAGCGGTAGAGTTGCTGCCTCACATCGCCAGATACCCGGGTTCCATCCTGATTGCTGGTGATGTCTGTACAGAGTTTGTATGTTTCTCCCTGTGACCTGAGTGGGTTTCTCTGCGTGTTCCGGGTTTCCTCCCACATACCAAAGACGTACAGGTTGTAGGTTAATTGGCTTGGTATAATTGTAAATTGTCCCTGGTGTGTGTAGGATAGCGTACGTGTGCAGGGATCGCTGGTCAGCGCGGACTCGGTGAGCCACGGCAAGACTATCTCCACATTATTCTAAGATCCAACAACCATTGAATTCAGCCTTTGATGAAAGCCAGGGATCTTCTTCGAACACTATATGTAAATATTTTGGAACAATATGAAAGGAGTGGCTGTTGTTCAACCTTCTCCCATTCTGCAACTTGAGTGTTTCCTGCAATGCCAAAGGAACTAAACCACTTTCATCCAGCTTTACCCATGCGATAGTGGGTACAGTTTACAGTTTAGTTTATTGTCACATGTACCGAGGGGTGAAAAACTTATGTTGCGTGCTAACTAGTCAGCAGAAAGACAATACATGATTACAATCGACCCATTTACATTGTATAGATACATGATAAGGGAATAACATTTAGTGCAAGGTAAAGCCAGCAAAGTTCAATCAAGGATAGTCCGAGAGTCACCAAAGAGGTAGATAGTAGTTCAGCACTGCTCTCTGGTTGTGGTAGGATGATTCAGATGCTTGATAACAGCTGGGATGAAACTGTCCCTGAATCTGGAGGTGTGCGTTTTCACACTTCTATACTTTTTTGCCTGATGTGAGAGGGGAGAAGAGGATGTGGCCTGGGTGTGACTCGTCCTTGATTATGCTGCTGGCCTTGCCGAGGCAGCGCAAGGTTAAATGGAGTCAATGGAAGGGAGGTTGGTTTGTGTGATGGTCTGGGCTGCGTCCACAATTCGCTGCAATTTCTCTCGGTCTTAGATGGAGCTGTTCCCAGACCAAGCTGGGAAGCATCCTGATAAAGTGACAATAAGGGGTAGAACGGACAGTGGTGATCCCCAAAATTATGAGGGAAACAAATGTCGTTCAGGGCAGGAATTTTCCCCCTTTCCATTGCCAATTTGTGGGGGATTCTCCACATTTAATGTATGTGCTTTGGGTGAGAGACTCAGGGGGGGAAGTGATACAAATCACGTGCAGTAGATGTGTGACCAGTGTAGGCAGGGCAGACAACAGGTTTCATAAAGCAAAGTTAAGCTCGTTTACGGAGCACACAGATCCCTGCGCTTGAGAAGCTAATTACACTACCTGCAGCTGAGCTTGCCCAGGCTGCTCTTCCAACCAAGCAACCTGCATCAGTGAAAGAAAGTAAATCAAACAACTGGGATTCATCCTCTTATCCGCAGGGATGGGAAAGCTAAAAGCTGGTTCAATGTTCAATTACTCTGATCAAAGATGCAGGACCATTGAATGTCAGTCTCCACTTAAGAAAAGCAAATGGTACATCGTGGGATGACACAGAAGTCTATTCATCCTGTTACTCTGTGCAGGATCCTTCAAAGATCAATTGCCCTTTGCTTATATTTTTCATCCTTCAACATTATCCAATTTCTTGCTGAAGATAATAAAAAGTGTACCCACCACCCTAACGTAAACTGCGTTCTAATTCTACCCATGCATTCTTCATAAAGAATGAAGATTTTCTCACATTTTCTCTGATTTTGCAGCCATTTACATCAACTGGTCTCTCCTCATTACTGACCCTTCGATCAACAGAAACACTTTGGACGAATGCGTGCAACGGATCGTGCCTTTCAGCCTTTAACAATTCAATAAGACCCTGGTTGATTAAATTCTTCAGCCGAAAGGGCCTGTCCCA